>CM034148.1:129515599-130115599 GCA_019776745.2 Taxus chinensis
CGGGGGGTTCATTCCACACAAACTAGGAAAACCTTTGATACATCTTATGCTTTATCTCCACAACCCTTATTGAGTGTCTTAAATACGAAATGAAGTATGACCTTTACAGTTCTTGTGATCCCAACCCTTTCAAATCTTGTACATGATGTATCGTCCAAATGATGTACTGTTTCTCAAATCAAACATGGGCTCCTCTAATGGAGCCGTCTACCAGTTCATCCATCCCATCATCCAAAATACCATATACTCTTCCTTCAACAACTTATGCAGCACCTATCACTGGGGGAGTATCGCCTCCTCACACTGAATAACTCCTACTACACCAAAAACAAATGGAAGACCTGAATAAAAATCCATGTATGAACCTAATTCAGTGATGTTATCATCCTACGGTCCCCACATCTAAAACAAACCTTGTCTATGGGGGATTAATCTCCCTTCCACATGTCCTACTTATCAATGTCATGTCCATGCCAAACAACCTTGTCTGTGGGGATTAATCTCCCTTCCACATGTCCTACTTATCAATGTCAGTGTCATGTCATTCATATCAGAATTCAAATTCTTATTATAATCAATTTTTTGTGCAGATGTACCTCCACCGTTGCGCTTGAAAGGGCTTTGGATTCAAATGTTATGAGAAAGGTATCCATGACTTAATTATCCAACTTTCCCTCAAACCAAATGAAAAATACGGGCTAGGTTATGAGAAGCCCACTTCTGAATCCTCCACACATACCACATCCAATACCATTATATAATTAGAACCATCCTTTTTTGCCTACACACGACGACCCTATGGACATAGATGACACCATATCTATTCCCTCCTAACATTTTTTTGGTCGATATTATTATATTAGTACCATTGACGTACCAAAATAATCATGACACTAAGACGTTTCCTCCTCTCATCTGGCCTGAAATGATAGAAGAAATTCACCTCACTGTCAAACATTCTCTAATGTCAAGATGACCAAGCTATTATATCCCACGTGGGGTGGAGGACCATTTCCTTTCAGAAATCCTTACCACTTGAAACTTCAACACTCCTTATGAATCCATTATCGATGTTAACATAGGAAATCCACGAGATCCTCATATAGTTAAATTCGGTCAATCCCTAGATCCATAAGAATTAAATGACTTCATCGTCTTCCTGTCCAAACTAGTCAAGCCTTCGCCTATTCATATAGTGATATGTCAAGTATCGACCCAAAAATTTTGTCCACAATTTCATCACATATCCTAACGCTAAACTAGTTAAATAAAATTTATGTAAAATACACCCCGCATAGATCTTCTCATCAATTAAGAGTTATAACCTATTTCCACTATTTTATATACCCATCGACTACCCATAATGGGTTTTTAATATCGTACCCATAACCAAAGCCTTGTGAAGTTACATATCTGTGTCAACTTCTGAGATCTCAATCTTGCTTTTCATAAATACGACTTCCCTCTTCCAAACTCGACCAGCTTGTCAATTTAACAACCGACCATGAGATGGTTTCCCTTATGAATGGATTCTCTGGTTACAATCAAATCCTCATCATCACAGATGATCAACAAAAAACATTCTTCATCACTCCTTTGGGTACTTTCTGCTACCGTGTTATGCCCTTCGGACTAAAAAACATGGGGGCCACCTACAAACGCACTATGACATACATCTTCCACAACCTTATCCACAAAACCATAGAAGACTACGTCGATGATCTCTTATGGAAATCCAAACAACGTAGGGATCATCTTGCCATCATTGATGTTATCTTCACTTGTCTCATTCAATATTTTCTTCACCTGAACTTCACTAAGTGCATGTTCAGTGTTCTCTTTAGCAAGCTCTTAAGGTTCATCGTATCTATATGGGGCATTAAAGTAGGCCCCGCTAAAATCAAGGCCATTGTAAAAATGCCCCTTTCATAAAATCTCAAACAATTACATATCCTTTAAGGTAAGATTTATTCCATCTGCCTCTTTATCTCACAACTTTCATATCGTTGTTAACCTTTTCACCATCTTCTTTGAAAATATGTTAATTTCATATGGGATCACAATTGTCAAAAATCCTTCGACGACCTCAACAATATATCCTATCACCATCTATACTCACACCTCCACATAAAAGGGATTCCTTCTACATCTATGTATCCACTACAGATCATGCCTTAAGTATCATCTCACTCGTCAAGACGAGCAAGTTCGGAAATAGTTCAATTACTATATAACCCGCACTCTCCAAAAATATGAAACCCATTACACAAAATCTGAAAATTTGTATTGTTCCTTGTAATTCATAACTTCCAAACTATGTCATAATCTACTCAACCAAAAAACATATGTCATTATCAGTTTTAACCCACTTAAAATGATGCTCTCTAAGCCATATCATAGTGATTGTATCACTTGGTGGCTTATGCTTATGACCGAGTTTGACCTTGAATTTATCTCGCATAAATCTATCAAAGTACAAGTTATCTCTGACCAACTCACTGAAGCTCCCCTTCTAGAAAATCAACCACCTCACAAAAAATTCCCTGACGAATCTATTAACACTATCACCGATCAAGAATTCACTCCTGTCAAAATGACTCTCTTCTTTGATGGGATATAAATTCCAGCAAGGGGGAGGGGCTAGTGTCATCATTATACCTCCTTGGGTGACTCATATCCCACTATCATTCAAACTTAATTTCAAAGGTACTAATAACATGGCTGAATATGAATCTTTAATCATGGGTCTTCAGATTTTTGTCATACTCGATGTCCAAATCTTAGACATTTATGGAGACTCACATCTTGTTATCAATCAAACCAAAGGAATTTATTAGTGTAAAAATGAAATTATACAAAAATACAAATCCATTGTTGAATTCCTCCTATAATCCTTTGACCATTACACTATCCAAAAAGCTCCACGATCCTCTAACAAATTCATAGATATTATGGCTTCCTTAGCATCACTCATCCCATTATCAACTGAAGAATCAACTAACAATTCTAAATTATTTATTGTTGTCCACAAAATTAATCAACCATATCACAAAAATGAACTCCCCTCTATCAAAATCATTAAAAATATCCCAATTGACCTTTGGTACACTCATACATTTGACTATATTTCGGAATCCAAAAGCCCCCTTGGTCTATCTAGAAATGCTAAAATTTATTTTCTCCAATGTGCTACCCACTATGTCATCATAGGTGGTATCCTCTATAAATGTGGATTCAATGGCCTCTTATTAAGATTCCTAAAATCTCATGATTCTACCAAGTCCATTTAGGAAGTCCATGATGCTATATGTGGTAGACATTTCAATAGTACCATTGTCACCAAGTGTGTCCTCCGATTGGGATATTATTTTCCTACTATCAATCAATATTGCTGTGCGTATGTTAAGAATTGTGTCAAATGCCAAAAACATTCCAATATCACTCACATCCCCAGTCAATCCTTACAAACTACTCAATACTTATGGCCTTTCTTACAAGGGGGGTTAGACCTCATTGGCACAATCAATCGTCATTCATCCTAACAACATCAATCTATCATCACAGCTACTGAATACTTTACTAAATGGGTAGAGACCATGTTCTTAACCTCTACTAAAATAAACAAAATTGTCAATATCATCTATCAACATATCATATGTTGCTTTGGTATCCCTCACAAACTCGTCAAGAATAATGGAAAATAAAATAAAAAATAAAGACGTTAAGAAATTAGGCAACACATTCAACATCAAACTAAGTTTTTCATCACCATATTATCCCCAAGCAAATGGACAAGCTAAATCCTCTAAAAAATAGTTAACAAAATCCTCAAGAAAACTATTGACAAAGCAAGAAGGAATTGGCATATCCAAATCTTGTTTGCTCTCTAGGATTATCGAACTAGGATAGTACTCCTACAGGTGCTACGCCCTTCTTCCTCATCTATGGATCTAAGGCAGTCTTACCCCTTGAATTTTAAATACCATCGCTACATGTATCTCTTAAATATATCATCCCTAATGAATATTTTCGATAAGACCGTCTCGCATAGTTAGAATTGTTAGATGAAAAATGCATAACAAATCTCAAAAATCATCATATCTATCAAGAGTGCATCAGGTGCGATTATAAGAAACATGTAAAATAACATGAATTTAACATAGGTGATCTCGTTCTCAAATAAAATCAAATTTTCACCACTCTAGAGAGGAGTAAATGTGGAAAGTTTTCCCCCAAATGGATCTGTCCATACGTTATCACTCACAAGCATAGGTCAGGAGCTTATCATTTATCTTCCCTTGATGGTACACCTCAAAAGTAATCTTTGAATGCATTGCACTTGTGGTCTTTCTACTATTAACATCTTGTCATGACAGTAATCACATTAAAGATCATATTCCACCATCAACCATCCATTTTATCATTGTAATGATTTGAAAGTATGTGGTCTTCTATCACTATCCTCAAAAACCTTAAATATGATCACCATAGCTCTATTCATCGCATATTTCACATGGAAAAGTTCCTCCTTAGTAGGAACCACGTGATAATTACATCCATCCACTTTATATATCAACTGAAGACATATCATGGGAAACACATGTATAGTTTGTGCACACATCTCTTCCCCTCATCAGATTGGTCTATTATGGTTTTCCTTCACCTCAAAGAAATTAAAGGATATTTATAGATGCATCATATCAAAATAAATAGACCAATCCCTTGAAGGATAGCTATTCAAATATCAAAATCATATTGTCAAAAATAAAAGTAGATTGATCCCTCAAATGATAGCTTCCTATCAAAATCATAGAACGGTCCCTCGAAGGATAGATATCAAAAATCAAAAATTTAAAATTGTATACCATTCCCTCAAGGGATGACTACCTATCTAAAAAGGTTTCCCGTATCGATCAACCTTCAAAAAATTAAAAAATAAAAAACATCGTAGGAAATCCTCCTATGTCAATCTTCTTTCCCATCAAAGCACGCTTCCACCTTGATCAGTTTGTGTCAAAAATAAAAATGTGTGGCTAGGGTGTCACTCTATAAAATTATTGACAGGAGAACCTACTCTCCTGCGCAACCTACATGTGTCAACCCTTCTCATGTCTTAAGTAGATACACATTTCACTTCCATCTATATCCAAGGGTCTCTGTGTTACTACCTATTGTTTGTCGTATGTTAACTTTTGATATAAAGGATAAAAGTGCAAGTGCCTTCATCATATTGATTCCCATCATGTATGTATCAAATATAGTAAAAAATAAATCATTCCATTTTTGTTCTTATTTTAAGTTGAGATTAAGTTGATTTGAGTTTTCCTAGTGTCTTAAGGCATATTTTAAGTTGATTTGGATTTTCCTAGTGTCGTTGCATTGAATAATGAGGGGAAATAGTGGAATTTTCTATGTTGTTAGATTTACCCTCTTTGTTCAATGCACAAACATTGTCCTAGTTTGTGCTTCATGTTTTGATCCAGAAATGAAAAAGCCAAGGACCCTCAAGGTTAGATAATTTACAAACTTGATGTTAGTTATATAAATGCATCCCTTGGAATTCCCACCTATTATACCTCCAATACCTTGACCCTAACCTAGGCTCAAAAAAATTTTGAGCAAGAAAAAGATAGGTATAGGACAATGATAGCCAAATCCTAGCTCAAGGCTCAAAAGAGAGGAGCTTCCAAGTTACATAAAGTCCTATATAGGTCAGACTTCAAAGAATAATTATTAGATATGATCACCCTACTGGAAATATTAATGGGCATGTCATCCACCAATGAATTTCAATTCTAGATGTGTGTATATTTCAATATAATTTGTGAGGGAAAACAAATTTTGAATTAGGGAGAGATCATTTTTGATAACCTAAGTGATTAGTTAGTGAATGTACAACAAAGAAAAACCTTCTATATGACATCCTACCTAATGAACACAATTTTCGCCTTCAGCGTATGGGTAGGGTTGTCACTACAAAATGATAAGAACAATGCACCATTTTATGAGTTTTACCCTCAACTGACTTATGAAAATAGTAAAACTCATCATAGGAGATTCAATGATGCATTCACAATGTTCATAGTCAGACTATTGGAAAGGAGTATAGCTAAGAGGTTATCTGCAAAATCAAGGTAATTGGTTTCCACCTATAGAAACCTCTTCATTCAATTTAGAAAGTTTTTATACATCAAGTTGGTTGGTTTTGAAGGTGTACCCAACAAATTTCCCTTGTATTTTAATGACAAGTTGATGCTAGTAGAATTTTGTAGGAAGCTGGATATGTTGCACAGAACATGTAGGGATAATAAGATCACAGGTATCTAGTTTTGTATCTCATTAGGAAACTATACACGTAGATCTTCCTTGGATTCACAAAATGTGGAGAGAATGATCACTGAGTTCAAATTTCACACATATCAAAGAAGATCATCATTTGACATCAAAGTTTTCATTTTCAAGCATTTGAGAATTTCTTACTATCATGTCCCCAAAATAGAGGACTATTGGGAGGGTTACGCAGATGAGTATGAAGTAGGGAAAAGGTACTTTGGGAGGCTTTCTATACAAAAAATCAAATATTTCAATTTATATCATGTTCTCGAGGACTTAGATGATGATGATGATGATGATGGTTTGTACTTTGTATAATATATCAGGACCAGTCAGCATATGCCTCTCCCAAACATTGATTGGTCCCAAAAATAAAGGGATGATCCTCCTTAGATGAATAATCTTGTGATAGTGAGGACAAGGTAATGGTTTAACATGAAAATGATGGTAAGAAAACAATCAAGCAATATTCTTCTCAAGAAGCCTTTGCCTCACTCAAAGAATCCTTCATTCCTCTTCAATAAGTTGTAGTGTAATTGAATCCTTCCTCCTCACCCTTGGATTCGTCAACCAAGGTATATGTGAAAAATAATAAAGAAAAGGATGTAGAGAAAATTTATGAAATACTTGAAAAAGAGGTGGAGCAAGAGAAAACTCAAAGATCAGTTAAAGAAGTTTCCCATGCACTCAAACAAGTATCACAACCTTCAAAAAAAGTAAAATAAACTAAGGAACAAAAGGATGAATTGGAATAAGGAGATGAAGAACAAGAAAACAATGATGAAGTGGAAGAAAGTGGTGAAGAAAGTGAAGATGAGGAAGATGAAGTAAATATCATTGAACCTAACACGTGAAAAACTAGTAGGTCCTAGCTTGAAGTCAGGAGACCGCCCTATTCTTCTACTAAAATTCCTACTCTTGAGGTTTCCACTGCTCAGTCTCTTGGTCCTCCTAATTTCCTTACATTGGCACCTCCTCAAGCTCCACCTTCCAATGACTCATTCACATGGGTTTAACCCATGATTGACAACAGAAAGAGGAAGGCTTCTTCATAAATTATTGCTTCTAGTTTTTATGCAGTGGTTTCTTTGCTTGGGACAACTCCTCCACCAAAGAAAGCTAAGAAAACTTCCCGTTTGGTCTCAGAATCCACCTGACAACAATTTCTAGAAATTTTTAAGCTAAAGGGAGATAAGGATGAAAAATAAATAACTATTTCGAACCTAGAGTTGACAAGGATTTCACTTGGATAATCCACTCTTGAAGGAGAATTGTGTAATCTTAAGGAGACTATCTCAAAAGTAACTCAAAGGGTAGAGAAACGAAAGTAAACACAAGAACAACTAAAGGAACAAGTGGTTCTCTCAAAAAAATTTAAATCCTTTCTCTCAACTAATAAAACCCCTCTGTATCCTACTCCTCTCTCCTCACTACCTCCTATAATTTTCATTTCTGAAGCAGGTATCAAATTTATAATAGAGATTCATAAACATGCATCATTTGGTAAAGTTGTTGAGGCTTGGGTAGAAGGAATTTTTCTCTTTGGGTTATAATTTATTTAGAAATAATATAAAATGTATGATAACATCATTTCATCACAAGACCAATTCAATGCCACAATCAATGACATTAACAAAGAGCTCAATATTTTATTGGATAGCATTCAAGACCTCATAATCATGAGCACCACTAATGAGAATATTTTTTTGTCTCATAAGGTTTTTAATTATTATAAAAATAATCTATCCAATAAATGGGTGTACAATGTGGAATGGAGGATCATAGTCCTTGAGGAAGTTGTAAATGAATTGAATAATATGGTGTAGAAAGGTGAATCTCTTAATTTAAAAATATTTGGTAATTTGCAAGCTCTTTGTTTCCAATTCTACAAGGATAATTCTACTGAAATAAAATTAGTTGAGTATGTCAAATAAAAATTCAATTCATTGATTAGGGGAGACTTGTTCAAAGTATATTCAATCAACAATGATAAAATCAAATAAATCTCTGAGCTGCAAAATGTAGTTATGGAGGCTGCCAAAGGCCTGTTGCATAGTGGTGGAATAGAAAAGGATATAAATTCCTCTCTTAGAAGTTGGCTAGCTGATATGTCTAACAAAATTATTCCCAAATTCATGGAGATCTATGACACTGTCACCAAGTTCAGATTTCATGTTATGAAGATAAAGGTTGTTGTTGTGCCTATGCTTCAAGTTCTTGATGTTCCTTCTTCTTCTGGTTCATAATCTTCTCCTTTCTTATTGTTATATTTTGAGGTTAGCTGTATCGTTTTGAAAATAGAATTGTAAATAAAGACAAATTATGTAATTGGCTAATTAAGTGTTTAGCATTTAATTAAAATAAAATTACTCAAAATTTTGGTTACATCCTCCCCTCATTCTATATAATGCTTTATTATCATTTTTAAATGTGTTGGATTTTGGTGCTCTAGAATGTAAATACATAATTTTGATCAATACATAAGAAGACTTCTTTTCCTTCTCATTTGTGTTCTTTCTACTTTCTTTTCTTGCAATTTGTGAATGTGAAGATTAATATATGTGAATTGTGAAACTTTGTGTTCAATCCTTAAAATGTGATGTGAAGAACTTTTTTCCTATCTGCATTTATATTTTATGAGTTTTCATATGTATTTGACTCACATGTTCTTAAGATCTTTCACATGCATTAGTGAGTTATAACTCTGCAATCTCTTTATCTAAATGTTTTGCCTTCTTCACTTCTTTCCTTTACAATAGTGGGTAATCTTGCACAACCAAAGAGGGTAATTGTATCCTTGATAAATGAGTTAGCATGAACTTGTTTCCCTCATCATACTTCTTTCTTGTATAAGCTATTTTTTTTTCCTCAAAACCCTATTCCCTATTTTTCATTTGTATTGATAATATGGAACCATTCACCACACTAATATCCTCATTCATATTTGATTAGATTTTATATTTGTAAATATTTATATTCTCAAGTTTTGGGTGAAATAAAGGAACCTCCCCATAAAGAGGATGGATTGTTGTCCCCTGAAATTTTGATTGCATTCAATGACCAAATTTCCAACCAACAATTATCATAAATTAAATCACATTACACAAACATAATAATCAAAACATGAATCATAAATAGAAATCATCTTCATCATATAATCATATCTCTATACATCATCTAGAGTCCTCCAAACTCTATATATCAAAAATATATACATCAAATATAGGCTTCGTAAAATATTTGTATACACCAAAATATAATACATCATATATATCCAGTAAACTGGACACCAAAAAATAACTCACTACCTCAGACAATGCTCCCTTGAGCACCTCCTCCACCACTAGCGTTCTTAGCTCTTGTAGCTCCACCATCACAACCGTCTCCCCCATTTAGCCCTCTATCTAGTCCCCAAGGTGGCTGACCCACACTCACTACATAAATACTAGGACCTTCTCCTCGCTAAGTTATATGCTTAGTGTAACAAAGTGCGGTAGGAAATTTCTAAACCATTAAGTCCTCATAGTACACCATCTCATCTCAAACCGAATGGTAGTGATCTAAGATCACCATGCCAAGTGGTCCCATATGACTACTAACCTGCACCTGAACTGTCAACTCAGAACCTGACATTGATGTCCCTATAATGCCAAGATTCCTTTTCAGGGTCTCTTGGTGCTAACGATATATCTCTCAATCTACGATATCCTTTGATAGTTTCTAATTGAGGCTATCATACTTGACCCTCAACCCATCCCTCTCTGTCACCAAACCATCGCACTCTATCCTCAAATTATCTCTCTTTGTCTCCATTGTGGCCTTCTTGATCGTCAAACATGCAATGGTAGCCTCCAAATCTTCTCTATCTTCACCATCATCCCCCTCACCACCATCCTCATCACCACCATCACCTCCATGTCCTCCTTCTACTCAATCCCACACTCACTTATCTTCTCAATCTAGCTGAGATCTCCCCCATGCAACAAATACACTATTCCACCATGCTCTATATATCGCAATCACATCGGCATCATCTATCAATACCCAATCTCCATGCTCATTAAAACCCATAGATTCCTCCTCATCAGGCATAGAATAATTTATCGCTGCTATTTCCCTAGGAGTATCCATATCTCCATCATCTCATCTATATAAGATCGGAGCCTCAAGCACATCCTGAATAAGACCAAATTGTCACATGTGATTGAATCTAATAATCTCCTACTCTCTTCCTCATCGCCCCTATACCCATAACTTCTATTGAGTGGAATTCAACTCACTCTCATGTCCCTCTAAAAGTGAAAATCTAATGTAGGGCCTCCATAGCACATCCCCCACCTGCAACTCTGCAAGGAGATGTCTATAGTGCTCCCCAATCTATACTGACCTAGCCTTCCCTACATCAGTATGCCACCTCATAAACCCACCAAACCTCCCCATCATCGCAACACATCCCCATGATAAACCAAAAGGATGAGCCATGGAAATATGCTCAAAGGCCTAACACTATAGTAAAAATTAAATAGTGATACCAAACCTCCTATGAATCCTCCAAGACCACAGATCCCTATAAGTCTGTGCTGATAAAATAGGGGCCCATGTAAATATTTTCTGATGCTCCATCATATTTTCTATTACCCCTATCATCATCCACAGAAAATGACCACCAGAAAAGTCAGGAAAATAAAAACATTTAATCCCCATCATCATTATAGTCATCCATGCACAACCCTCTCTCTACAGAATATAATATTTGATAATAAAAACCACCAGTTGTATATCCCATATCATCGGCATCATCCCCTATAATCTCCTCAAAACATCTTATCTCTCAATATCATCAATATAACATACACCCTCTCCATGCACCAAAAATCTAATAATCCTATGAGCATCTTCTAGGGTGATGGTCATCTCACCTGTCGGTAACCAAAAAGTACATGTGGTAGGATTTCACCTCTCCATCGATGCTAACAAAAAACCCCGATGTTTATGGATATGTCTATAATGGCACATGCCCACAAAACCCACCTCCTCTACATGCATCTAATACTCATCTGACATATCCCCCCTCACCTACCCTAAAATCACTAGAATCATATCTCTGATAGTCAACTTAGCCTTCACCTACATCCACAAAACCCAAAAATATGGATTATAAAAAAAATCGCTAACGATTTAGCCTTAATCACTAGTGATCCATCACAAATCACCAGCGATCCACAAAATATCTTGCGATCATAGTGATTTATAAAACATGCCCTTGTATGGACATTAAAGACAAGAAAATCAAAAAAATAAACTAAAACACACAAAATGACAAAATAAAGGTACATACCTCAGCCTGAGTGGTCCTCCTCTATCATCAAGATGGTATGACATGCACCATTATTCAATTAACACTCTCTAATCAAGTAATTAAGCTCCTTATATCTCACAAACTCATAAATTGCAAAGGAAATTTTTCTTAAGGAAATTGACTATTTATATCCCCCAAATATTTCGTGCAAGAATCGTCAGTGATTCCTATAATTGTCAGGTATTCATCCTAATCATCAACGATTCCCCTTAATCACCTAAAATTCATCGAAATCCCAGGTGATTTGTCATTTTATATCACAAACCATCATTTTTCAATACCAACAATTATTTTCAACCACATTAGTACGTCCTCCAACAATGTGCCTCATTTTGAGGACCCCAAAAGTGGTCATCCTTCACATAAATTGTTGCATGACCTTGACACCAGAAATCCATACATATATCAGTCACAAACCTTTTGATTACCTCCATCACTTGGCTCCACAATTAAATTTACCTATCCCTATCAAATATACGTCTATAGGACATGAACCCTTTAGTTCCCCTATCACTTGGTTCTATGGTGATATCCATTTTGTTTCGATACCTCATCTTGGGGAAACTCTAAAAAAATACATATGATAAACCTATCAAATCAATTTAATCAAAGTGGTTATCCTTTCACTGTGTTGCGATCATTCCCATTTTGATGGGGGGTCACCCATCCAAACACAAAGTAGACTGTCTCACACCGTTTTTGTCAAGCAGTTAGGTCATCACAAACTACTTGACAAAAAGGGGGAAATGTAGACACCAGGTTTCCGTCAACCCACCTACTTCACCTTATACATGCATTATTTAATCTAAAACCTATCTAAAATTCATTATCTAAAGTCACTTTATCTGTACCTCCATAAAAACACTTTTACACTCTCATAAATTACCATTTTACACAACTTAAACCACTTAACCAATTTGAAATTACCTTAACCATCTTAAAACCGCTCAAATCTATTTTATTCTCACATCCCAGCCTCCCCAACTCATCTATAATGTCCCCTTAAAAATTTTCCCTCATCATTTACCTGAAAACCATGTTTGGAAGTGGTTTCCACCACTTCAAAAAAAAATTCTGTAGTTCCCGTTTAAAAACAACCCACTTGAGACCCAAGAAACAACCTAGGGTTAGAAAATTATGGAGTAATTTTTTTTATTAGAAGTGTCCACAACCAAGTTGCAAGACAACAGTTGACCCTATTAGGTTCTAGAATGAACCTAAATTACTAGAACATATTTTTCCTTCATTAACAAATTTTCAAGTTCACAAGGTTAGAATTTTAGGGTTAGAGGTTTCAGTTAGGTTCAAGGAGTAATTTACCCCCATACCCACTCTCTAATAGGTTTATATTTTCAACTTAATTTTTCTCATACATAATGCTTCCAAATTTTTCCTCAAATCACTCCCATTAGATAGGAAATTTTTCTCACCTTTATGGTTATATAAATATGTCCTACTGATTCCTTTAGGAACTCAAGATATGAGTGAGCAGAGTTTAGAGTTCAAATTTTCCCCTTGGGGACACATGTCAAGCAAGAGAGTGAGAAACGCCTTTAGCGGGTTGGCGGGTAATAGTGTGGATTTAGAAAATTTCCCCCCCACATGGGGTGGATTGCAAAATTTCTCTCGCACCTCCGTTGGTCTTCGGTGGACATGTGTCGAGTCTAGGTTCACAAGCGGGAGAGGGGTGAGGGAAGGGCGGAGTGGCACAGGTGATCTGACGAACTTTGCCAAAAGGTAATTAGACAAATTAGCCTCCATGTGCCCGCGGGTACTTCAGGGACATGTAGTACTCCACTATTTTCTGGAGGGAAAGAAAGGGAGGGGCGTGAGCGGAGTAGCGGTGAAGATTCGTGAACTTCGCTGAAGGGGAAAACAAAGTGGTGAAAGGTCGCATGCGAGTCCACGCACCTGCGGAAAGAGAAAATCCTAAGGCAAGGATGGGGTTTCGATGCCGTGGGGAAATTTGTTCCAAATTTCTCCCAAGGCCAAAACCCAAAAAAAACATGAAGGATTCAGCCCCTCCCCCACTGCCACCCCAAGGTTCCATGTGGTACCTTCTGATTGGCTGCGAGCCAACAGGGCGAAATGGAATTTTTTTCTAAACTTTTTCAAAAAAACCAAAGGGTAAAGAAGATGTTGCACTTCTGCTACTACCTCGTGAGGACACATGGTAGACTCTGATTGGTTGACAGGTCGGTGGAGGAAAAAACAAAAAATTTCCTGGAGAGCCAAATTTTTTTCAAAAATTTTTTTAAGGCAATTCGACGAGAAATTTTTGGGTTGCGGACCTGCCAGAGAAAATTTTTCCCAAATTTTCCCGCCAAAGAACTCAAAAACATCAAAGTTCCATAAATTGATCTAGAAAGTTTAATTTTGGGCAAATAGGGACTTTTTGGAAAGATCTCAAAGCCCTCTTTTGCATAGGAAATATAAATTTTACATTTTAGATAAAGTTTAAGGGGTCAAGTTTACAAAAATGATCTATAGGATTTTAATTAGCAAACTCACAATTTCCAACTTTTCAATTTAATTAATTTGGATCTCCTCCTTCTCTCAACATGCCAAATAGAGGCATGCATAATTTATCTAGGGATGGATTTTAAAGAGTTTTAGGGAAGTTAAATTTGTTCAATTTATTCAAAATTGTAAATTTTGTCAAACAACATATAGATAAACCAGTTGAGGAAGAGATTTGAGCTCAATTTTGAAATGGTTCAAGATTATTATCTTAAAATATTATTTGTCAAATTGAGTTCATTTACTAGATACAAAATACTTGAATTTTAAGGTTCTCCAAGTTGATTTAATGTCTACAGGTCCCAACTATGTACATTTTTATTAAGTTTGATTGTCAGTTTTGAATAAGTCACCATGCCAGTGATCAATTTCTTTTAAAGGATCTACTGTATAACATTTTTTATCATTCAAGTTTGGATAATTCATTCATAAACTGAATATAATGCACAATAATTTGTTTACTAAACAACCCATTTCAAAGTTAAATTGTAAAATATGATTTACTAATTTAATGTATGTTACACAACTCCAAATAATACAAAATACAACATTGTTTCACACATTTTATTTTTCTTTCATTTTCCAAACATAGGATCTCAACTATCACCTTTTGCCATACAATGAAACAGTGCATTTAATTACAAAAATGCATATAAGAGAGAGATGTACTTTCAATTACTTAATTAATTCCGTTTATAAAACTATACATCTTCACATATCTTCCATTTCTAGAAAACAGTTAACAAACATTTCAATTTATCTCTTTCCAATATACAGAGCAGATTAGAAAATGTCCTTTCTTAAACCAAATGTATATAACTTCATAATAAATTACAACATCACTTCCTCCATAATATAACTATGATATAATTTCATCCAAAATACGTGGGAAAGGATTAAAATTAAATCTGTTTCCACAAGGGATTGTCGAACTGTATTTTTTTCTATTGCTCCAGAACAACAATATGCACAATACCTTTTTCTCCAAGTTGATCACAATAAACGAGGGGGAAAGGCAATGCTCTCCACCCAATAAAGACATCCAATGAGAGGATAATCCTTCCTTCATAATTGGCCCTCGAGCCCCAACCAAAATACAATTAATATAGATGCAATTCAACCCATGGTAACAACTGACTTCCACAACACAACATTCATTCAAACATGGACGTTTCTTTTTTATACAACAAAATTTAAGACAAAAAGAGAAATTCACAACTGCATTTAAAAATCATTTGAAAATAGAAATCAGGCTTGATCATGTAAACCAAAGGAGAAAGGTCTATGTACAAAGCTACTTATGCTTCCCAATTGGGAATTCGGACATCCACTAAGAACAACCCACCAAAATAATTCATCGCCACACATTTCCTAATGCACCCCACAAATCCCTCCTTATGCACCCCATATCTTTCCTTATGACCACCCACAAATTAAGAAATACAAGCTATTTCTTTTCCATGGTGGATCCAAAACCCAAACCCCCTCCATAAAACTCTGATGCCAATCACATTCCCTTATACCCACCCACATGGATTCCCCATAGCCTTCTTGTACACCTTCCCTAAGGTAGTCTACCCAACCAGCCAACAAATGAAACAAATCATGCACCATTCACATGACACAAAAAACAAATAACAACATATAAGAATGAGATTGAAATTCCTACCTCTCCATTGTGACTTTTGTCTCCCAGCAACAATCTTCAAATGCCAAGAAAACATAGTCTAAAACAAGAAAACTCCCAAGCATGCAAATCTTTCTCCAAAACTTCCTCCAAAAACAAAATCTCCACACAAGAAAAATGCACCCTTAAGGAAGAATGTAAAAAGGTTCAACAACCCAAAAATAAGGAAAGAGTTTCAATTAAATATAATAGTGATAGAGGAGGAGGATGTGGATATATGTAGGATGCCACATCACACATCCTTCAAATTCAAACACAAAAGACAAGATTTCATTCTACTCGAGCACAATAAAGAGGTGGGTGAAAATATGACAAGTTACTTACACACTCAAAAAAATTCCACACCTCAAGGGACAACAAAATTAATTAAAATGTAAGAAAGTACAATCTAAACCAAGAAACATGCTTGAACAAAATTCATTATAAAAGTCTACAAATCAGCATTTCCAACCATAAGTATGGTTGACAAATTAATTTTAGAGGGATGGGACAAGTTTTACTTTTCCCACAAGCCTTCAAAAACATCTCCCAAGAAAAAATTCGAATTTTCCATGTAGGTGGAGTATTTCATTACTCCAAAACTGACTTACACAAGCCCTTACCCAACTTACCCATCACTTACATAATTAAATGCAAGTCAGCCAACAACTCCTCATAATTACTTTCCCACATCCCAATTTGATGTATTAAAATTTTAATAATATGATTCTCACATTAATTCTATCACAATATAAATTAATTAAAATAAGGGAGCACATTACTTAATAATGTACATACAATAATAATAAAATAAACACACTAATAAAAGTACATAATACCCATGGTCACATATAAAGGATAATCCGCCCCACGGGAATCCCTAACAAAATAACACTCAACACAATAAAATGAGTTTCTATGGTGACCTTGTTGAATTCATCAAGAATTCTATTTTGGTTGGTCTACAATCCCTTGATGTTTTTTTGTGATATTTTTAACCTGTAAAATACAAATACCTCCTTTGGCCTCATTTTCATATCATAACATCCAATATAATACAATAAAAATCACTAAACCAATTATATAAATGAATCACAACAACATTGAAGTAACAACTACATCATTTTCATTTTTAATCAACAACTCTATCATCATCAAAATAGTATCCTTTTTCTAGATCAACTCACAATATCCAAATCACATGTACTAAACAACATCCATAAAACATCCATGTCAAATAATATATCATCATCCACATATAAGGTTTCTCTAATAATCATCATGCACCATAATCAAATCAAGATCAACAATAATCCATGATCAATTTCTAACATCATACTAAATCAAAACATAATAATGTCTATAATGTAATCAACAATATCAACATGAAGCATCAAAAGGTGTCAAAAGGAAGTGGGCACTACATCCCCCTCCCCTTAGACTCGACTTTCTCCTAGAAGTCACTGGAACAAATGTGGAAAACTAAACTCATAATGAAGTAGCATCCTCCCATATAGTTATAATCTTCGGCATATCTGTCCCACTGCACCCAGAACCTGATCAATCTCTCTTCCTCGAAGGCCCAAGGTCCTGTGATCTATAGATGTGAAATGGGTTCCACCATCACCTACCCCTGATCCTTCACCTGCAATGATGTCCAATATAGCACATGAGAAGGATCTGCAACATATTTCCTAAGAACTGAAACATGAAACACATCATGTACGTGAGACAAGCTAGGTGGCAATGATAGACGGTAGGCCAAAGGGATGATACGTTCCAAGATCTCAAAAGAACCAATGAACCTAGGAGCTAACTTATAACCTTTTCCATAACTGGATAAGGCTCTTGTATGGCCTGACATGAAGGAAAACCTTCATGCCCACATCAAAACTATGGTCAGTCTTGTGCTGATCCACGTACTTTTTCTACCTATCTTGTGCCTCCTACAACCATCTGTTTGATCATACACCACATGCTACTCCATGTCCTATAGATAGATGTTGGTCCTAGAGAAACCCTGTCCTCTAGCCTATCTCAGCTAAGAGGTTGTCCTACACTCTCTACCATATAAATCCTAAAAAGGAGCCATGCCTATAGAACTCTGAAAACTATTATTGTAGGAGAACTCCACCAAGTACAGGTACTCCTCCCACTTAGACTGTTGGTCCATAACGTACATCCTAAGTATGCCCTTCTAAGATCTCATTCACCCACTTGGTCTTGGCCATCTGTCTCATAGGGTGATATGTTGTGCTGAAGATGATCCTCGTCCCGAGGGCATACTGTATGGTGGTCCAAAAATGGTGAAGTATATAAAGGATCGTGGTCACAAATGATCTACCACGGAATCCCTTGTAACCTGACAATCTCATCCAAGATATACCCGTGCTCCACTGCACTAGCTTGTATAAGTGTTCTTTACCGGAGAAAAATGAGCCACTTTTGTCAATTTATCCACCTGACCATGATGGCGTTATGGTGGTATCTTGACATCAGTAGCCCAACAATGAAATCCATGGAAATGGTGTCCCACTTCCATTCTAATATAGCATGAGGATAAGAGAAGGCCAAATGGATGTTGATGCTTCGACCTTCACTTTCTGGCACTCTAAATAGCGTGACACGAACTAAGCCATGTCTCTACGAAGTCCTCTCCAATGGTACAATAGTCTTAAGGTGGCATGCATCTTTTTCACCCCAGCATGGGCTGAATAGGTTGCACGATGTGCCTTCAAAAATGATGGACTTATTACTAAGCATTGCACTACATCTCAGGACCCATATATAATTTTGTGTGTGTGCGGAAGTGTGCTCCAGGTCTACTCTTCTAAGTTAATTCACATCATGGATACTTCCCCCAAGGGGTAGCTATGACTATAGATCTGTAATAAATGTGTGTATGGAAACAATCAAGATTCCCCTGCTTATGAAGACTGATGCACATGAATCATCATTTTCTCCCTTGTGATGTGAGCTAGATGGATGCCAAATGGAGCTATAAATGTCTTTGATGGATGCAACCTTAGGTGGACCATAGTAGATGCTTAGTGCTTGGTCCCCTTCATAATGATCTATCATAACATGTTATATTTACAATGAAACTCCATCCTTCACTGCTGAATTTCATTGAGAGTAACCTGCGGAAAGGTCGACGACCAAAAATATAAATTCTCAAACTGCTCAAAAAGACCTAGAAATTGTGGCCAAATTTCATAGAGGAGAAGGGTGCCTAGAGGGGAGGAGGGTGCCTGGTGTTGGTTTCCTAGTTGGGCGCTGGTGTATAAAATGAAAAATAATAAAAGATGAAAAGACAGACTTGGCAAGTACAAGTGCAAGAATGAAAATAAAATCATTAAGAAAAAAAGGCAGCCAAACACATGGGTTAAATTAGTACTTTTCTTATTTAGGAACCATATGAATTGTAGTGTGCAATCAAGAAAAGTAATGAATCAAAGTGTACGATTTATTTTCTACAAAAGGAAAGAATCAGAGCTAACAGATTCCTAAAATAGGGAGCATGGTTAAATGGGTGTCTATATTTCTAGAGCTGCCAATCGTAATTCCACCTGAATGACCTCATTGCCCAACAAACGGGGCATAAAAAACTCAACTAGAAAAATAGCTTGTGACAATATTTTCTCTTGAGTCAGGGTTGGTAGTGATTTCCGCGGAGATATACTAGAGTTATGCAAGAGCCAAATTCTATTTATCCACCCAGAGACCAAACTACGGTTCAAAACAAAACAAAACATTTAATTTTTCAGAAGCTACCGAAACATTGTAAAAATGGGGTCAACTAGGATCCTAACACACTAGGTTAAATTATCAAATGATCAAATAAGGGTGTTGCCAAATTTATGAAATCTCAAGTTAACAAGGAACAAGGTCAAAACTTGACTTTTCATATTCGGGGTTCTAAGACGTATTTCACACGTCGATGAAAATCATAATTTATCAACTTTTACAATAATATGACTGATTTTTGTTTAAAAGAAAGACTGCCTCAAACTTAGCAAGTGAATTAAATGGGTCATGGTTGTCAAACAAAAATTAATTTAGGTTACATAAAAGACGAGGTAAATTTTATTTTATTTCAAAAGAATTTTGTTTTCAAATAACCAAGATTATAATATTACTTTGGTTTAAATTTTTATTTCATTGTGAATGAAATACTAAAAATACGAAAAATTATGTGAGATAAAGATAAAAAATCCATGCGTCAATAATCAGAACAGGAAAGATGGATTTTGAGCTAGTTGAAGATGCACAAGGCCGCTCGAAAGCTTTAAGTTTGGCACGAACTAAGCATATACTAGAGACAATTTCTAAGTTGGTTAAAAGTCTTCCATTTTCATTACCTTGAATGCTATAATCCTTTTGCAGACCCATTTTGTGCATACTCAAGGTCACCACTAAACATGAACCCCCATTTCGCTTCTCGACATTTCGTCAAATAGTTCTCGGGCCCTTGGAAAGCTCCAAGTTTAAAAACCAAGAATAATCAGCCACACAAATATAAGGATCAATTGAAGGTGGAAACTTACAAATTTCTCCTAGCACATATACCTTTCACAATTGCACTCATATCTCCTTGAGCATTTAAAAGATTAAACAACTGACCAATATCCACTCACTATGTTTGATGAGTAACCATTCACTATCTCATAGATTCTATTTTGGTATAGGGAGGGAGTACGCTAACAAAGGCTGGAAATATGGATTTTAACCTTCCAAAGGTATTTGCTTAAATGCCTCGAAGGTCTTTTTCACAAACTCATTATGTGCATTTCTTGTAACAAAGCTAATAAAATGGATGGCGTATGGCGAAGAAATTGCTTTGAACATTCCCAAGACTTTTAAATTGAAACTTCAATCCTGTAGTCATTGCCTTACAATGGAAACACAATTATTTAAGGCGTTTTGTTAAATAGTTTTGGTGCTTTTTGCTTCCTTCCAATTTGCCTACCTATCTACAAACTCACCAACGAAAAACACATAAGACACAGCCTTTTCCCTTCTCTAACGAAAAACACATAAGACACAGCCTTTTCCCTTCTCTATTATTGCTTTGTGGCTGTCAATACTTTGTTTCCAATTTTCCAATGCGTCTCAACACTCCCAGTTTGTGTGCAACCTGAAATCATTATTCCCACACGATCATAACTGATTAGAGAATTTAACAAGAGTCTTGCTGCCTTCTACCACTCCAAACAACTCATTCTGGCATGGCTTGGGAGTATATTGGCAAATAAAGTGGAACGTCGGAATACTCTTGCCAAAAGCATCTAGAGGAGGTTTCTAAAGCATTTTCAGCCGATCCATTATTTTGTATAGGTTGCAGTCACTGAATTCCACTATCCCCATTTATTCCAGGAAATGTTGAGCACTTCACAATGCCTCCATATAAAGAATACATGTCTACCATGGATGTTGTAACTACCTAGATTAGACAAAATTTCAGTACCATTTATATTTTGAAGAGTACACATACCCTGTTTCAAAGTCTACAATTTCGGAAAGGGTGGAACGAGGATACTACGAGCGGGTGTGGAAATATTTCATCAAACCTACCTAGGGAATTTGCTTGAAAGTTTCTAAATCCTTTCCAACATACCCCCTTCTTTTGAAACGTACAACAACACACCTGCCAATATAAAACAAAACGCATTCCTTGCCCTGAAGCTACAATTTTTGCGCAGGCTAGCACTATGTTTCAAAACAAGTTCTTGATACTGGCATAAATCCTGCAGTCTATCTTTTCTGGTAAGATTATAAGTCGTCCTCAACATACCCGTTGTGGACCGATCCTACAACCTTGGGAATATACCGCTTTGCATACTTATCTACCGATTTAAACGTGGGCTGGCGTGGATCACTATATACCTGCGCATCCCTAAAAATTCGTTGACTCTGTTTAACAAAAAAAAACCCAAGCGTCTAAACGGATCACTTCACCCTTTCATGCACACTTACTGGGGTATTTGACACTACAACATCTGACAAAAACGCCTACCTTGTACGATTTGTTCGATGTCACATATTTCACCAGGCTTTTTGAATCTCCAACGCGCCTTGCCTCATTACACACCCACCATCCCTCCATTTTGCTTCGAATTTTTGGAGTCATCCACAAATAATTCCAATACGTATACGTATACGTATATGTATATGTATCTTTTGAAATTCCTTCTATTTATTTTAATTTACAAATTTCAATATTTTCTTTTAGTTTATTAATTTTTGTTTAATCAATTAATTCTTTTATTTTTTAATCCCATTATAATATCTATATATACATGTTTTGTATTTAATTAGGATTAATGTATTTTACAGTCCCTTGTTAATCACTATTCATAATACAATCTCATTCCCTTTATTATGGATGAAATTTTAATCACAGTAGTTCTATCAAGGTAACCGCACCACGACATGATACGAACATACTGATTAATCAAGGATGGATATGGGAACGTTCACAAAACAGAGGGCATTACAAGATTAATTGTAAAATCATACATATGAAACTATTAGGAATGAATCAAGAAATGAACAATAATTTCTAAGAGATAACATCCTCTAAATGAATCAATTTTCGACTAGAAAACAAGTGAGTCTTAGCTATGTTATAGATGAATACTATAAATGGTAGATTTATGCGTTTTTTAGATTTATGGAAGAATAAGAATAAATATGTGTAAGAATTATATTGCATATGTTAGTGTTGAAATACATTATTTGGTAATTGATTTTATTATTATAAACTTGGAAATGAGTTGTTTAGAAACAACTTAATGCCAGTGGATTAGTTTAGAAACTGATAGTACCACACTTAAATGATAAAATTGATAAATAGATCCTTTAAAAATTTGATCACTAGCATTGTGACTTTTAAAACTGACAAATCTAATAAAATTGTACAGTTCGGACCTGCACACATTAATCAACTTGAAAATGAAATATTTTATCATGCTAATATATTAAGAAACTCAAATTGACAAAGAACACTCAATAAGACAAGTTAAATTAATGCAAAATCGAATCCAATCCCTCTACTCAGTCGTTTTTTTGTCAATTGATAGAAAAACGCAAATTAAAATCAATGGAATAAATTTACCTTCATAAAACACTTTAAACCCTTCCTAGATCAACCCTCCATGTCTATTTGGCATGTTGAGTGAAGGAGGAGATCCAATTTAATCAAATTGAAAAGTTGGAAATTACCAATTGGCTTATTAAAAGCCTGCAGATCCTTTTTGAAAAATTGACCCCTTAAAATTTACCAAAATGAGTAAAATTTATGTTTCCTGTGCAAAGAGGGCATCGAGAGATTTCCAAAAAGTCCTTGTTTTCCCAAAACTGAGCTTTCTAGATCAAGTTATGGCACTTTGAAGTTTTTGTGCCTTTGCGGGAAAATTTGGGAAAATTTTCCCTGGCGGGCCCACAACCCAAAAATTTCCCATCAAATTGCCTTAGAAAAATTTAATTTTTTTTTTGGTTCGGGAAAAATTTCAACTTTTCCTCCGCCTACCCGTAGCCAATCAGAGGCTGCCACGTGTCCTCACGGGGACAGCGGTGGAGGCATGGACAATTTTCTTTTCCCTTAGACTTTTTTGAAAATTTTAGAAAAAATTTTCCTTTTAGCCCCGCCAAGCCCGTGCGGCCAATCACAGAGCTACCACGTGGTAGTTTTGGGTGCTTACGGAGGAGTAGAGAAAACCCTTTGTTTTCTTTTGAAATTTTTTGCCTTTTGGAAATTTTTGAAAAATTTTCCATGGACCCGCACTTCCCTGCCCTCACCTTGGGAAAATTCTTCTCACGGGTGCGCGGACCCGCACGTGACCATCTTTCCCTTTTTTCTCCCATTTCGGCGTAGATTCACCAAATATTCTCCACCACTGCCTCTCCTTCCATCTCCCCATGGAAAATTAGTGCGTTTAGCGCCATGTGTCCTTAGGGGAATCGCGGGTGCATGGGTGACATTGTGTTGTCTTTTCTTTCCCTTTGGGTGAACTGTCCCATGAAATTCTTCTGCCGCTCTGCCCTTCCCTTCCCTTGATTGCTGGAGACAACTCCAGAGGCTAGCCACGTGTCCTTGGAGGACCTGTAGAGGCATGGGTGCATTTGTGAAAATTTCTCCTGTGCAAATAAAAATTCCAAACGCCTCCCATGCGACCAGCCAACCCACCAAAGGGGTTTTCACTCCCGCTTGACACGTGTTCCCTAGGGAAAAATTTGAACCCTAAAGTCCTGCTTGCTCATATCTTGAGTTTCTGAAGGAGTTAGGAGGACTTCTTTATATCAATAGAAAGGTGAGAAAATTTCCTATCTAATGGAAATGATTTAGGGAAATTTTGGATATGTTAAGTATGAGAAAAATCAAGTTAAAACTCTGATCATGTTAGAGAGTGGGTATGGGGGGTAAATTACTCCCTGAACCTAACTAAACTTCTAACCCATAAAATTTGAACCATGTGAACTTGATATTTGTTAATGAAGGAAAAATATGTTCTAGTAATTTAGGTTCATTTCGAAACCTAATAGAGTCAACTGTTGTCTTGCAACTTGGTTATGGACACTTTTAATCAAAAAATTTATTTTATAATTTTCTAACTAACCCTAGGTTGTTTCTTGGGTCTCAAGTGGGTTTTTTTAACGGGCATTACACTTGGTATCAGAGTAAGTGGTTCAAAATCTTGGACCATTGGGCACACTAGAAAACTTGGGACATGAAACTTAAACCTAGCACACTTTTAAACCTAGAAAACAACTTAGCTAGAAATTTGTATATTTTAGTAAACATGGAAGTTGTGTAAAACTTAGAAAAATAAAATAATTCTCGCTTTGGTCTATACAGGAGGCTCAGACGAAGTGAGAGGAACCTTCGTAGAGACTTAGAATCAGTCACCACCACCACCACCACCAGATCAGGGTGTAGCATTTATCCTACCTCAGATTCTATAGACCCTTCAGGATGTTAATGTCGCTCTACGCAGAGGATTAGGAGGAGGACATGCAGCTAGTCATGATAGAGCCCCTTCTATCAAGGGTTAGGTATCTCCTCGACCCAGCAAGGAGCATAGAGGAGAGAAATCCCATGTAGAGTCAGCCAGAGTAGAGTCACCACCTAGGAGACAGGGTGATAGAGTTCTAGAGTATAGAGAGAGGTCTCAGAGCCCTAGGCTTAGGGATGAGTGTGTAGAGAGACCTAGAGGTCGTCAGACCACAGTAGTGGATCACATCAGGGAGATCCTGAAGCTTCAACCATCACATTACTCAGGTGCACATGGGTGGATTTCAGGTAGAGGCCTGGCTAGTGAGCTTGAGCGGTTGCTTCAAGCTTTTTCTTTGTTCTAGCAACACGAAAGCTCATGTTGCGATCCATCTACTGAGGGATGGAGCAGGAGTATGGTGGAGGAAAGAGGAGTAGAAGTTCCATGTAGATTCAGAGACAGTGACCTAGGAGCTATTTGAGGAGAGATTTAGGTGCAAGTATTTTTCATAGAGGTTCATACAGTAGAGGATTGATGAGTTCCATGACCTCTGACAGGACTTCTCTTTCTGTAGCAGAGTATGAGAGTAGATTTCTAGATCTACTCCAGTATGTAGAGTATATGTAGGATGAGTAAGTGCAGATTCACAGGTTCATCTAGGGCCTGAATTTAGATATTGGAGGTGTTGTGGATCCACTACCCACAGAACATTAGCAGAGGCCATCGAGAAGGCCTATATTACAGAGGAGACTCGGGGAAAGACCCAGCAGGCTATAGATCGAGTCCAGAGCCACATACAATAGATGTAAGATGGTAGATCGAGGGGGTCAGTACCCCTTCCTCATGGTGGCTAGGGTACAGCATAGTTATCCTTTGGGCCACAACAGTAGCAGCAGTCCTGCCCACCTCATAGACCTCCACAGAGAGCTGATGCATAGAGAGGTCAGAGTATGGGGCCTCCTCCTAGGGGTCCCATCAGGACATAGGGTGGACCTAGAGCTCAGTCAGTGGGAGCTCACCAGCAGAGACCTCAGCAGACCATAGCTAGATCATTAGGATCCATACCATAGGATTTTAGGGCACCTACTGGAGGTGCTACTCATTGGGGAGGATTAGGAGGATGTTTTGGTTGTGGAGTTACTGGACACTTTTGGAGAGATTGCCCACAGAACCCTAACAACAAGGGTAAGGCACAGATTTCAGAGCCGAGTGTTGGAGACATGGGACGTAGCCACGTGATTTATGTAGTAGTTAAGAACCACCAGGTAGAGCATCAGAGCATAGTCATTGAGACCACAGGTAGCATTGGTGGTATTCCTACCTCTGTATTGTTTGATTCTGGTTCTTCTGATTCTTTCATTGCACCATCTTTAGTAGAGCGATGTAGGCTGGTGGTAGTTAGGTAGGGTCTTAGTTGGGATGTTGAGATGGCTTCTGGAGCCAAGATCTCTGTAGACTCCTTAGTTAAGGAGTGTGTAGTGGATTTGGGACCTTTCACCACTACCTCAGATCTTTGTATCCTTCCTTTGGGCTCGTATGGAGTCATTTTGGGTATGGATTGGTTATCTACACATAGGGCCAGGATGGATTGTTATCACAAGACTATATCTTGTGCAGATGATTTGGGAGTTGAGTCAGTGATTTCAGGGGTCAGGAGACCCGTTTCTATTCACACCATCTCAGCTATGCAGCTTAAGTGGTGTGTGTGATGGGGTTGTCAGATGTATGTTGTTACAGTCAGTGACAGATCAGAGGATGGGTCTAGTGGACCATCACTAGATGATCATCCCATTTTGAGAGAGTTTTCAGATGTCTTTCCAGGGGAGCTACCGGGGTTACCACCCCCATGTGAGATTGATTTTCATATAGATCTAGTTCCTGGAGTAGAGCCTATCTCACGGGAACCTTATCAGATGACCACCCCAGAGCTCTGTGAGCTCAAGTTGCAGCTTGAGGGCCTTTTGGAGAAGGGCCTTATCCATCCTAGTGTATCCCCTTGGGGTGCACCGGTGATCTTTGTGAAGAAGAAGGATGGATCCTTGTGGTTGTGTATTGATTACCGCCAGCTGAACAAGGTAACGATCAAGAATCGTTATCCTCTTCCTTGTATTGATGACTTGTTTGATCAGATGAAGGGAGCCATAGTTTTCTCTAAGATTGATCTTAAGTCAGGGTACCATCAGTTGAGGATTTTGGAGGCAGACATTCATAAGACCACCTTTCACGAGATATGGGCACTATGAGTTCACAGTGGTGCCTTTTGGTTTGACTAATGCCCTGCAGTGTTCATGAGTTTGATGAATGGGGTATTCAGGACCTTCTTAGATCACTTCATGCTCATCTTCCTAGATGACATTTTGATATACTCATGTACATGTGAGGAGCATGAGGGGCACCTTCGCCAGGTTCTTCAGTGTCTTCGTGAGCAACAACTTTATGGGAACTTGGAGAAGTGTGCTTTCTTTCAAACAGAGGTGTAATATTTGGGTCATATCATTTCTGGGGAAGGTATCGTAGTTGATCCTTCCAAGATTAGAGCCATTATGGATTGGCCAGCACCCACTACAGTGACCGAGGTGTGCAGCTTCATGGGATTAGCAGGTTACTACCAGAGATTTGTTCAGGACTTCTCTCGGATTGTGCACCCTATCACTTCCCTTCAGAGGAAAGGGAAGAAGTTTGTTTGGTTCAGACAGATGTGAGCAGGCCTTCAGGACACTGAAGGAGTGCCTCACTACAGCACCTATTCTTGTAGTGTCTGGATCCACAGGGTGAGTTCTTTGTTTGCACAGATGCTTCGTTGGTAGGCCTTGGAGGTGTGTTGATGCAGGAGGGCAAAGTAGTGGCTTTTGAGTCTTGCAAACTCAAAGATCATGAGCTTAATTATCTGACCCATGATCTTGAGCTTGCAACAATTGTGCATGCTTTGGTTAGATGGAGACACTTTCTTCTTGGCAGAGATTCACACTCAGGACAGATCATTTGAGTCTTCGCCACCTCTTCACGCAGCCCAATCTAAATGCTCGTCAGTGGTGTTGGATGGAGTTGCTTTGTGAGTATGACATGGAGATAGAGCATGTGAAGGGGAAGGAGAATGTGGTAGCAGATGCTCTCAGTAGATGGAGACATGTGGCTATGGCCACCTCAGTGAGCACAAATTTGTGGAGTAGGATTCTTCAGCAGCTTCCTCTTGACATCTTCTACATTGCAGTTACGAGCAGAGATCAAGTCACAGAGACCCCTTGAGGGGAAGTTTGATGGTTTTTCCTTAGAGGTAGATGGTCTTCTCAGGCACAGAGGCTAGATATATGTTCCCAGAGATGGAGGCTTGAGGCAGGACATCTTGGTAGAGGCACATCATGCACCCTATTCAGCCCATCCTAGGGTGAAGAAGATGCACGCCACCTTGCGACAGTTGTATCATTGGAGAGGACTTCATAGAGATGTGGCCCAGTTTGTGTCACAATGTTTAGAGTGCCAGAGAGTTAAGGCCTGAGCATCAACATCCAACTGGCCTTCTTTATCCTCATGCTATACCGGAATGGAAGTGGGACACCATTTCCATGGATTTCATTGTTGGGCTACCGATGTCGAGATATCACCACGACGCCATTATGGTCACGGTTGATAAATTGACAAAAGTGGCTCACTTTTCTCTGGTGAAGACCACTTATACAGCTAGAGTAGTGGCATGAGTATATTTGGATGAGATTGTCAGGTTACACGGGATTCCGTAGAAGATCATTTGTGACCGCGATCCTTTGTACACTTCACATTTCTGGACTACCATGTAGTATGTCCTCGGGACAAGAATCAACTTCAGCACAACATATCACCCTGAGATAGATGGACAGACTGAGTGGGTGAATCAAATTTTAGAGGACATGCTCAGGATGTATGTGATGGATCAGTAGTCTAAGTGGGAGGAGTACCTATACTTAGTGGAGTTTTCCTACAATAATAGTTTTTAGAGTTCCATAGGCATGGCTCCTTTTCAGGCTTTGTATGGTAGAGAGTGCAGGACACCTCTTAGCTGGGATAGGTTAGAGGATAGAGTATCTCTTGGACCAGCTCTTTTACAGGACATGGAGCAGTAGGTGGTGTTGATCAGGTAGAGATTACAGGAGGCACAGGATAGGTAGAAGAAGTATGCAGATCAACATAGGATTGACCATAGTTTTGATGTGGGCATGAAGGTGTTCCTTCATGTCAGGCCACACAAGAGCCCTATCCATTATGGAAAAGGTTCTAAGTTAGCTCCTAGATTCGTTGGTCCTTTTGAGATCTTGGAGCGTATCGGCCCTTTGGCCTACCATCTAGCATTGCCACCCAGCTTGTCTCGCATACATGATGTTTTTCATGTTTCAGTTCTCAGGAGATATATTGCAGATCCTTCTCATGTGTTAGATTGGACATCATTGCAGGTGCAGGATCAGGGGCAGGTGATGGTGGAGCCCATTCACATCTTAGATCACAGGACCCTGGGCCTTCGAGGTAGAGAGGTTGATCAGGTTCGGGTGCAGTGGGACATATATGATGAGACTGTAGCTACATGGGAGGATGCTACTTCATTACGAGTTCAGTTTCCACATTTGTTCCAGTGACTTCCAGGAGGAAGTCAAGTCTAAGGGGAGGGGGATGTAGTGCCCACTTCCCTTTGACACCTTTTTGATACTTATTTTGATATTGTTGATTACATTATAGACATTATTATGTTTTGATTTAGTATGATGTTAGACATTGATCATGGATTATTGTTGATCTTGATTTGATTATGATGCATGATGATTATTAGAGACACCTTATATGTGGATGATGATATATTATTTGACATGGATGTTTTATGGATGTTGTTTAGACATGTGATTTTGGATATTATGAGTAGATCTAGAAAATGGATATTTTATGATGATGATATAGTTGTTGATTAAAAATGCAAATGATGTAGTTGTTACTTCGATGTTGTTGTGATTCATTTATATAGTGATTTTATTTCATTTGTATCATATTGGATGTTCTGATATGGCCACGAGGCCGAAGGAGGTATTTGTATTTTGCAGGTTAAAAATATCACAACAAAACATCGGGGGATCGGAGACCAACCAAAATGGAATTCTAGGTGAATTCAACAAGGTCACCATGGCAACTTGTTTTATTATGTTGTGTGTTGTTTTGTTAGGGATTCCCATGGGGGGGGATTTCCTTTACATGTGACCATGGGTTTGTGTATTTTATTAATGTGTTCTTTTATTATTGTTGTATGTATTTTATTAGTAATGTGTTCCCTTATTTTAATTAATTAAAATTTTGATGGATTAATGTGAGAATCATATGGTTAAAATTTAAATAAATTAAATTGGGATATGGGAAAGTAATTATGAAAGTTGTTGGTTGTTTGTATTTAATTTGTAAGGGATGTGTAAGTTGTGTAAGAGCTTGTGTAAGTCAGATTTTGGAGTAAGAAACACTCCACCTCCATGGAAATTCGAATTTGGCCTTGGAGGTATTTTTAGGAGGCTTGTGGGACAAGTAAAACTTGTCCCATGCCTCTAAATTTAATTTACCAACCATACTTATGGTTGGAGATGTGATTTGTGACTTTTATAATGAATTTTATTAATCATGTTGCATGTTTTTAATTGCACTTTCTTACATTTTATTTAATTTGTTGTCCCTTGAGGTGTGGGCTTTTTGGAGTGTGCAAGTAACTTGTCATATTTTCACCCACCTCTTTATTGTGCTTGGGAGAATGGATTTTGTCTTTTGTGTTTGAATTTGAGGATGTGTGATGTGGCATCCTACATGGATCCACATCATCCTCTTCTCTTCCCTCTTCTATATAATTCAAACTCTTTCTTGTTTTGGGTTGTTGAATCATTTTTGCAACTTCCTTGGGGGCGCATTTTCTTGTGTTGGAGCTCTTGTTTTTGGAAGAATCTTGGAGAGAGATTTACATGCTTGTGAGATTGCTATTTTGAACTATTTTTTGGCCTTTGAAGCTTGTTGTTTGGAGACAGAAGTAACCATGGAGAGGTAGGAATTTAACTCTCTTTTTTATGTTTGTTATTTTCTTGTTGTGTTGTGTGAATGGATAGTGCATGTTTGTTTTATTTGTTGGCTGGTTGGGTAGACTGCCATAGGGATGGTGTAGGAGAAGGCTATGGGGAATCCATGTGGGGGGGCATAAGGGAATGCCATTGGCATCAGAATTTTGTGGAGGGAGTTTGGGTTTGGGATCCACCATGGAAAAGAAATAGCTTGCATTTCTTACTTTGTGGGGGGCATAAGGAAATCTGTGGGGGGCATAAGGAGGGATTTGTGGGGGGCATAAGGATATGTGTGTGTGATGAATTATTTGGTGGTTTGTTATTGGTGGATGCCCAAATTCTAATTGGGAGGCATAAGTAGATTCCCCCATAGACATTGCTCCTTTGGCTTGTATGATCAAGCCTGAGTTTTTTTGAAATGATTTTAAATGCAGTTGTAAACTATTATTTTTGTATTGAATTGTATTTTTAGAAAAAAAAAATGTGTATGTGAAAAGATGCTGTGTTGTGGAAGCCAGTTGTTGCCATGGTTGAATCACACATTTTATTGTATTTTGGTTGGGGCTCGGGGGCCAATGATGAAGGAAGGCTTCTCCTTTCATTGGATGTCTTGGTTGGGTGGAGAGCATTGCCTTTCCCCCTCTTTTGTTGTGATCAATTTGGAGAAAAGAAAATGTGCATGTTTCTGTCCTGGAGCAAAGGAAAAATGCAGTTTAACAGTCCCTTGTGAAAACATACTCATTTGTAATCCTTTCCCATTTGTTGTGGATGAAATTGTAATATGTATTTTGTGAAGAAAGATGTATGTAATTGATTATGAAGTTATATTTGAATTGTGAAAGACATTTACATTTTGTCTCTGTTTATTGGAAAGAAATAAATGGAAATTTGTTATTGCATTCAAACATTGAAAGAATGTAAAGATGTATATTTTTGAATCAATAAAGAATTGCAAGTTCATCTCTCATTGCATTGTTGTGATGAAGTTGGAAGTATAAATTGTGATGGAATCTCTTGTTTAGAAAATTGCAAAAAAAAGAAATACGTATGTAAGAATTATATTGCATTGTTTCTTTTTGAAAAATATATGAAATTGGAAATCAGATTTTACAATTTAACTTTGAAATGATTTGTTTATAAACAACTGAATGTATTGGATTAGTTTAGAAATGAAGTACCACACTTAAATGATAAAATTGATACACAGATTTAAAAGAAATGATCTCTGCTGCAAATTTTAAAACTGGTAATTTTAATAAAATGTACAGTTCAGACCTGCACACATTAATCAACTTGGAAATTATATAATTTAGCATGTTGTATCTTCAAGGAACTCAATTTGACAAAGAAAACTTAAGAAAACAATTTAACCATTGCAAAATCGAATCCAATCCTTTCAGTCGTTTTCTGTCAATTGTTGGAAAAATACAATTTGAATCAATTGAACAAATTTAACTTCCTAAAACACTTTAAATCCTTCCTAGATCAATCCTCCATGTCTGTTTGCATGTTGAGTGAAGGAGGAGATCCAATTTAATCAAATTTGAAAGTTGGAAATTACCAGTTTGCTAATTAAAATCCTGCAGATCATTTTTTGTAAAATTGACCCCTTAAAATTTACCAAAATGTAAAATTTATGTTTCCTTGTACAAAGAGGGCATCGAGATATTTCCAAAAAGTCTTCATTTTCCCAAAACCAAGCTTTCTAGCTCAAGTTATGGCACTTTGAAGTTTTTGTGCCTTGGCAGGAAAATTTGGGAAAATTTTCCCTGGCGGGCCCGCAACCCAAAAATTTCCCATTAAAATTCCTTAGAATTTTTTTTTTGAAAAATTTTGACGCAAAAAATTTTTTTTATCTTTTCCTCCACCTGGTCCATAGCCAATCAGAGGCTCCACGTGTCCTCACGGGGCAACGAGTGGAGGCGTGGCATTTTCATTTTGCCCTTAGACCTTTTGAAAATTTTGGAAAAAATTTTTTCCTTTTATCCCCGCCGGCCCGCGGCCAACCATAGGGTACCACGTGGCACCTTGGGTGCTGTCAACGGAGGAGGGAGAGACCCTTCATACTTTCTCTTAGTTTTTTTTTCTTTGGAAAAATTTTGAAAATTTCCCTTGGTGTCTCCATCCCCACCCTCTCCTTGGAAAAATCTCCTCCGTGGACGCGCGGACCCGCATGCACTTTTAACCCTTCTTCCCCTTTGGTGAAATTTTCCAATCACCTCACTTCTTAATGCACCTGCCCTCTCCCTCTCCTTCCCCAAAATTTGGAGTTTGCACCCTCTTAGATGGACCTTGGGTGTGTGGGAACTTGTATTGGATTTTCCCCTTGGGGGAAATGCCCCAAATTCCCGCCGCTCCGCCCTTCCCTTTCTTTTCCCTGGCGATGACTCAGAGGCCGCCACGTGTCCTTGGAGGACCCGCGGAGGCATGGGTAATTTTGAAACTTTTCTCCCTACGTAAGGAAAAATGTCTAAACACCACCCTGCGACCCGCTAACCCAAATTTTTTCCCTTCACCCCTGCTTGATACGTGTCCCCTTGGGGAAAAATTGACCCCTAAAGCTCTGCTTGTCAGTCCATAACTTGAGTTTCTGAAGGAGTTAGGAGGACTTCTTTATATCGTTGAAAAAGGTGAGAAATATTTCATATCCAATGGGAATGATTTAGGGAAATTTTGAATGCATTAAGTATGAGAAAAATCAGGTTGAATCTCTAAGCCTGCTAGAGAATTGGTAATGGGGATAAATTTCTCCCTAAACCTAACTGAAACGGGAAAATTTTTAAGGGGACATTATAGATGAGTTGGGGAGGCTGGGATGTGAGAATAAAATAGATTTGAGCGGTTTTAAGATGGTTAGGTAATTTCAAATTGGTTAAGTGGTTTAAGTTGTGTAAAATGGTAATTTATGAGAGTGTAAAAGTGTTTTTATGGAGGTACAGATAAAGTGACTTTAGATAATGAATTTTAGATAGGTTTTAGATTAAATAATGCATGTATAAAGGTGAAGTAGGTGGGTTGACGGAAACCTGGTGTCTACATTTCCCCTTTTTTGTCAAGTAGTTTGTGATGACCTAACTGCTTGACAAAAAACGGTGTGAGACAGTCTACTTTGTGTTTGGATGGGTGACCCCCATCAAAATGGGAATGATCGCAAACACAGTGAAAGGATAACCACTTTGATTAAATTGATTTGATAGGTTTTATCATATGTATTTTTTTAGAGTTTCCCCAAGATGAGGTATCGAAACAAAATGGATATCACCATAGAACCAAGTGAGTGATAGGGGAACTAAAGGGTTCATGTCCTATAGACGTATATTTGATAGGGATAGGTAATTTAATTGTGGAGCCAAGTGATGGAGGTAATCAAAAGGTTTTGTGACTGATATATGTATGGATTTCTGGTGTCAAGGTCATGCAACAATTTATGTGAAGGATGACCACTTTTGGGGTCCTCAAAATGAGGCACATTGTTGGAAGGAGGACGTACTAATGTGGTTGAAAATAATTGTTGGTATTGAAAAATGATGGTTTGTGATATAAAATGACAAATCACTGGGATTTCGATGAATTTTAGGTGATTAAGGGGAATCGTTGATGATTAGGATGAATACCTGACAATTATGGAAGGAGGAATCTGACGATTCTTGCACGAAATATTTGGGGGATATAAATATTTGGTACAGAAAAAATTTATGAGTTTGTAGGAAAAAGTTTTCCTTTGCAATAATGGTGAATTTATGATGTTTGAGAATATAGGAGGACCGATTCTTTGAAACAAAAATTACTTGATTAAAGAGTGTTAATAATTGAAAATGGATGCAACCTTTATGAAATGTAGAAGATATACCATCTTCTTTGATGATAGAGGAGAACCACACAGCTTGCAAAAAAAATAGCAGGTGATGAGGAGTTTCTGACCCTTAGGATGAGGTATGTTACTTTATTTTGTCATTTTGTGTGTGTTTTAGTTTATTTTTTGATTTTCTTGTCTTTAATGTCCATACAAGGGCATGTTTTAAATCACTATGATCGCAAGATATTTTGTGGATCGCTGGTGATTTGTGATGGATCACTAGTGATTAAGGCTAAATCGTTAGCGATTTTTTTTATAATCCATATTTTTGGGTTTTGTGGATGTAGGTGAAGGCTAAGTTGACTATCAGAGATATGATTCTAGTGATTTTAGGGTAGGTGAGGGGGGATATGTCAGATGAGTATTAGATGCATGTAGAGGAGGTGGGTTTTTTTGTGGGCATGTGCCATTATAGACATATCCATAAACATCGGGGGTTTTTGTTAGCATCGATGGAGAGGTGAAATCCTACCACATACACTTTTTGGTTACCGACAGGTGAGATGACCATCACCCTAGAAGATGCTCATAGGATTATTAGATTTTGGTGCATGGATAGAGGGTGTATGTATATTGATGATATTGAGAGATAAGATGTTTTGATGAGAGATTATAGGGGATGATGCCGATGATATGGGATATACAACTGGTGGTTTTTTATTATCAAATATTATATTCTGTAGAGAGAGGGTTGTGCATGGATGACTATAATGATGATGGGGGATTAAATGTTTTTATTTTCCTGACTTTTCTGGTGGTCATTTTCTGTGGATGATGATAGGGGTAATAGAAAATATGATGGAGCATCAGAAAAATATTTACATGGGCCCCTATTTTATCAGCACAGACTTATAGGGATCTGTGGTCTTGGAGGATTCATAGGAGGTTTGGTATCACTATTTAATTTTTACTATAGTGTTAGGCCTTTGAGCATATTTCCATGGCTCATCCTTTGGGTTTATCATGGGGATGTGTTGCGATGATGGGAGGTTTGGTGGGTTTATGAGGTGGCATACTGATGTAGGGAAGGCTAGGTCAGTATAGATTGGGGAGCACTATAGACATCTCCTTGCAGAGTTGCAGGTGGGGGATGTGCTATGGAGGCCCTACATTAGATTTTCACTTTTAGAGGGACATGAGAGTGAGTTGAATTCCACTCAATAGAAGTTATGGGTTTATAGGGGCGATGAGGAGAGAGTAGGAGATTATTAGATTCAATCACATGTGACAATTTGGTCTTATTCAGGATGTGCTTGAGGCTCCGATCTTATATAGATGAGATGATGGAGATATGGATACTCCTAGGGAAATAGCAGCGATAAATTATTCTATGCCTGATGAGGAGGAATCTATGGGTTTTAATGAGCATGGAGATTGGGTATTGATAGATGATGCCGATGTGATTGCGATATATAGAGCACTGGTGGAATAGTGTATTTGTTGCATGGGGGAGATCTCAGCTAGATTGAGAAGATAAGTGAGTGTGGGATTGAGTAGAAGGAGGACATGGAGGTGATGGTGGTGATGAGGATGGTGGTGAGGGGGATGATGGTGAAGATAGAGAAGATTTGGAGGCTACCATTGCATGTTTGACGATCAAGAAGGCCACAATGGAGACAAAGAGAGATAATTTGAGGATAGAGTGCGATGGTTTGGTGACAGAGAGGGATGGGTTGAGGGTCAAGTATGATAGCCTCAATTAGAAACTATCAAAGGATATCGTAGATTGAGAGACTATATATCGTTAGCACCAAGAGACCCTGAAAAGGAATCTTGGCATTATAGGGACATCAATGTCAGGTTCTGAGTTGACAGTTCAGGTGCAGGTTAGTAGTCATATGGGACCACTTGGCATGGTGATCTTAGATCACTACCATTCGGTTTGAGATGAGATGGTGTATGTACTATGAGGACTTAATGGTTTAGAAATTTCCTACCGCACTTTGTTACACTAAGCATATAACTTAGCGAGGAGAAGGTCCTAGTATTTATGTAGTGAGTGTGGGTCAGCCACCTTGGGGACTAGATAGAGGGCTAAATGGGGGAGACGGTTGTGATGGTGGAGCTACAAGAGCTAAGAACGCTAGTGGTGGAGGAGGTGCTCAAGGGAGCATTGTCTGAGGTAGTGAGTTATTTTTTGGTGTCCAGTTTTACTGGATATATATGATGTATTATATTTTGGTGTATACAAAATATTTTACGAAGCCTATATTTGATGTATATATTTTTGATATATAGAGTTTGGAGGACTCTAGATGATGTATATAGATATGATTATATGATGAAGATGATTTCTATTTATGATTCATGTTTTGATTATTATGTTTGTGTAATGTGATTTAATTTATGATAATTGTTGGTTGGAAATTTGGTCATTGAATGCAATCAAAATTTCAGGGGACAACAATCCATCCTCTTTATGGAGGTTCCTTTATTTCACCCAAAACTTGAGAATATAAATATTTACAAATATAAAATCTAATCAAATATGAATGAGGATATTAGTGTGGTGAATGGTTCCATATTATCAATACAAATGAAAAATAGGGAATAGGGTTTTGAGGAAAAAAAAATAGCTTATACAAGAAAGAAGTATGATGAGGGAAACAAGTTCATGCTAACTCATTTATCAAGGATACAATTACCCTCTTTGGTTTGTGCAAGATTACCCACTATTGTAAAGGAAAGAAGTGAAGAAGGCAAAACATTTAGATAAAGAGATTGCAGAGTTATAAACTCACTAATGCATGTGAAAGATCTTAAGAACATGTGAGTCAAATACATATGAAAAACTCATAAAATATAAATGCAGATAGGAAAAAAGTTCTTCACATCACATTTTAAGGATTGAACACAAAGTTTCACAATTCACATATATTAATCTTCACATTCACAAATTGCAAGAAAAGAAAGTAGAAAGAACACAAATGAGAAGGAAAAGAAGTCTTCTTATGTATTGATCAAAATTATGTATTTACATTCTAGAGCACCAAAATCCAACACATTTAAAAATGATAATAAAGCATTATATAGAATGAGGGGAGGATGTAACCAAAATTTTGAGTAATTTTATTTTAATTAAATGCTAAACACTTAATTAGCCAATTACATAATTTGTCTTTATTTACAATTCTATTTTCAAAACGATACAGCTAACCTCAAAATATAACAATAAGAAAGGAGAAGATTATGAACCAGAAGAAGAAGGAACATCAAGAACTTGAAGCATAGGCACAACAACAACCTTTATCTTCATAACATGAAATCTGAACTTGGTGATAGTGTCATAGATCTCCATGAATTTGGGAATAATTTTGTTAGACATATCAGCTAGCCAACTTCTAAGAGAGGAATTCATATCCTTTTCTATTCCACCACTATGTAGTAGGCCTTTGGCAGCCTCCATAACTACATTTTGCAGCTCAAAGATTTATTTGATTTTATCATTGTTGATTGAATATACTTTGAACAAGTCTCCCCTAATTAATGAATTGAATTTTTATTTGACATACTCAACTAATTTTATTTCAGTAGAATTATCCTTGTAGAATTGGAAACAAAGAGCTTGCAAATTACCAAATATTTTTAAATTAAGAGATTCACCTTTCTACACCATATTATTCAATTCATTTACAACTTCCTCAAGGACTATGATCCTCCATTCCACATTGTACACCCATTTATTGGATAGATTATTTTTATAATAATTAAAAACCTTATGAGACAAAAAAATATTCTCATTAGTGGTGCTCATGATTATGAGGTCTTGAATGCTATCCAATAAAATATTGAGCTCTTTGTTAATGTCATTGATTGTGGCATTGAATTGGTCTTGTGATGAAATGATGTTATCATACATTTTATATTATTTCTAAATAAATTATAACCCAAAGAGAAAAATTCCTTCTACCCAAGCCTCAACAACTTTACCAAATGCTGCATGTTTATGAATCTCTATTATAAATTTGATACTTGCTTCAGAAATGAAAATTATAGGAGGTAGTGAGGAGAGAGGAGTAGGATACAGAGGGGTTTTATTAGTTGAGAGAAAGGATTTAAATTTTTTTGAGAGAACCACTTGTTCCTTTAGTTGTTCTTGTGTTTACTTTCGTTTCTCTACCCTTTGAGTTACTTTTGAGATAGTCTCCTTGAGATTACACAATTCTCCTTCAGGAGTGGATTATCCAAGTGAAATCCTTGTCAACTCTAGGTTCGAAATAGTTATTTATTTTTCATCCTTATCTCCCTTTAGCTTAAAAATTTCTAGAAATTGTTGTCAGGTGGATTCTGAGACCAAACGGGAAGTTTTCTTAGCTTTCTTTAGTGGAGGAGTTGTCCCAAGCAAAGAAACCACTGCATAAAAACTAGAAGCAATAATTTATGAAGAAGCCTTCCTCTTTTTGTTGTTAATCATGGGTTAAACCCATGTGAATGAGTCATTGGAAGGTGGAGCTTGAGGAGGTGCCAATGTAAGGAAATTAGGAGGACCAAGAGACTGAGCAGTGGAAACATCAAGAGTAGGAATTTTAGTAGAAGAATAGGGCGGTCTCCTGACTTCAAGCTAGGACCTACTAGTTTTTCACGTGTTAGGTTCAATGATATTTACTTCATCTTCCTCATCTTCACTTTCTTCACCACTTTCTTCCACTTCATCATTGTTTTCTTGTTCTTCATCTCCTTATTCCAATTCATCCTTTTGTTCCTTAGTTTATTTTACTTTTTTTGAAGGTTGTGATACTTGTTTGAGTGCATGGGAAACTTCTTTAACTGATCTTTGAGTTTTCTCTTGCTCCACCTCTTTTTCAAGTATTTCATAAATTTTCTCTACATCCTTTTCTTTATATATTTTTCACATATACCTTGGTTGACGAATCCAAGGGTGAGGAGGAAGGATTCAATTACACTACAACTTATTGAAGAGGAATGAAGGATTCTTTGAGTGAGGCAAAGGCTTCTTGAGAAGAATATTGCTTGATTGTTTTCTTACCATCATTTTCATGTTAAACCATTACCTTGTCCTCGCTATCACAAGATTATTCATCTAAGGAGGATCATCCCTTTATTTTTGGGACCAATCAATGTTTGGGAGAGGCATATGCTGACTGGTCCTGATATATTATACAAAGTACAAACCATCATCATCATCATCATCATCTAAGTCCTCGGGAACATGATATAAATTGAAATATTTGATTTTTTGTATAGAAAGCCTCCCAAAGTACCTTTTTCCTATTTCATACTCATCTGCGTAACCCTCCCAATAGTCCTCTATTTTGGGGACATGATAGTAAGACATTCTCAAATGCTTGAAAATGAAAACTTTGATGTCAAATGATGATCTTCTTTGATATGTGTGAAATTTGAACTCAGTGATCATTCTCTCCACATTTTGTGAATCCAAGGAAGATCTACGTGTATAGTTTCCTAATGAGATACAAAACTAGATACCTGTGATCTTATTATCCCTACATGTTCTGTGAAACATATCCAGCTTCCTACAAAATTCTACTAGCATCAACTTGTCATTAAAATACAAGGGAAATTTGTTGGGTACACCTTCAAAACCAACCAACTTGATGTATTATAACTTTCAAAACTGAATGAAGAGGTTTCTATAGGTGAAAACCAATTACCTTGATTTTGCAGATAACCTCTTAGCTATATTCCTTTCCAATAGTCTGACTATGAACATTGTGAATGCATCATTGAATCTCCTATGATGAGTTTTACTATTTTCATAAGTCAGTTGAGGGTAAAACTCATAAAATGGTGCATAGTTCTTATCATTTTGTAGTGACAACCCTACCCATACTCTGAAGGCGAAAATTGTGTACATTAGGTAGGATGTCATATAGAAGGTTTTTCTTTGTTGTACATTCACTAACTAATCACTTAGGTTATCAAAAATGATCTCTCCCTAATTCAAAATTTGTTTTCCCTCACAAATTATATTGAAATATACACAAATCTAGAATTGAAATTCATTGGTGGATGACATGCCCATTAATATTTCCAGTAGGGTGATCATATCTAATAATTATTCTTTGAAGTCTGACCTATATAGGACTTTATGTAACTTGGAAGCTCCTCTCTTTTGAGCCTTGAGCTAGGATTTGGCTATCATTGTCCTATACCTATCTTTTTCTTGCTCAAATTTTTTTTGAGCCTAGGTCAGGGTCAAGGTATTGGAGGTATAATAGGTGGGAATTCCAAGGGATGCATTTATATAACTAACATCAAGTTTGTAAATTATCTAACCTTGAGGGTCCTTGGCTTTTTCATTTCTGGATCAAAACATGAAGCACAAACTAGGACAATGTTTGTGCATTGAACAAAGAGGGTAAATCTAACAACATAGAAAATTCCACTATTTCCCCTCATTATTCAATGCAACGACACTAGGAAAATCCAAATCAACTTAAAATATGCCTTAAGACACTAGGAAAACTCAAATCAACTTAATCTCAACTTAAAATAAGAACAAAAATGGAATGATTTATTTTTTACTATATTTGATACATACATGATGGGAATCAATATGATGAAGGCACTTGCACTTTTATCCTTTATATCAAAAGTTAACATACGACAAACAATAGGTAGTAACACAGAGACCCTTGGATATAGATGGAAGTGAAATGTGTATCTACTTAAGACATGAGAAGGGTTGACACATGTAGGTTGCGCAGGAGAGTAGGTTCTCCTGTCAATAATTTTATAGAGTGACACCCTAGCCACACATTTTTATTTTTGACACAAACTGATCAAGGTGGAAGCGTGCTTTGATGGGAAAGAAGATTGACATAGGAGGATTTCCTACGATGTTTTTTATTTTTTATTTTTTTGAAGGTTGATCGATACGGGAAACCTTTTTAGATAGGTAGTCATCCCTTGAGGGAATGGTATACAATTTTAAATTTTTGATTTTTGATATCTATCCTTCGAGGGACCGTTCTATGATTTTGATAGGAAGCTATCATTTGAGGGATCAATCTACTTTTATTTTTGACAATATGATTTTGATATTTGAATAGCTATCCTTCAAGGGATTGGTCTATTTATTTTGATATGATGCATCTATAAATATCCTTTAATTTCTTTGAGGTGAAGGAAAACCATAATAGACCAATCTGATGAGGGGAAGAGATGTGTGCACAAACTATACATGTGTTTCCCATGATATGTCTTCAGTTGATATATAAAGTGGATGGATGTAATTATCACGTGGTTCCTACTAAGGAGGAACTTTTCCATGTGAAATATGCGATGAATAGAGCTATGGTGATCATATTTAAGGTTTTTGAGGATAGTGATAGAAGACCACATACTTTCAAATCATTACAATGATAAAATGGATGGTTGATGGTGGAATATGATCTTTAATGTGATTACTGTCATGACAAGATGTTAATAGTAGAAAGACCACAAGTGCAATGCATTCAAAGATTACTTTTGAGGTGTACCATCAAGGGAAGATAAATGATAAGCTCCTGACCTATGCTTGTGAGTGATAACGTATGGACAGATCCATTTGGGGGAAAACTTTCCACATTTACTCCTCTCTAGAGTGGTGAAAATTTGATTTTATTTGAGAACGAGATCACCTATGTTAAATTCATGTTATTTTACATGTTTCTTATAATCGCACCTGATGCACTCTTGATAGATATGATGATTTTTGAGATTTGTTATGCATTTTTCATCTAACAATTCTAACTATGCGAGACGGTCTTATCGAAAATATTCATTAGGGATGATATATTTAAGAGATACATGTAGCGATGGTATTTAAAATTCAAGGGGTAAGACTGCCTTAGATCCATAGATGAGGAAGAAGGGCGTAGCACCTGTAGGAGTACTATCCTAGTTCGATAATCCTAGAGAGCAAACAAGATTTGGATATGCCAATTCCTTCTTGCTTTGTCAATAGTTTTCTTGAGGATTTTGTTAACTATTTTTTAGAGGATTTAGCTTGTCCATTTGCTTGGGGATAATATGGTGATGAAAAACTTAGTTTGATGTTGAATGTGTTGCCTAATTTCTTAACGTCTTTATTTTTTATTTTATTTTCCATTATTCTTGACGAGTTTGTGAGGGATACCAAAGCAACATATGATATGTTGATAGATGATATTGACAATTTTGTTTATTTTAGTAGAGGTTAAGAACATGGTCTCTACCCATTTAGTAAAGTATTCAGTAGCTGTGATGATAGATTGATGTTGTTAGGATGAATGACGATTGATTGTGCCAATGAGGTCTAACCCCCCTTGTAAGAAAGGCCATAAGTATTGAGTAGTTTGTAAGGATTGACTGGGGATGTGAGTGATATTGGAATGTTTTTGGCATTTGACACAATTCTTAACATACGCACAGCAATATTGATTGATAGTAGGAAAATAATATCCCAATCGGAGGACACACTTGGTGACAATGGTACTATTGAAATGTCTACCACATATAGCATCATGGACTTCCTAAATGGACTTGGTAGAATCATGAGATTTTAGGAATCTTAATAAGAGGCCATTGAATCCACATTTATAGAGGATACCACCTATGATGACATAGTGGGTAGCACATTGGAGAAAATAAATTTTAGCATTTCTAGATAGACCAAGGGGGCTTTTGGATTCCGAAATATAGTCAAATGTATGAGTGTACCAAAGGTCAATTGGGATATTTTTAATGATTTTGATAGAGGGGAGTTCATTTTTGTGATATGGTTGATTAATTTTGTGGACAACAATAAATAATTTAGAATTGTTAGTTGATTCTTCAGTTGATAATGGGATGAGTGATGCTAAGGAAGCCATAATATCTATGAATTTGTTAGAGGATCGTGGAGCTTTTTGGATAGTGTAATGGTCAAAGGATTATAGGAGGAATTCAACAATGGATTTGTATTTTTGTATAATTTCATTTTTACACTAATAAATTCCTTTGGTTTGATTGATAACAAGATGTGAGTCTCCATAAATGTCTAAGATTTGGACATCGAGTATGACAAAAATCTGAAGACCCATGATTAAAGATTCATATTCAGCCATGTTATTAGTACCTTTGAAATTAAGTTTGAATGATAGTGGGATATGAGTCACCCAAGGAGGTATAATGATGACACTAGCCCCTCCCCCTTGCTGGAATTTATATCCCATCAAAGAAGAGAGTCATTTTGACAGGAGTGAATTCTTGATCGGTGATAGTGTTAATAGATTCGTCAGGGAATTTTTTGTGAGGTGGTTGATTTTCTAGAAGGGGAGCTTCAGTGAGTTGGTCAGAGATAACTTGTACTTTGATAGATTTATGCGAGATAAATTCAAGGTCAAACTCGGTCATAAGCATAAGCCACCAAGTGATACAATCACTATGATATGGCTTAGAGAGCATCATTTTAAGTGGGTTAAAACTGATAATGACATATGTTTTTTGGTTGAGTAGATTATGACATAGTTTGGAAGTTATGAATTACAAGGAACAATACAAATTTTCAGATTTTGTGTAATGGGTTTCATATTTTTGGAGAGTGCGGGTTATATAGTAATTGAACTATTTCCGAACTTGCTCGTCTTGACGAGTGAGAATGATACTTAAGGCATGATCTGTAGTGGATACATAGATGTAGAAGGAATCCCTTTTATGTGGAGGTGTGAGTATAGATGGTGATAGGATATATTGTTTGAGGTCGTCGAAGGATTTTTGACAATTGTGATCCCATATGAAATTAACATATTTTCAAAGAAGATGGTGAAAAGGTTAACAACGATATGAAAGTTGTGAGATAAAGAGGCAGATGGAATAAATCTTACCTTAAAGGATATGTAATTGTTTGAGATTTTATGAAAGGGGCATTTTTACAATGGCCTTGATTTTAGCGGGGCCTACTTTAATGCCCCATATAGATACGATGAACCTTAAGAGCTTGCTAAAGAGAACACTGAACATGCACTTAGTGAAGTTCAGGTGAAGAAAATATTGAATGAGACAAGTGAAGATAACATCAATGATGGCAAGATGATCCCTACGTTGTTTGGATTTCCATAAGAGATCATCGACGTAGTCTTCTATGGTTTTGTGGATAAGGTTGTGGAAGATGTATGTCATAGTGCGTTTGTAGGTGGCCCCCCATGTTTTTGAGTCCGAAGGGCATAACACGGTAGCAGAAAGTACCCAAAGGAGTGATGAAGGATGTTTTTTGTTGATCATCTGTGATGATGAGGATTTGATTGTAACCAGAGAATCCATTCATAAGGGAAACCATCTCATGGTCGGTTGTTAAATTGACAAGCTGGTCGATGTTTGGAAGAGGGAAGTCGTATTTATGAAAAGCAAGATTGAGATCTCAGAAGTTGACACAGATATGTAACTTCACAAGGCTTTGGTTATGGGTACGATATTAAAAACCCATTATGGGTAGTCGATGGGTATTATAAAATTAGTGGAAAATAGGTTATAACTCTTAATTGATGAGAAGATCTATGCGTGGGTGTATTTTACATAAATTTTATTTAACTAGTTTAGCGTTAGGATATGTGATGAAATTGTGGACAAAATTTTTGGGGTCGATACTTGACATATCACTATATGAATAGGCGAAGGCTTGACTATGTTTGGACAGGAAGACGATGAAGTCATTTAATTCTTATGGATCTAGGGATTGACCGAATTTAACTATATGAGGATCTCGTGGATTTCCTATGTTAACATCGATAATGGATTCATTAAGGAGTGTTGAAGTTTCAAGTGGTAAGGATTTCTGAAGGAAATGGTCCTCCACCCCCACGTGGGATATAATAGCTTGGTCATCTTGACATTAGAGAATGTTGACAGTGAGTGAATTTTCTTCTATCATTTCAGGCCAGATGAGAGGAAACGTCTTAGTGTCATGATTATTTTGATAAGTCAATGGTATTAATGTAATAATATCGACCAAAAAAATGTTAGGAGGAATAGATATGGTGTCATCTATGTCCATAGGGTCGTCGTGTGTAGGCAAAAAGGATGGTTCTAATTATATAATGGTATTGGATGTGGTATTTGTGGAGGATTCAAAAGTGGGCTTCTCATAACCTAGCCCGTATTTTTCATTTGGTTTGAGGGAAAGTTGGATAATTAAGTCATGGATACCTTTCTCATAACATTTGAATCCAAAGCCCTTTCAAGCGCAACGGTGGAGGTACATCTGCACAAAAAATTGATTATATAAGAATTTGAATTCTGATATGAATGACATGACATGACATTGATAAGTAGGACATGTGGAAGGGAGATTAATCCCCCACAGACAAGGTTTGTTTTGGCATGACATGACATTGATAAGTAGGACATGTGGAAGGGAGATTAATCCCCCATAGACAAGGTTTGTTTTTAGATGTGGGGGACCGTAGGAGATAACATCACTGAAATTAGGTTCATACATGGATTTTTATTCAGGTCTTCCATTTGTTTTTGGTGTAGGAAGTTAATTAAGTGTGAGGAGGCGATACTCCCCCAGTGATAGGTGCTGCATAATGTTGTTGAAGGAAGAGTCATATGGTATTTTGGATGATGGGATGGATGAACTGGTAGAGGCTCCATTAGAGGAGCCCATGTTTGATTTGAGAACAAGTACATCATTTGGACGATACATCATGTTACAAGATTTGAAAGGGTTGGGATCCACAAGAACTGTAAAGGTCATACCTTCATGTTCGTATTTAAGACATCAATTAAGTGTTGATGGGATACAATGCATAAGATGTATCAAAGGTTTTCCTAGTATTGTGTTGAATTGGAACCCCCCTTCTACCAGATAGAAGAGTTTAGGAAGGGATTTGACTCTAAATTTAAGAGATAAGATGAATGTACCCAATATGGGGGCGATCATCTCATAGAAGGCTTGGAGTACAACTGGTGTTTGGGATATGATGGTGTTAGGTAGAGGGATTTTATTGAATGCATATGATGATATGACATTGATACCATCACCGTTATAAATCATAACCCTCTTGGTTGTGTTGTCTTAAAATTCTAAGTTAAATTTAATGGTCGATGGATGTTAAATGTATAAGTGAATGAAACTTTTAATGCCCACTAATTCAGACCCCCAGTAGTTGTGCTTTCAACACATATGAAAGTGACCAAAGAATACAAATCCATTCAACATGTGTTCCTTATCAGGATTTATTTGGTAAGAGCCTTGTACAAAAAAATTTAACACAATAAAATTCTTCTATATATTTCTTTCGGGGCTGCTTACCCAAATATATAGGTAATAATATCTAAGTAAAGCTATAACCTCTCCTATAAAAACTCGTTATTCTCCTATTTATGTGAGTTTTTTATTAAAAAATTCACATATTATAATAGTATTACATTCCATACATAAATATATTTTCTCATTAATATGAGCACTAAATATTATTTTCCTAACATTCCCCCCTTAGTGCAACCATGGAGAAAACTTATCTTTGTATTTGTACTCATACTCTGGTGATTTTCACAAGATGATCACAAACCTCAAGGATGGTTTTGCAAATGGTTTAATATAAACCAAGAATGGTGGTTTTACAATTAGAGTACCACAAATTACAAGGTGATTGTTTTGTGAATGGTTTACCAAAAATCAAGAATTGTGGTTTTGCAATTGGTTTATGAGTAAGTGCACCAATCTAGGAAGCCAAAAAGTGAACACAAATATTAAAATAAGTAAAACACATATGTGTTTTATTTTATTTGGTTTGGTAATTCACGAGCATAAAATGTGTATGTGATATAACGAATACATGTTTCTAGTGTTAGGAAACGTGTACGTGTTTTGAGTCATAAGAAGTGTGGAAGGGACTGAAGGAGCCATAGTTACTAAAATAAAAGTTAAGTGTAATTTTAGGATTTCAACAAGGACCTAAAAATTTTAGGGCATATATATTGTACATCCGGCCTTTGTTTTGGGAAAACATATAGTCATTTTGTAGGTTTTTTGACCTTTTGGTTTGGATTTTGGCCCTACCATTTCTTGAATTGGCACCAATTTATAAATTTGGTCCATAAATCACTTTAGTGACCATGAATAAATTGTATGATGCTTGTCTACTTCTTACTAAAATGAGATCCTCACTTTGGATATAGAGGATTGCTCTCTAAATGGGATTCCTAACCTATGGAAAAAATGAGGTGATTGTAATGTGCCTCCTCCTTAAGGTGTGATCACACTACTAGGTTTTGAATGAGTAGTGAATTACATCAAGTGAACTCAGATGATTGTTAATTTTTATAAATAGGATGCTCCATATAAAGATCATCCCCTCACCTTTCCTAGCTCTAAAAGAATCCTTTCATGGAATCAAATTCATGATTATCATACATGTATTTTCTCATAAGTATCTCATGGAGATAGAATATTCCTTAATACTTCACACATGATGGTCCTGGATACCTCAGTGGCATGAATAACTCATTTTAGCTTGTTCTTTGGAGAGATTTGGGTATAATGACAAAGTCATGATATGATGATCATCAAGTCACTCCTTGAGCTCCAAATTTCACCTTTGAAAATGATAACTCCTTCACAATTAAATTTATTGACCAAGATGAAACCTGGGTGTAAGCATGCTTATGGTACATGGACACCTTTTTCCTCAAGTTGTTCCTCGTGGAAATGGGTTTCCTCTTCCAGATAGGGGATCAATCTTTAAATGAAATTTGAGGATGAGTTACATGTTATTGACCTCCATACTTTACTGAAACACTATAAATCACATTTTATGATAAATGAAACTATTCTAAATATCTAATTCTTCATGCAACTTAAAATTTAGGTCCTATTTCATTTTGAACTAGGAGGGGCAACTTTAGAGTTTTGTAGTACCTACAAAAATATTTAAGACTCAAATCAATGTTGATTATTCCACCTTGTAGAGTATTCTAATAGCCTTCCAATTCATATTTTTTTCATCCTAATTCTTTCAAGAATTCCTAGAATCATCCAGAGAAGTCAACTTTCATCGTTTTATCTTTCATTCCCTACACCTGAAAACCCGGTCTTAAACAAATTGCTCGTGAATGAAATTTTATTTCTTAAAGTTTCCTAAATTTACTTAGAAATATTCAATTATCTATAAATTAACCCTCACATGCTTTATATTTTCTCTAAAAACTTCTTAAGAGTGTTCAATTAGCTACAAAATGGCCAAAAAAGGCTTTTTAAGGCCTTCGGAGGAAGTAGTCTTTCATCAAAACTAAATGAGTTGATCAATCACCTTAGACAATATTACCTACACATTGAAACACATTAAATGATATTATTAGGACTTAAATTCGAGCCATGGTAAATTTTGAACTCATGATAGGCTAGTTAGATGATACAGAGTACCCTGTAATCCTCTTTGTATAACTCTAACTCAAAATACAACTTCCCCAATTCAACTTTCTCCTTTTCCTTTATTTCTAGTAGGTCTAGTAAGGGTTTGAAAGAAATATTAAGGGTTTAATGGATTAAAACCTTTTTCATCCTTACATCCACCTTTTAACACACCCATATACCTTACTCAAGCAAACCTCAATGCTCCATTACTCATTTATCTATCATCTTGCTAGATTTTCAAATTTTGGCTTTTTAAGACTCCTTGTTTGCTCAAGCTCTAAAAAATCTTCTCAACTTTGTTTTTCACCTTCACCTTGATGTTTACTCAATATTATTTTCACTCATCTCACTATGATTATGCCTCTCCTAATCAATAATGCCAATCACTCAAATCTTCCTCTTTCACTTAAGGGTTTTCATACAAACCCTTACTCTCTATAGAATTATTTATGGAACTATGCAGGACCATCAATAGGTCTTCTTGATTAAATTTTTGTAAGGATTTCCCCCATTTCTCAAGGATTCAAAACATTCTAACACCACTCCCTCAATGATAGATACAACTTCCTTATGAATTTATTTTGTAAGGCATTTATTTCTCAAGGTTGGTCTTGATAGTCACAAGAAATAAGCATGATTGTACATTGCTTCCTTTACCTACTAACCACTCAATACTATGTCCTTATGACCTGATTTTATGATTCCTTAATGACTTTATGCCTTCCTCCAACTTGTCATAGGATCCACCAACTTCAAACACATGGAATAAAGACAATTTTTTCTAAAATTATATCTTTCCTAGCCCTCAAACTGGGCATTAACATTTCTAGACTGTATTTGCACATTCCTTTGCTTTTATTCTTATTCCAACCTACACTAGGGATTTTAAAACTCTTGGTATTCTTATCACCTTCCTCGACACTTATCAAGGACTCTACTATGCATAAGTATTAAATTTTACAATGAATGTTCTACTCTTGGCCCTTAAGAATGAGCACATAGAGTTAGGATTGTGAGTGCGAAATTAATTTAAGAAAACTGCATTTAGATGGATTATTACCTTTTATCAACTTTTGCAACATCAATTCTTTATGAACAATGCCCTGAAATAGACTCAAGGATTTCATTGAATCATTATGTTCATGCTACATACTACTAAACTTCTTAAACATGGTATAGTATGGTTTGAATAAGTATTTATATCCATTTTCCATTCCCTGGACACTGTGAGGGTTCCATAAAGCCTTGAACACCATTATAGATAAGAAGACAATCCAAAACAAGACATTTACACGTGAAAATTATTTCAAAATAGTCTCTAACCTCCAAATATGATATCTCGGTCTGAGAGGATTGTGTCACTTAACACCTATGCCTATAACATAGCTAGAGCTATTTAAATATTCAAATTATACATTTGGAGGGAAACTCCCTATTCTTTCCTATGGAGTCCAAATGGACTAATACAAAATATGACAATATCAAGTGGAACTAAGATACCCATAATCACCTACGAAAGCCAAAATTGATTATTAATAAGATGTTCTTACATCACCAGAGGAAGGCTACACAGTGGCTGAGAAGCCTTATTTTCAATTAAGGTCTTAGTTGTCATGCTTCAAAATTTTCAATTTCCATGCTAGTTATTTTGGCCATTCTAGATCTATTAAAACACCCTCCAGGAGAGTTTAAGAAAGATCTTAAGCATCCAGAGATGATGTCAGGGAATCTTAGAATTGTTGAAGGTAATTTAGGAATATTTAGGAAAGGTTTGATCATTCAAGGACTATTTTCTCAACATCGGATTTTCTAGGTGCAGAGAACAAACACTCTAATGGTGAAACCTAACTTCTTTAGAAGATTCTAGGAGCTCTGTAAGGGGTTAGAAGGAAAAAAAAGGAATTGGAAAGCTACGTAAATCCTCTACATGTTCAAGACATCCATTTTTCTCTAAGTCTTGAAGGTGTCATGAATAATTTCAAAATAGTGAATCTGCCCATTTTGGTTCCAAACCAACACTTCACCTTGATGCAACACTTCATGACACCAAAACATGGTACTACTAATCAACCTTCATGATTCTTGATGATTGAAACCTCAATTTGAATCCCATGCCACCTAGACACCCTTTTCCATCAATGCAACTTGACATCAATGAAAACACTAGTGACACTATTCCTAACACGTGTTTTGATTTGTTATGTATTATAAGGCATTTCATGAGTTCATATATTTTAGCAATTGTTGTTTCCTTTGGGAGTTTTGAGGTTTGTAAAATCTAATTTTGACACATCTAACACTCCTACAAGTGTTAGTAAACAATCCAAAAGGCCCTAAAACCTAAACAATGATTATATTCATTACCAAAATAGACATTGATTGTAGAATTTAAACACTAAAAGCTTTAGGTTGAATGTTGAAATCTTGAAAATTACCTACGTACCGACCATATTAGATTATAAAAATCTATCTCCTAAACCATGATTTGTGGAGCTGTGAGACTAGTTCCATAAGGTGCAGAGTGACCCTAATTTTGTGCTTTTGGCATGCTTCTATTTACAAAAATAAATGTTTAAGTATAATTTTTCATTTATTTTTTATTTTATTTTATTATTATTTTCATTTATATTTTATTATTTCTTATAATTAAACATGTATATTTGTAAATAGAAGCATGCAAAAAGCACATATAATGCATGTACTCTGTAGAACACATTTTAAGGCATACGTGTTTTGTTTATTATGCCCTCAAACCAATAATTTATAGGCTTGGAATTGCTTTGGTTTCCCAAATCTGTGCCTTGGACCCGCAACAACATAACAACCTACGTGTTTTCACAAAATATGTAAAAAATAAAATTCTACCATGCTAAATCCTACAAAAACATTCTTTATTTTTCTTAAAATTTTTCCTAAAACGTCAAGAAAACTATCCTCTTTCTAAATATGTAATTTTTATATTTTTTGACTATTATAAGGTTTTTATTTATATTTATTTCAAACTGTGTCTTTAATACTTCTATTTTTAGTGATTGTAAATGCTTATATTTTGTCATGTATCTTTTTTTGCATTTCTCCAAATTGAATAAAAATTTTACAGTTCCAAACTAGGACTAATTCTATATATATTAAAAAAAAGATTTCAATATTTTTTGAGGTAGTCAGGGGGGGCATGGTCGGAGCTCTGTTATTTTTTAAAATTTAAAATTTTTGTACTTAAAAAATCATTTAAAAAATACTCATTAAAAAAATCTAAAAAAATCTACCCCAAACTAGATGCTTCTATCTATCTTTCTACCAAAGGGTTTTCAAAAATACTAAATAGTGCTAAAAAAATGGTGGGGGGCACGACCAACTGTCTACTATGTTTTTAGAGAAAAACTTGAGCACTTGTTGGTATTTTAGTTCTTTAACCTACTTAAACTTAACCATTTAAAAAAAAAATAGTAGCTTAGAGACTAGACTCAAAATGCTATGATTTATGTTCTTATAACATCTTCCAATTTTGTGTGTAACTATTTCAAATAACTCGTATAAGTTGAAGATTTTTATTTTTCAGAAAAAAATGTCCACTTAAGACCCCCTTTTGGCCCCCTAACTTGTTGCACTTACCCTTACCAAAAATCACAAATGAAGGTTTTAAAGTAGTTTACCTAGAACCACAAATGAAGGTTTTCAAGTGGTTTACCTACAACCACATCATGATGTGCCAATTACTATTATCATCCCTCATCACATTTCACTACAGTGAATAACATAGGAAAATCAACTTGCACATTACAAACTAGAAATTGGAAATGGAACATGGGATCATGTTCCCCCCTTCAATGTGAAATTTCCACTTATTCAAATAGGAACACTGTAACACACTGAAATTGGAACTCGGAAAACAAAATGGAAAACACACCACAAAACCTGAAAGTAAATACTCACACCACAAAAATTCCACCATAATTGATATGTGGCCCCATTGTTGGCGACTAACGAGAGGTTTTTGATTGACCTCCAACCTCCATTTTCCTCCATCCTCTGGAATGATGTTGTTAACTCAACTTGACTTGGATTTGAGGCTCTTTGAAAAATTCACCCCCATAAAGAGGATGTTGTGTACAAGTGAAAATGCATCAAATTATTGAAAACTGAGGCAATTTTGTAAATTTTTTTGGACTTATTACAAAGACAAAATTGATGATTCTTGATGTAACATACACTTTGACAAATTTTAATATCGTGACACAACTATGAAATATGACTCTTTTAACTACATATGCTAAAAGAATGTCAATTAAATAAAATGACTCAATACTATATGGACATAAAAAACAAAAATGATGACCACTTTGACCAAAATTTACAATATGTAACTCAAATAGACTGTAACAGACATAAAATGACTCTGGAACAAATACAAAACTCTTACAATTTTATGATAGTAACTATGACATGTACAATGAATATTTGACATAGTGATAATTTTTTTTACGACTCATAACTCACAATATCACCTTGTAACTTAATGACTCTTATCCAACCTAAAACATCATTAATGATGTACTACAATTATTGACCAGACTCTTGACATTACAATAGCCAATTAAACAACAAACTTGTACAATAGATGATTAAAATAGACATAATAACAATTTTTAAAGAACTATCTATATAATGACCTAAATTAAGAAAACTTAATAGTTACCTAACTAGCAATCGCACGATGGACCGTGTGATGTGAACACTGTAAGGGATCTGAGGGGGAGTTTTTCCATAATTCTATTTTTATTTGCCTCTGGAGTGGAACAGAACATAGGCAAGAAATTATTTAGCAACTATATGGAGATGAATTTTGCTCCGATTATCATGCATGCTAAAAGCTATTAGCACATAGTTGATGTGAGATATAAGCGACACTGAAATATGCAAGGGAAGTTTGAGCCTTGCGAAAAAAAATACAAGTAACAATTTCGTAAAAAAAGTAGCCAAATGTCGTTGTTCTTAGGTCTTGCAAGCGAATTTTCCACAGCCTCCATCATCTCCATGAACCGACCAAAACCTGTAGTCATGATTGAAAACATGTTAAGTAAACTATGATGTATTTTATTACATATTTATGTATTTTACAAATCTCATTGAAGCAATTTTTTTTTCAAGGAATACTGACGTGCATGAAAGTAGAACAAGAGGAATGGAGAATGACACCATGAATGAATATGGCAGGAGGAGGGGGGAAAGGGTCGAGGGCACCTTATGTTATGGAGCGAGGAAGCTGGAGATTTTGTAGTTGTGATTCCTCTTCCTTCCTTTTGAGGAGGTGAAGGGAAAGGGACATTTTGGAGTAGCATTTAAAAGAGAAGGGGGGTGAAATGCATAGGTATTTTAAGGAGGGGAATCTTGACATTATGGTTAAAGTAAGGCCTAGTAGTTCTGAAGAACCTATATCTACAGTTGTGTTATGTAAAGTAAGTCCTTGAGATTTGTGGATTGTAAGTGCCCAGGGCTATTTTTAAAGGAAGTTGTCAGTGGTTTCCTCTTGAGATTGAGGTGGATGGGAACTATAGCTAGGAATTCAGAACACTTTCCCCTTCCATTATGAGAGTTAGAGTTTGACATTAAAAAGGGGATCTTGGGAAAAATCAACCCCAATACTTATACTTGTAGATTGCAAGATTTAGTGTCAAAGAAAAATTCCTTCGTCTGTTGAAAATTTGAAGAGTTTGGAGGGCTTGGATATGTCCTATAATGAACTGGAAGATACGATTTGAGAAGAGATGGTTGAATTGAAGAATCTGAGGCAATTTAATTTGAGCTACAACCATTTGTGTGCAACAATTCTAGATGAGAAACCATTGAATTCATTTCCAGCTTCTGCTTTTGATCACAATGAATATCACTGTGGTTCTCCCCGGCCCCATTGTCAGTCAGCTGTAAGGGAAGAAGATATTATATAGACGTAGAAATGTACTCGCACCTAAATGAAAAGAAACATGAAATATCATGTAGGATTTAAGGAAATAGAAATTAATATATATATTTTTCACCATAATGTTACAGATTAAATGCTTTTAACATTTTCATTATTTAAATCATAATCTTAGCTATGATATATAATGTAACAAAGTATCTGCTTGTGATGCAAGATCAACAGATTATGTAAATTGTTTATTGATTGTGCTAAAATTTTTACTGGTTTTGATTGTGCTTAACACTTTCTAACTCATTATTCAATCCCCCCATAATCAAAAAGTTTGCAAATTAATGCAATTTCCACTTCCTTCTTATATGGAGACAATAACACAACCAATTTCTTTTCAAGCCTTTAACATGTCCAGAAGCAATGTTTATTGTTTCCTTGACAGAAAGAGAAATCCCCTACAGATTCTCATCTCTTTTGTTTTGTTGGGAACCTCACTTTTTCTGACAATTCTATTAATACGCTTGTTGGATAAGATTACAATGTATTGAACTCCAATGCTTATATAGTGAAAAAAATGAAATATAGGGTTTGTAGTCCTCATGCCAATAAATGTAGGTGTACACAGTCTTTTATCTTGCTCACTAGTAGGTTTCTTAATGATACTACATTAGGGGAGAGGGGCTAGTAGTGGTACACCCTAAGTTAAGGGGTCCATAGAATCAATTGTTTATTATATGTGATTGTGATTTTTCCACTAATATGTAATTTAGATTTGTGCTAGCTTATAATTTTTCTTTGGAATGTTCAATTGGAGGGAAAACCATATTTTGAATTGATTTAAAATACTAAATTTGAGTTACACTACAACCATGGTGGAAACCAATACTTGAATATGGGTGAAATCACTTGAACATTGAATTTTTTGTACTTGTACATGGGTGAGAGGTCTTACATGTCATGATGTGAATAGCTACTCTACATAATTATTATGTCAAAAATAAATAACTACTACATAGTACTATGACAACTATTGAGTATTGTGTGATCAATAGTCATATCAACTATTGGACCTTGTTCATCTATTGGTCCCTCTCCCCTAAAATTTTTCATCTGGTATTTGAGGTGAACTCCTTCACACATCATCAGATAGAAATGACTTGTGGTGGATCATAGATAAAATTTTAAAGCCCAAAATTTGTGTTCCATCTTACAATGTCATTAGTCACTAAAGTATTTTGTAGTGACATGTTATTAATGATTCAAAACGTGAGGGTCATGTCTCCCTCACCTTGAACCAGTTGGCTAGTGGTAGGTATATCTCTAAAATATGGACATCACAATAGGTAGCACTAGCCATTGTTTTATTGAGCATGTAATTTTGATCACATGTAATTTTGATTTCGAAGTCATGCTATAAATATATATTTCTTCATCACTTCAAGCAATGACACAACTTTTGATTTGCATGAGAATTTTATACCCATCATTTGAGCTTACCTTTACTCTATCTATTGTCTTTGAGGCCCAACCTATCTCTTTCAAGATCTTTGATTATGGATTTAATTGACCCATATCATTAATGTTAGTTACTTCTTACTTGATTTTGTTAAGAAAACACCGACTTTTATCGAGAAGTGCCACCTTGTGAAGTTGATGTATCAATAGGGACAAATATATTGGCTAATTGGATGGAAAATGTTAGCATGAGTTGAGGCTTATTAGAGTCAACGAGAAATTCATTTAGGATGGGAGATTCACATAGTATCTGACTTACTTGTGATATGGAGAAACAAGTTATTGGGTTAAGGGTAATATAATCATGTTTAGATACTATGAGGAAGTATTTAATTAGAAACACAGGTCTCAACATAAGAAAGGAAAATAGAAAGGGACAAGAAACAAATCAGGGCACCAAAAAAAAGTGAAGGAGCTATGAATAATTATGTAACTCCATCAATCACGCTGGAGATTGAAAGAGAAGATAATGTCACAAATTTGGATCCGTAATCATATTTCCAAAACTTAGAGACCCAGGAAATAATCCTTCTAAAATAAGATCGAAAATTAAAAAGGCCTTGGAGGGAATGATTAAAGTACAGAGAAATATATTGTAGTGGACTATAGTGCCACCAAGATTGTGTTGATTACGTCAAGGATAAAATAAAAAATAGGTGTAGTTTGAAGAATTGACAATGAGAGTCAAAGCTGAATATGAATGAAATAGATGTTGACATAAAGGATTTCACTTGCATGACCCTAGGTAAATTCCCATGCTTACAATGACTTTATCGTTGGAGCATTGCTAGCCAAAAGGATGAAGATAATATCATTTGCATAATTCTGTAGCTAATGTACTCGTGTTTGGACAAATCCATAACCACATATCTAAACTTATTGGAAGAGACTTAGAAGGGAGATTCTGGGGATAATCCCTCCCCTCCCCTAATTGCTTGATATATTTCAATAATTGTATACTATACAGGTTTAAGAAAAAACTCAATGCCACTGTGATGTGAACAAATATAACTGAGAATGACATCTAAAAGGCCATAGTGTTATGTTATAGACAGTGCAATGCAATAGAAAATAAACATTTGGATGTAATTAAAGTCTTAAGGTTTTGCTCTTAGTGATGTGTCATTGTAGAGTTTTTTAAAGGAATCAAGTACAAAAAAAAACATAATGATAAATAAATAGATTGATTTCAAAAAACACTCTATGTTTGGATGTACATGATACCGAACAAATTTATGACATAGACAAGTTGGAAAAATGCCAAAATAGGGAGCTATATGCACTTCAAATTCCTTACTGAGAGGATGACTCATTTGAAAAAATTGAAATGTCAACCAGGGACCATATAATAATTTACACACCATATAGATTGTTGGAATCAGAGCTCAGAACAATTTGTTTATAATAAAAACTATCCTCCTGCTCATCTGTTGGTTCATCATCAGTCACGTGGAGATGTTAAGGTTGGGATACTGGTAAAGGGACGGGGGCACCATTCAAATCAGGGCATGTGAAGAAATGAATAAGGACATAGCTAACATAGCTATATGATATAAAAATATAGTCACCTGATGTGAGTTTACAGTCCTTGTCACTCTAGAGGAGTTTCCTCATGACCATACAAATCATGAATTAACTTTTTTTTTGGGTGTCGCGATGATCCTTTAGAATTCCAATGGTCAGGCATCAATAAATGTAAAAATTTAGCCAAAACATATTGCAGAAAGAAAAATGCTCAGCAATTGAGAAATACAAAAATTTTGAAAATAAAATTGCATACGATACATAAAACAAGATGTGTAGATTCAAAGAGTAATCATATGAAAAAATAGATTGACCTTCCCAGACATTTCAGTAAGAATTGCAGTTCTTGTCCTACCCATTGGCCTAGGGCTATTAACCGCCATATTATCCCCTAAATTCACAACTTCTAAACCAGACAAAGATGAGGCTATTTTTTTCAGCTGCAAAACAGACGCTTTGTTTCTCTTCTTGTGAGCCTCTATTTTTGATTTTTGCTTCAATCTTGTGCACCTCTTGCCACAATGTTATGTTTGTGGAGCCTATTTTCATGTTAGCGTGTGGTACACCTTCTATGTGTTACACTCAGGTATTTTTACGGTGGTCCCGCTCGCCGGTGAGCTTCCCAGACATTTCAGTAAGAATTGCAGTTCTTGTCCTACCCATTGGCCTAGGGCTATTAACTGCCATATTATCCCCTGAATTTACAACTTCTAAACCAGACAAAGATAAGGCTATTTTTTTCAGCCGCAAAACAGACGCTTTGTTTCTCTTCTTATGAGCCTTTATTTTTGTTTTTTGCTTCAATCTTGTGCACCTCTTGCCACAATGTTATGTTTGTGGAGCCTATTTTCATGTTAGCGTGTGGTACACCTTCTATGTGTTACACTCGGGTATTTTTACGGTGGTCCCGCTCGCCGGTGAGCGGGTCAGGGGGTTCGGGGGTAAAGCCCCCGAAGAAAATTTTCATGGGTGGTTTATAAACCCATGGGTAATGGGTAACCGTTATGCGCTGTTTTTGGGCCCATGGTTTTTCGGTACCCATTGTTTTGATACTCATGGTTTTTTTCCCATTGTTTTGATACCCACGGTTTTTTCCCATGGTTTTGATACCCACGGTTTTGTATCAAACTGCTTAAGCAATTGTCTATTTATATGGTCTTATGTATATGATAGATAGACAAGCAAGTGTATTGTAGATGTGCTTTGAATTCAGGGGTGAATTCTGTAGAGTTTGTTGAGCATAGCTCCAAACAGATCTGGGTATTGTATTGAGAGAGTGGAGACTTGTAATTAAATCTGAGAAAGTGATTCTTGGTGGACGTAGCCCAAATTGGGTGAACCACGGTAAATCTTGTCTCTCTATGTTGTGTTATTTATTTTGCACTTTTATTTGAAATCTGTATATTTTCTGCATATTAGTTTCTACTGTTCCGATTTTGTAAGGGATTATTCTGCATATTTTATCTCTTATTTCCTAACAGACGCTCTGTTTCTCTTCTTATGAGCCTCTATTTTTGATTTTTGCTTCAATCTTGTACACCTCTTGCCACAACATAAATCCCTTCTGAAACCCAAGAAAATGAAAATTAAAACCAAAAATTATAGATGAAATGGGTGTTTTTTTACTGAGGAATGGTGCGAACCCATACTTTTGCAGCCGATTTCTTTGTTGCACGGATTCCATTTTAAGAAGCTTCAGAACAAAAACATGCCATTCTCTGGATTCAAGTGGGATGCTCCGCTGTCTTGGTGGGATTCGACGATGAGACGGTCGACTGGGAATTCGCATAACTAAACCCTGATAAATATTAGTCGTGGCACTAATATACCTCTCCATTTTCTTAACCCTAGCCTCTATGTCTTTAATCAGGAACTCGAGATCCTTATACTCAATATTTCCGCACAATAAATCGCTAAAAACATGCTCGAACCCTATCAATGCTAGTTCATGGCATTTTTTACCCCACATTGTCTAGATTTTCCTATTTTTCGGTGCAAGCAAGCCCTAGCAAATGGTTTTCACTATCAGACACCAAATGCTTTACTCCCGTGCTCGTAACGACCTCGGCTCGAAGCCTGCAAAGCTCATGTTCACTCAACGACTGCCATAACTGAACGCTCTTCGACATTATGCTTGCGTGAAGTGAATTTGCAGGGGCAAAGCATTCTCATGGAAGACGATATCTTGTGTCATGGAAACGCTCGCACTCGCACTATTCTCCAGGAGAAATAAATCCCTCATCAAAGCAACCCACTCGCCTCCACCGTCAGATTAACATTCAACAAACACAATATGTGTGTTGTAATTCCATTGGCCACATCCATACTCAATGCAGGTAATTTGATTTCAACAAAAATGAAAAATCAAATCTCAGACGTCGAAAATCTGACATTTATCCGATCCCCCAGGTCGCGCCTCACATAGTAACGCCTTACGGTGTAATAAATATTAAACTAAGAAGAGAATGCATGAAACGTTGATATGTGTGCAATAAGATCGAGTCAATCCATTCTGTATGATAAAAAAATGGAGGACTATATATAGCGAAGCCAATCTTCCTTGATGTAAACTCATGAGAGACGGATCAAATCCGTAATGTTGGAGAATTCCAATGTCATTTGCCTCTGTAAAAATGGAAATTAAAATTTCCAAATAGTCGTTCAGGTTAATAAAATGTCCCTGATAATTCTGATTGGCCGTGTTGATGTGAAGAATGATGAACCAAGTGATCTCAAAGTTGAGTGACATGGCTTATGTTCCAAAACATGCAAGTCACTTTCCAAAAAAACTAAATACTCAAACAATTTGTATATATTGAACATTGTTATATAACTTGGATGGAGAATATAGATCTCACCATTAGATGACAAGTCTGGGTGCCACAGGGATGCCAGATCGAGATGCCACATAAAGTTAACACCGAGCCGAGTAGGCATGAAGTGAGCAACTACGTAGTTAATTATGAATAGAACATACAATGTGAAGCGTACACACTAATGAGATCGATGATAAACAATGCAAAGCGCTACGCTTATAGATTGATGATAAACAATAGAAAAGAATGAAAGTTTGTGGCAGATGAGACTAAGGCACCAACAGTAGAAACACTTACATAAATAATAACACATCTCTAGAGGAGATAAAATAAAATAAAACTTCCATCACAAGATTTTGAGATTCTCGCTCTGATGCCAAATATTCAACACAATAAAATTCTTCTGTATATTTCTTTTGGGGCTGCTTACCCAAATATATAGGAAATAATATCCAAGTAAATCTATGACCTCTCCTATAACAACTCGTTACTCTCCTATTTATGTAAGTTGTTTATTAACAACTTCACGTATTATAATATTATTACATTCCATATAAATATATTTGCTTATTAATGTGAGCACTAACTATTATTTTCCTGACATAATTTTCTTGTATCATTTTAGTTTGGAATATCAACCATCTACGTAATTACTTGTTAACATTCAAATTCAACAACCAATATCAAGAAATATTATTTGTGGATATTTAATTACTAGCATATATATTTTTGTGTATATATAAGTGATGGTGTCCACTTTTATAATATATGTTTTTTGATGCAATGGAGGATTTGTCAATTCTAGGTTTGTTTCTATTATTCCATGGTGAGTGAAAGATTGCAGAATAGAATATTGATACTTGGGATATTTTCCTCACTAGCACTAAAAACTATATTTTTGATATCCACCTTCCATTAAGATTCGATGGTTAGAAATTCCTCGCTCTAAATTCCCATTTTGGTCCATCTAGGAGGATGGTGATGTAGGCCTAAAAAGGTTCATATGGAATAATTTAATAGAACAACATGAAGTGGAGATACTATCTCACAAAATAGTTTGAGGACCTAAAACAAATTGATGGGATGCTATGAATGAGCTCACAAACATTCCCACTAGAATGTATAATTGTTCACACAATGCACATGCCTAGCAGAGGAGGAAACACGTTCTCAAAATGTCTAACCCGAATCCAAATCTGAACTCTTTACAATTGTTATTAGTGTTTTATGTTGTGTGTGATATCAACACACCTTATGGAAGTGACATAAAATATGCAACACCTTGGAAAATCACTTATCAACATGGTGATATTCCTATATTTTTGAGAGGGACAAGTCCCTCATATGATGTTTTTTTTTTTGTATATTTTGTTTTTTTAACCTAAAAGCACATATGACGTAAAAATGGGAAGGATAAATAAGTGATAAAGGAGAAGATGAAGGAGGACAAGAGAAACTCACAACAAAATAGATATAGAGAACTTCATATATATAGATCAAGGTAAATAAAAAATTTAGAACCCTATCTCTCTCATGAAGATCATGATACAAACAACAAAGAAAAAGAATTAACTTAAACCACAAAGTATTCACTGCTCTAAAATGATATGGAAATGGTGCAAATGCCACCTACAAAGATGTGAAATACAAAGTATACAACATCAAATTTTCACACATAATATATGAGAATGGGGTATTCTATAACATTATCCAATTGTGAACACTAATGCATGATTTCGTAATTAGAGAATTAAAAACCAAAAAAGGGTTATAATCCACTTGCTTACATTCATTTATTCATATAGTTGAGAGAAATATGTACACCAAAGCTACAATAGTTTATCCCAAATTATAAAAGAAAAAAATGGATAGATCTTTGGTACAATTATTTACCAAAATTTTAAAGGCACTCGCTCATGGTAGTTGATTAACTAATATATGACCTGGCCCAAAAATTAACTCAAGTTGACGTAACTTGAGTTAATTTACTTATCCTTTACATTTCGATGTGAATTAATTCCAAATAATTAATTTATTTATGAGTGATAATGATATAATTTTACAGTTTTGGTAATCACATTAAGCAAAATATACAACACTAAATTCTATATAGGTTCTCCATTTGTTAGGATGAAGATATTCTTGGTTTTTTGAATGGTAAATTTGATTTTCTAAGTGTTAGATCACTATACTACAATTGATGTCTCTGACTATAGACCCCTACTTCTTGTTATATCACATTTAATTTTTGTATATCCCATTATAACCTCCCAAATCATTTTCATAGATAATGATGCCTATTTTCTTTCTGAAATAGATAAATATGTTTATTCTAAATTTGAGCACACATCTTAAAATTTTGGTATAGGATAAAAAGACTACAGAGATTAACTATTATAATTGTTTCAATAATAATCAATGTATTGGGAGCTCATGTTAGATCAATTATGAATTCCTTTATATTTTTTATAGTTCATTTTATCTTTCATTTGAGAAAGCACTTTACCTTTTTCACTAAATTTATAAATGCACACATATGAAAAATAAGAATCTCATACAAGAATCAACTTCCATTTTATTTTTAAGACAAAAACTGCAAATCTTAATCGATATGAAAAAGCATCATGTTACTATGGAATTTATTTTTCTCTTTGTTTTCCTCCACTTCTAGCCAAATGTCATTATCAAAACCTTCTCATGTCAATATTTCTATCCATTTACGATGTAGTTGGTTTCGGTCCAAGTGCCCAAGCTAGGTACTTCTGTAGTTTTTGTGGATTCAATGAATTGGGAAACATAAAACTATTTATAAAATAGGATTGAATTTTCTCAAAAGGTTTATAATTTGCTACAAAAACCCTTTAAGATATTCATTTAAATTTTCAGCAACCCTAAAGGTCATTAATAATCCTCTAAATATAACCCCCATAACTTCCACATATAAATTGAACCATATTTATCTATATGACTTCAAAACTATATAAACAACTTCTCACTACCATCTATTGTTGATTGCATTTATTAAAAAATATTATAAGACCTTTTAGATACTATTATTTTGAATTACATAAATTTTGTGTATAAGCTACTACGCTTGAAGTACTTAAAAATGAACAATGTGGCCCTTAAAAATGATTTCTTCTTACAATATTTGACCATAAATTTGTCATAAATGTTTTCAATTGGCCTTTTCCAACAATATTTTCCCAAGGATGACCATTATTTTCATATCATCATCTTTTTTCACCTCAAATACTATGATACACATATTATTTTTTAGTTATACAAAATATCCCATTCAAGGGAAGGAGGGTTTCTCCCTTGAAGGCATGGGAGTTTGTTATCCACATAATTTCTCTACAATTCAGTATCACTCTCATATACTCTTAACTTATACCCATGTCTGTATTCTAATGCATCCAACTTCCCATTAAGATATGTACTAGGATTGTTCCAACCTCGAACCATGTCACCATATACTGAAGACCAATGATTAGTTGTAGGAACATACATTTTAATCATGAATATATAGTGAGACCCAAGGCCTTTCAAGAATAATATTTATTTGAAGGAATTAGTAGATGAAAACAATGAATACAAAAGTAAAAATAATAATTAACACTTAGAATAATCATAGAAAATAAACTAAGATTTAGAAAAACACTGATGTTCGTATTTCTCCAATTATCAACAGCTAAAAATATGTCTTACAATTTGTTTGCTTCCTTTTATATGTTGTTGTTACACACTTCCTTACATTGTGTCACTTAAAAACCTCCTCTAATATAAGAGGGATACAACTAAAAATAAATCATGCACATAATCTAAAAACACCACCACAATATCCTAAAATTAACGCATGCTTTGTGCATGTTAAAAGAAAATTTTTCATTTTATTTATTTTTATACATCTTAAATTGGACTGTGCATGCATAGAGTTTTATTATTTTATTTGATATATCCTGAGAATAGAATAAAATAAAAATTAACACATGAAAAATAGAAATGGTTGTTTACTAGTAAAAGAATGCATACAATGAGAAATTGTCATATTCCAACACTCCCCCTTAATTTTGACCTTCAAACCTTTTAATATTTTAGAGTTGACTATGCATTTCTAGATCTAACATATCTTCGACCACAAAATCCCAAAAAAATTCTCAAGTACTCAAAATTTTCTTTTCCCAAATCTTTTATAAAGATATCAACAAACTGATCTTTAGATATGCAAAATTCTAGACATATCTCTTTGTTGTTAACCAACTCCCTAATGAAATGATACCTCATGTTTATATGATTGCTTCTCTTGTGAAAGACATTATTTTTAGACAATGTTATTGTTGAGTTGTTGTCACAAAAAATATGTGTAGCTTCTTCTTGATTTTACCTCAAATCTTGTAGTATAATCCTCATCCAACCAACCTAACATATTGCTCCTATGGCTGCTACATAATTTGCATCTTCTAAAGGTGTGACTATGGGATGCTTCTTTGATGCCCATGAAACTACTCTTTTTCCAAAGTGAAAAACATAGCCAAATTTACTTTTCTTGTCATCTATACCGTTGGTACCATCACTGTCTATATTACCTATGATTTTGTGCTCATATGATGTTGAATAAAATATTCCATGTTTTTTAGTTCCACATACATAACTCAAAATCCTTTATCTAGCTTTTCAATGTGAATATTTAGGATATTCCATGAACCTTGAGATGAGGCTGACACCATACATAATAATAGGCCTTGTGGTCATCAAATACATGAGACATCTAACTAATATTTTGAATAATGTTGGATCCACAAATGATCTGTTGTCTTCTTTGCTTAAATTCATACCTACTGCAACAGTTTTTGGTGTTGGCTTACAATTCAACATGTTAAATATTTTCAAAATGTCATTAACATACTTTTGTTGTGAAATAAAAATTCTAACTTCTGATTGTCGAAAGTAAATGCCCAAAAAATAGTGCATGGGACCTAGATTTTTCATCTCAAATTATTTCTTCATGGACGATTTGAATGAATATGTAGATAGGTATATAGTAATGATTAAATCATCTACATATACAAACAAATTAGAATCTTACCTTGATGTATAAGGTAGGCTCACTGTTGCACCTACTTAAGCCATTCTGAATTAAATAAGAATCAATATTTTTGTACCCTGATCTAGGAGCTTGCCTTAGTCCCTATAGTTATTTTATCAACCCATACACATTTCCTTCATGGCCTTCAACCTCATAACCTTATGAATGTTTTACATACACTTCCTCTTCATGGAATTCATTCAAGAATGTTGATTTCACATCCATATGATATATAGGCAATTTGTTTTGAGATGCTAAAACCAATATTGTCTATACCATGTATAAACATGCTACTAGAGAAAATGTTTCATTATAATTTACTCCACATTATTATGTATTAAATCATCTTGCAACCAATCTTGTTTTGTACTTGTGCACTTTTCCATCTACACTATACTTGGTCTTGTAGACCCATTTCACTCCTATCATGTCCTTTCCTTAAGAAAGATCTACCAATTCCCATGTCTAATTATTCTCTGTGGAGTCTATCTCATCATCCATGCCTTAAGACAAAATTTATTCATTCATTACTTCTTCAAAAGACATTGGATCTGCAGCTTGAGAAAATAATCTAAAAAATAAAGAAGAGATAGTTGTATCAACATTATAAATCTCACTAAGAATCCTTGTTTTTTTTAATTGAAATGGACTATTTGATGATGGGATAATTTGAGTTGAATCGGTTGATGAGGGAGTTGTTTTCGGTGTTCCTTATAGCGTCTCTTGCATATATGAAGTTATCTGTAATCTTGTAGACCTCCTAGCTATGAATGAAGGTATAGCTTGTGCTACAACATGAGGTGCATGTCCAAGAGTGGAAGAAGTTAATGTATGAATAATACATTATGGTGCTATATCTTCATCTACCATATCATCTTGGGGAATAGGTAATGCTATGCTTACTATTTTTTTCTATACTTCCATCCCATGCCCCATTTTAAATGAAATGTACATCTCTGCTGATTATGGATTTTACTATGAATGGAATAAATAACTTGTAGGATTTTATATTCTATGAATATCCAAAAAAATACAAATTTCTCTTTTGTTGTCTAATTTATTCCTTATCTCATAAGGAACATGTGCATATGCCACATAACTGAAGATTATAAAATGAGAAAAACTATGTTTTATGTGATTCCAAGCCTGTTGAGGAACTATATTTCTAACAATTTTTGTTTGACACATGTTTAAAGTGTAAACAATAGTTGCTACTACTTCTTCCCAATATTCATTTGGTAGATGCTTGACCTTCATCATATTTCTTGCCATCACCATTATGGTTCTATTATTCCTCTCTACCACATTATTTTACTATGGTGTATACCTGATAGTAATTTTTTTGTGGATACCATTATTCCTATGAATTATTTGAAATGCATTGGAAATATACTCACCTACTCTATCTTTCCTAAAAAATATGATGTAGTATTTGTTTTAATTCTCCACTAGAGCCTCAAACTGTTGAAATATATCAAAAGCATCTGATTTGTGTTTAAAAAAATACACCCATGTCTTCTTGGTGTAATCATCTATGAATGTCACAAATTATGAAAAAACTCTTATCGAAGGTGTTTGCATTTGTCCACATAAATCTGAATGAACAATTTCAAGTGGTACTGTGCTCTTACTGGTTTTCTAACTGGAAAGGTCTATCTATGTTGCTTTCCCAAAATACATCCTTCACAAATCCTTTCTAGTATTTGAATTCAAGGAAAACCTTTTACATTATTTTTCTTATGTAGCAAATTCAAACCTATAAAATTTAAATGTCCAAACTAGAGATTGCAAAGCCATGATTCATCTTTCATAATTGATTGAAAATATGATTATTTTTTTAGTTCTGGAATGAACTTTGGATGTTTCTCCAAAATGATCTATAGTATGAGATTTGGACTACTCAAAAAACAATTGATATTACTTTCTTTTTACAATTGGTTTCAATCTCAAAGAAAACATTCTATTGTTTGTCATCTACAATATAAAAATCAACCGAGTACTTGGAAATTTATCCACGATCACACATTCCTTGTCTTCAACGTAAAATCTATATACTTATGTACTAATTGAACAAATAATCATAATTTTATTCTTCGAACTTGCAACATAATAAACATCATGACTTGTATATGTCTAGACTTGTCATCATTCGACGTCTTTTCCACCTAGTTGGTTAGTCATCTCACTTAGTGAGAATAAGCCATAGTTGATTTGGTCATAGTTGAATAGGTCATATGGTTGTGTACACATGTCATGTATAGGAGTTACACAACACTCCTATTTGTATCCTTTCATTTTGATTTATGAGCATGCCAGACACTTCGTTGTCTTTTTTGTATTTGATTTTCATTATGATTCATGCTCTTGCTAATTAAGAAGCGTTCTCATCTCCATTAGAATTGCAACCCATTTTTGATGTGCATGAGGTTCTAGCATTGATCCTTATAGGACAATCTGAAATGGTATCAGAGTGGATGTTTGATAAACGTGCACTTGCTTAAAATTGGTTGTTGATTACTTCATTCTTGGATTTTTCACTTATTATGAAATTTAGTTTTCGATTATTATTTGAAATATTTCTAACGGATCTGATAATCTAGTTTTTTAGAAGTTTGTGTGGTTTTCCAGTGTTGCGTCTATAGGTTTCAGGTTTTTTACAGCTAAATTTAGCTAGTTACAACCAAATTTGGAGGCATTGCTAAACTTAGAGGTAGGGTCTTCTGGTTTATGAATAATTTTTTTTGAGAAGTGTTTGATTTTTCCAAAAAAAATCTAGGTTTTAATCAATTTTGAAAAAGTGAGTGAATTTTTTTAAGAAAATCTATTTTTTAATCAGTTTTTTAATTAAAAGTGAATTTAAAAAAAATAAAATTAATAAAAAATCCTGGATCTGTGCTTATTGGTCATTTGCATTTGTATTTATGTGGTTGCTTGTCCCCTTTCCTTGTGTTTCAGTTGCGCATTGCACTCTGCTACGTGGATATCCTTTTTTTTTGGTGCACCATATTTGCTCTCTAAAAAAACATTTTTGCCTTTTGGTCCCAGAGTAACTCCAACAAGATCTGCTAGCTTGTTGACACCAGCCTGCAACTTCTTTGTTGCTGATCCATCCTTGTTGAAGTGTATTTCCTTTTCCATAACCCTTCCATTAAATTTGTGACATCTCTTTTGTAGCCTCAAAGTCTACCTTTTTCTTAAGCCTTTAAGGGATTTAAGTGCATAAGAAGATACTTTGGCAGAAGTTACACCCAACTTCTTCTTCCAACTTTTTTGGGCACTGGCTATTTACTTGCTGGCGAGCCGTTTGTTATTGAGCCAGTTGGATTGCTCTTTGTTAGAGCCAAGCTGTGTTTGTGTTTTTGGCCATTCGGCCCCCTTCTTCCCATTACCTGCGTTTGATCCACCTTTAGCCGTTGCTTTTCCCAACAACTAGCTGACTGAGTCAATCACTTCTGAATCTCTCCACATTGTGAGCTATCCTACACTCGTCTCTGATCCTTGACTTACTGTCCCACATTTTTTAACTTCTCCCACTTTTTACTTTTAAAATTAAATCCGTCGGTGGCTTATGTTAAATGGCGATCGTTGTTTTATTTGGGTGAGGTGGATTTTTTTAAAGTAGGGGTGGATTTGATTAGTACGTGGGATTTTATATTAAAAGTGGGGTGTATTTCCTTAAAAGCTAGGTGGATATTTATTGAAGTGGGATAGTTATATATATATGCATGTTTTATTAAAAAAGTAAAGTGGCCCTTCTTTTTTTAATAAAGTTTAGTTTTTGAAAAAACATTCTTGGTGTTTTAAAAGGAATTCTTTTTTTAAATTTACACAATCTTCTATCCATTATTATTTAGCCAGAGAAAACATGCTTCATACATGGGCGTTTCATCTTGGATAACATCATCGCGGTTTGGGAAGGCATGGAATGGGCTTGCAAATCTCATCAAACTGTTATGTTTATCAAGATTGAATTTGAGAAGGCTTATGATCAGATTGAATGGCCTTTCATCCTCACCATGCTTCAGGTCCTTGGCTTTGGACACATTTTTATTCAAACCGTCAATATGCTCTTTGCAGACGCATCTGCTCAAATTTCTATCAATGGCCTTAGCTCATAGCCTTTGGACTTTTCCGGTCTATCAGGAAAGCCTATCCTCTTGCCCATGCACTTTATGTGCTAGCGGTCGAAGGATTTTGTTATCTCATAGACCATGCCAAAGCTCAAGGTCTTGTACATGAAATCTCACTACATGATGAGCCCGATTCTCAGATCCTCAATGGGAATTTTGTAAACGATTCCTTGCTTACGCTTATTGAGGATGAGAAAAAACATTGGCAATGCTATGCAATGCTTGGATACTTTCTGCCTAACTTCAGGTTCAACTATTTAATGGCGAAAAACTCAATGTTACAGGAAATCTTTCCTTCATGCGCCAGGCTAGCTTGCCAAATTTGATTCAAAAATTTTGCAGCATGGTGATATTTTTAAAGTCATAGGTATTCCTTTTGATTTTCAAGCCTCCCCGAATGATCTATGGCATTATGTCATTCAACGGGTGGTGAAAAAACTGGAATACTGGCTTTCTAGACCTCTGTCTCTGGCTGGAAAATTCCAAAATTTCTCTAAAGTTTTAGCTGCTACCCATGTCTACTACTCGTCTTGCTAGGTTCCTTCTAAGGCCTCCATCCAAAAGCTGGAAAAGCTACTCAAAGCTTTCCTCTGGGCTAGTGCCTCTACTGGAAAAGGTTTTCATCGAGTAGCTTGGGATATATGTTGTCTCCCCCACAACTATGGAGGCCTTGGGATTATCCACATTCAACGCCAAGGGAAAGCTCTCTATGCTAAATGGATTATCAGAAGCATCACTAGCCAAGAAGCTTGGAAATTTCTCATACGGCATGGAATTAATGAAGGCTCTCCTTACGGATGCCATGCATGAAAAGGATTAGGGTTTGTCAATTTTCTCATCACCCATGTCCCTGTCAAAATCGTTGGCACTTTTGTGCTTAAAAATATCTGGAAAGTGTGGGAATGTGTCAAACCCTGGATTTTATGGAAAGGGGTAGGATTTCGTAATGAGTTGTCTCTTAACCAACAATCTCTCTAGTGGTCTCTGATTTTTCAATCCCAAGATCAATGCTTAGCATAGGTCTCGGGAATCTCCACGCTCAAATTCTTCAAGTTTGGAATTCACACCATCGAGGACTTCTACTGCAAGGGCACGTAATCCTAGTTATCTTGGCTAGATTTTAAAGCTCTGTTTCAGCTTTCTAACCAAGATCAATATACTTTCAATAATGTGATAAATTCGGTTCTTGATTACATGCTACATAATATTTTTGTGCACTCTTCTCGCCCTTGGTGGAAAGAATGGAAATGGTATGTTGATACCACTTTATGTAACTTTAAAGCCAAAAAAGGCTATCGATGGATCTCACCCCACTTTCCCATGGTGGAAAAACTTAATAATCTTTGGGGAATTCACGCCACTTTGTCTACCTGGGGTATACAGTTTGAGATTGTTTGGAATATATGTGTGGAGCCCAAAATTACTCACTTTCTTTGGTGCATTCTACACCAAGGCCTGTCTATCGGGGCCATCTTCTTCAAATTGGGATTCCAGCTCCCAAATGCCCCTTTTGTGGGCATCTGGAAACACTTTTGCATGTCTTCTGGTTCTGTCCCAAATCTCAAATTGCCTGGAACTGGATCCATACTTTTTTCTTCTCTCATGGCCCCACTGTTTCACTTAGCAACATATCCTCTTGGGAGACAATCTAAAACTCCTGCCTATGTTCACCCAGATTTGGCATGTTTTTAGAGGGGGGATTTTAGTTTGGATATGGAAAGAAAGAAATAATTTTTTCTTTGCTAATTATGCAGTTGATCTCCAATCTTTCTCGATTTATAATAAATATATGGTGATCTCCAATGTGCTCCTGCAGATCCAAGTCCAAGCAAACAAGGTGACACTGGAGGTGGACCGTCTCCAGACTCTGTTGCAATACTGGGGGGAAGCCCCATGCAACGTTGCTTGAGTGCCTCCATCTCCCACCAGGTGCTCCTTGCCTTCAGCTTGTGGAGCCCGATGCAACAGATCCCAGTGTCGTGCCTTTAGTCATACCCGCTGCTCTCTAGGACCAAGTTATTGGCATAGTCATTCACTTGTGTGCTGTCGTGGTTAGGGATCATCACTGCACTCCTCATCTCGCTAGCAGGGCTAGGGCTCACCACCTCGGCATCATGGGTGGGGGTCTCTGCCGCAATTGTCAGTTCACCAACATGGCTAAGGTTATCCTCCTGCCATCACTTCAAACTAGGCCACTTGGCAACCATCGCCACCCTTGCCATCCTCTGGAAAATTCCCGATTGAGTTTGCCTTTGTTTTTTGTCAGGGTGATGCTTTTTGTTTTGTTGTGCTTTCCTAGGCTCTACCTAGTTTGAATTTTGTTGTTCTAGGCTTAGCCTAGTTTGTTTGTGGTTTTGCGGTGTGCTCTCATACCACTTGATTTTTTGTTGAAAGCTATCTTGTATCTTATTGCATTAATACAATATAAGATCTTTTTCATCAAAATTTTTTTAAGAACTAATTTTATTATAAAGGTGGCCTGTAAATATAGTTAGATTTTAATTTAAAATTTACGATCTAATTATATATTTTTAAAAAAAGTTTGGTAATTAATTAAATTTAATTATTTGTAAAAGAGTTTTATTATTTTTCAATTAGGTATCTTAACTTTGTTAAAATTAGCTCTTTTTCTTTTCGATTAGTAGTTTAAATTAGTCATTATTAGTGTTATTATCCTTTTTAAGTCCTTTTAAGCTCTAAAATTAGTTTACTTGGACGTTGTAAAAGGGTGATTTTTAAGCGTTATTGGTTGTTTTTGTCCCTAATCGTTTGCTAGAGTGTACATCCTCATTCCTAGCCATTTTTTACCTTCTAGGAGATTTTTCGACGTCCTAGAGGTCGTAGGACTTTTCTTAAGTCCATATTGTGCCTTGTAATAACCCTTTTTAATGCTTGCAAACTAGTGAGTGCGTCCACCATAGTCTTGTAGCAAGGGGGTTTCTCCTGCGACATGATATGTTTTTCTCACAACAGGACTCGATTTCACCCCTTTCCTTATTTTTTCGCTTGTTATACTTGTTTACAGTGTCAATTTTCTATGTTCCATGAAACTTGTTTGTGGTCTCCTCTCTTACGCATTATTACACTGATTGCAAGGTGAGGTGAGTGACCAACTATTTTACAAAGCACACTCATACTAGATTGTATCCAACACACTAAACTATAAAGCACTGAAAGCAAGGTGGTTATAATATTGTCATGGGTGGTTGTGTTTCTTGTTTTTCTTTTCTGCATTACTTCTTTCTCTCTCTATACTATGAATGCAATTTTAATTCCTTTTCTTACACCGTTCAACTTATTCAAATGGAGATTTAAAATGGTAATGAAAATAAGGGGTAAACGGTTATTTCACATCCCCATGGGAGCTGAGATTGAACCTGACAATGAGCCTAGAAAATCTAATTAGTTGAACCATAGTGATGAAGCCTTAGGTTTACTTTTTATGTCTATTTTTCCGAACTTAATCTTCCACATTGATTAGTCTGAAACACCTAATTTTTCATGGAAAATTGTTAGATGAAATGTTTGGACAACAAGATTACATGAGAGCGCATGAGTTGGAAAACCAACTACTAGGATTAAATCCTAGCGAATTTAAAAACCTACAAGAATTCTTCTTGAAAATCATCCACACTAGATTATTGTGAAAGGAATGGTAGGTGGAGAAGAAATATTCCCAATTGCTCTTGTCGATTTTCTCTAATTTAGGTCCCAAATAATCCATCTTCATGTCAAATTTTCATATTAAAAAATCCACTCTGGGCAGTGCTTAAAAATTCCCTTCTTTGACAAATTTTCATCCCAAATCATTCGAGAACAAGACAAAATAATTCAAATGGGGTATCTCAAGTATAAGTCACATGCCCTTGTAGCAAGTACTGGTAAAGGAAAAAATACTAAAACTAAGAAAGATAAAAAGGATCAACCTAAGAAGGAAAACAAGGCCAACCTAGCCACACCCAAGCCTAACACAAACACCTCAACTTTTGAACCCAAAGTGAAGAAACAAAAGTGTAAGTATTCCTAATGTAAGAAGACTAATCATGAAGATCATCAATGTATGAGAAAACAAATTGATCATCTTAATCATTTACTTGAGAAAAATCATATAGGTGTGCCTGAGTCTATAAAACAAAATGCTCCAAAAGCTAAGTCTTCCACTATAAGAGAGTCTAAATATGATAAGAAGAAAGGAAATGCCCTTGTAGCTTGAGTTATTCCTTTATTGACATGGATTATAGATTTTGGTGCCTCACACCACATGGATTCTTCGCATGTTGAGTTCTCCAACATTGAACTTTGTGGTATGTCCTAACTCACGTTAGGTGATGACACAGAAGTGTTGGTTTCCGGTAGTGGATCGATAGACATGGATGGGGGACATTTAACCAAGTGTTGCATGTTATTGATCTCTCTACAAATCTCCTATCACTTTAGTAATTCACTCACCTTGGTGAAGGAATGCAAGTGGAATTTCATCCTAACTTGGTGATTATTCATGAGCTTCATAATGACACTATAGTGGTTGAGGGAAAGGCAGATCACCATTCATGGTTGTATGTTTTTTCCCACTTTACTTCTGAGTTGGATCTTATTGCCTTGCTCACTCATGCCGATGAGGTTAGTAAGTTATGGCATGAGCATTTCAAGAATCTAAATTTTTGTTACCTTGAATGATTGAGCCAAAAAAAATGGTCAATGGGTTTCCCCACATCAGATTTTCTAAGGGTCTTTGTGAGGGTTTTTCCCTTAGGAAGCACCCTAAAAAGAGTTTTTCCAAAGAAAAATCCTAGAGAGCTACTCATATTTTGGATCTTGTTCATAGTGACATCTCTGGCTCATTTCCGTCTCCTTCATTTACTATAACTCTTAATAAATTTACCTTCATTGATGACTATTCATGATATACTTGGCTATATTTTCTTAAGCTTAACTCTAAAGTCTTCAATCATTTTCAGGGATTTAAGGATCTTGTTGAGAAACATGTGGAATGGTTAATCAAGGTTATTTGAACTGACAATGGAGGTGAGCACGTGAGTAATTAAAGGATTTCTCTAATTTTGAAGGGATTGCTTTGTAGCATACAATTTCTTACATCCCTTCCCAAAATGGAGTTATGGAAAGAAAGAACTAAACACTTAAGGAGATGGCCACTTGTATGGTTCACTCGAAGTCCCTTTCTCTACAGTATTGGTCCAAAGAAATCAATTGTGCTTGTTACATTAAGAATCATGCTACACACAAGGAAGTAAGAGGGATGAAACCCTTTGAATCTTGGTTTAGATGCAAGCATGATGTTGAGCATTTTCGAGTCTTCAGATCCAATGCAATAGCTCAGATTCCTAAGAAGAAAACACAAGGATTTATAACCAAATCCAAACCTTGTATCTTTTTCGGGTATCCCGATGGCGTGAAGGGATATAAATTTTTGAACCCTACTACTCATGATATTTATATCCAAAGAAGTGTGAAATCAGATGAGTCTTCTTTGAATTTTACTTCTCTACCTTATGAAGTTCTTATGATTTCTAATTTTGAATTTGAATCTTTGGATGATGATGTTGTTGAGCATGCTCCTCTGCCTCTTGATACTCATTTACCTCCCGAACCTCATGATTTGGAGTTGTTCAATTCTAGTGTTGAGTAGAACCTTGTTCCTTCTCACTCGAGTGAAGAATCTTCCGAATTTGAACTTGATCCTCCTGGTCCTCGTTGGTCTAGGAAAACTTTGCAGAGTACTGGAGAGTGGATGGGATATCCTTTGTACAGGAGGTAGAATCACTCATAGTTCCTTAGACCTCATTCCTTGACCTCTTCTTTTGACCCTCAGTATTTTTGAGAGGCTTCTAGTATTCCTGAGTGGGATTCTATCATGGATGAGGAGTATTCCTCACTCATGAAGAACGATAATTGGAATCTCACCCCTCTTTCAAAAGGAAGAAAAAATTATTCGGTGTAATCAGGTGTTCCAAAAAAATTATGGATCATATGGAGACGTTGAAAAGTTTAAAGCGTGACTAGTAGATAAGGGTTTCTTTTAGGTAGTTGGGTTGATTACACAGAAACCTTTTCCTCGGTTGTGAAAATGACTTCTATTCGACTGACCTTCACCATCACTATGGCTAATAGATGGGAAGTCCATCAAATAGGCATGAAGATTGTTTTCCTTCATGGGGACCTAGAGGAAGATATCTACATGGAACAACCTCCGAGTTAAGTCCATGATCCTTCCCTCATTTGTAAGTTAAAGAAGTCTCTCTATGGTCTTAAACAAGCCCCTGGGGATTGGTATGCCAAGATGGACTCCTTTTTACTTACATCAGGGTTCACTAGGTGTCACTTTGACCCATATGTTTATATTCTATGGAAAGATAACTCTATACTCTCCTTATTATGTATGTTGATGACTTATTAATCACGGGAAGTTATTCCTCTATCATCAATTCTATGAAGATTTCATTATCCAAAAATTTTTCCATGAACAAATTAGGATTGCTTCATTACTTTCTTGGGATTGAGATTTCACAATCTGACTCAGGTATTGTGATTTCATAGCCTAAGTATTCTCTTTATATGCTTGCTCAGGTTAATATGTATGATTGTAAGCCTTCTCCTACTACTTTCTTTTCTGGGGTTAAGTTGGGTTCTAATTTCTCTACTCCCTTAGTTGATGGTACCCTCTATCGATAGTTGGTGGGGAGATTGATTTAACTTACTCATATGCTTTCGGATCTATTTTATGCCATTGAGATCATGTCTATATTCATGCAAGAGCCACACGAGCTGCATTCGAAAACAACTAAGTGGATCCTTCACTAGGTTCATGACACTTACATTCACTATCTTGGAGGAGTGGATATTGACTTGGTTGGGTTTACTGATTTTGATTCATCTGGTGATTTAGATCAGCATAAATCTACCTCATGCTACAATTTTTCTCTTGGTTCAGGTCCTATTGGTTTATCAATAAGAAAAATGCAATTGTAATATCTTCTATAGAAGGAGAGTACAAAGGACAGTTAACACTGACACATAAGTTGTTTCGTTACAAGGTATCTTGATAGAGTTTGGTATTCACTATCAGTGACCTACTATCATCTAATATGATAACATGAGCACCATTTTGATTTGTCAAAATCTATTTCAAAATCAAAGCATGAAGCACATCGAGATACATATGCATTTCATTTGGGAGTTGATCTATGATGACATCATCAATTTACAGTACTGTCAGACATCTGATAAGGTTGCATACATTTTTACCAAACCCTTCACTGAGGTAAAGTATCTTCACTTGTAGTCTCTTCTTAGGGTGAGGTCTTTTGTAGCAACCCATCTTCTTCAGGATTTCTAGTTCTCTTATTCTATTCCAGAAAGATTACAGTTTGTACATGAGTACCTTATTAGGCCTTTAGTTTTCGGGGTCCATTAAATGCATATTTCTTAGGTTTTTTAGGGAGTCTTTTGTCTCTTGTAAGTGGATTTTTTCCCTTAGGGTTTTTTTCCTACATTATTTGAGATTCTTATTGTATATGGGTACCTCATCAGACCTAGTTTTCAGGACCCATTCTTCTCTTCTTCATCTTCCAAGAAAATGTTGTTTGTACATGGGTGCCTTATCAAGCTTAGTAGTCGGGCCCCATTGACACATATTTCTCAGTTGTCTAAGAGAATTATATTTCATTTATGACTTTCCATGACCTCTACCTCATCTTCGATGAAGGGGGGTTTTGGTGTGTATGAATATACTTTTCTTAATTCGGTGTCCTGTCCACCTAGTTGGTTATCCATATCACTTAGTGAGAATAGGTCATAATTGAATAGGTCATAGGGTTATGTACACATGTCATGCACATTAGTTACACAACACCCATATATATATACCCTTTCATTTTGATTTATGAGCATTCTAGACACTCCATTGTCTTTTATGTACTTGATTTTTCTTGTGATTCATGCTCTTGCTAATTACAAAGTGTTCTCATCTCCATTAGAAGTGCAACCCATTTTTGATGTGCATGAGGTTCCAACATTGATCCTCATGGAACAATCCAAAACCTTTTACATACACTGTATTATTGTTCCGAAGAGTAACGTAATTATTCACCGAATCAACCAAACTATAAAATAAATCCAAGTTTCTTGACATATGATTACTGCAACTAGAATCCAAATACCAAACATCACAAGGAATTTCTTGAGAAATATTACATTCAATAGGTGATAAATAAGGTATAAATTCAACAATCCTTGAGCATACAATAAACATGGAGCTTGGAGTAGATCTCCTAACTTGATTTGGATTCTTTATGTGTTGATCATATTGCTTTTTCCTACACTCATAAGAATACTTTCCATATTTTTGCAATAGTGACACTGTACATAAGAGTTAATTTGTTTTTGACCAAAAGAGTGATTATGACCATGATCTTGACTCTGTCCTCTTCTAATTTGATTTGTTGGACCATTGTTGCATCCTCTAGATGAAATGATTCCTCTACCCCTCGAGATGAACCTCACTCTACCTCTACCATGATTACTGAAGTTTGAGATGAAAAATATTGTTCTAAAGTTGTACCTAATTTGTTCCTCCCTTACTCATGATTAATTAGAGATTCATGCAACTCATCAATTGAAATATGAATCAAATCCTTAGTTTCTTTTATGGATATAACCAAAGGATTAAATTTTGAAGGTAGAATCCATCTTTTCAACTATTCTTCTATCATCCATTTTTTCTCCATGAGATCTAATCTAATTTACTAGGCCAAAAACATAAGTAAATAATGACTATACAGAGTCTGATTCTTTCATAGAAATTCTCAAAATATCTTCTAATTAATTGAAATTTGGTAGTTTTAACTTTCTCCTTACATTGAAACACAACTTGGAGACTGTCTCATGTTTCTTTTAATTGACTGGTTACTACTGCTTTGGGAAGAATAATTTCATACATGGCCTGATGAATATAGAAGAGGGAATTTCCATCTTTCTTTCTTAGTTCCTTCAAGAGATCCTTCTCTACTTGTGAGAGTGAAATATACCCTACTAGATCTATGGGCTATGTGTACCTATTTTCAACAATTTCCCAGACATCCTAGGATCTGAAAAATTCTTTCATCATTAGAGACCAATGTTCATAATTCTTGCATGTGAATTAAGGAGTATGCAGACTTGATAAAAAAGCTCCTGATGTGGAATCCATTAGATTGTTGTAAAAAAAACAATGTTATGATACCAATTTGAATAATTTAGCAGATAAGAAATAATGAATACAGAATTAAAGTAGTAATTAACACTCAGAATAAACACAAAAAATAAATCAGATTTAGAACAACACTATCATGCATATTTCTCCAATTAATTCTTCTTTCAAAAGCTACAACTCTCTCTTACAATATGTTGGCTTAATTTAATATGTTTTTGTTATGCACTTCCTTACATTACATCACTTACAAATATCCTCTAATATAAAATGACTACAACTCAAAATAAATCATGCATATAATCTAAAAACAACACAACAATCTCCTAGACTCAATGCATGCTTTGTGCATGCTAAAAACAAAGTTTTTGTTTTATTTATTTTTCTGAATCCTAAACTGGATTGCACATGCATAGAGATTTATTATTTTATTTGAGATATATTAAGAATATGAATAAACTATAAAATTCGAATTTATGCTTCAATCAGTAAGTGTGGAATCTCATTCATGTTCATGTGGCCAATCTATAACTTCATTAAAGTTATTTTTGGACCGTTAGAGACAATACAGAACAAATGTTAAGCAAGGCACATGTCTGGCTTGTTGTAACTTGGAAGAACATAAGAAACAATGGAACCATGACTCATTTCTTCCATTTCCTTGATGTTGTGACATAAAAAATCCCATTTTTATTGGGTTTTTACCTAGTTGGGCTTATGTACTTAACAAGAAACAAGAATAACATGAATAATGGAGAGGTATAAATCCATGATAAATAAAAAAAATTGAAAGGGTTTCATGGGATAAGATAGATGAACGGCTTCCACATTACGATTTTTGTTCCTTAAAAAGGCTTAGAATAATTTTTTTAATTTTCTCTTGTTCAAGGTTTCAAAGGAAACTGATAAAAATCAAAGTAGGACTCAGAGAAAATTGCAACTATGAGATTTTAAACAATGTTGATAACCAAAATCCGATCAGAAAAATAATTATCACCATGAAGTGTTTATACTTGAAATTCATTTATTAAGCTATTTTAACACAACAAAGTACAAATAAGGTAGTTTCAGATAATTTAGTATTATATGACAATAGTTAGCTCTGATTGGGAACATAACTTGGATTAGGTATATACTAGGTCAGAGGACAAACAATGCATATCTTAGACTTCAAAATCTCTAGGTTTATTACTAATGCCTTATCCATTGGGTGACATAGTCATACTAGTAAGATTATATTCACTATTACATTTATTGAACACATAAACAAAGACATATGGAATCAAAAAAGAAACAATCCAAAATAGGAAATAAAATTATGTACAAGGGGAAGGATATGAAAAAGATAGGGAAATATGTAATGGGGAAGGGACAAAAAATTGATTTTATAAAAAACCAATAACATGCTGATAGAAGTAGGTAGCTTCCAAGGACCAAAGGAGATCAATTGACCAAAAAACAACATTGTGATTTTTTCACATTATTTGAGAATGTGAATAAACACAACAAATCCACCCAAAAACTAACAATGAGATGAAAATTTTCTTGAATAAAATGATCTTTCCACTTGTTCAAAATTCATGTCACTTTTGTTGAAATTAATGGTGTTTGGTAATCTTGAGCCTTGCGAAGAAATTTAAATCTATTTTCCCTCTCTCCCAACCACCACCTCTGACATAAATTTATATCTATTTTGGATATTATTTTAAATTGCTCGTGGAAGTGCTTTAAATCCACGATACAAAGGAAGTGGAGTGGAAGTATAATGCAGATGTGGAAGTCAAAAAACATAAAATGATTAAAGTTGGTTGTAAAAAATTTGTGGAAATTATCCAAACATGGTGAGAATCCCCTAGTACTAATTCTGAGACAAAAGGAAACCTTTCCCAAAATAGCAAATCCCAAATCATGGTGGTTAAAAATAGAAATTTCCAGTGTTGGGTGAAAAAAGTTACAACAAGCCCCATTTTTCAGTTATCTCACAGATTTTTGTCGTCTTCCCAAGGTTTCAAAATGGTTTCATAACTCAAAAAAGTAATTTCATCCTTCAAAAAGGTCTTGAGGCATCAAATTTGTGCCTGTGAGTAAGACAAAACACCATAGGGCGTAATAGGTAAAACCCAGGGATATTGTACTATCTGATAAACATTAAAAAGGGTCAAGCCCTAAGAGGTCATAATTTTTAAAGCTTTAGTCGGGTCAAGAGCTCCTACTATCCCCTTCATGAGCCGAAAGAGTTGTTTAAGTGAGCCAAGGAGATTTGGTTGGATTAATCTTCTCAGGACAAGAAGAGGTAATTCATAGCAATATATTTCTCTGCAAAAGCATCCAAATATGTCTTCTCAAGGGTTAGACCTTGCCCAAGGTGATCAAGAGTTGACTCCACAACAAGCTTCTACAAGTACTTCGGTGACTGACATCATGATAATCCCCAAAGAGCTGTTTCCATGGATTCAAGAAATTCTCAAAAGTGGGCCAAGAATAATGTAGCTCGTTGCCATTCCCAGTCTCGTGGAAATCTCCGGAATGTTGAAGTCCAAGAGAAGAAATAAGGCCTATTAAACTCCCCACTTCTTTAGTGGCACCTTAGGTAACTAATATGCTAAAGTTGATAGGCCCAAATCTAACAAGCCCATGGAGGAAATGACTCCATCTGATTATGAGTTGACCCATATCTCATTGGGTCAAACTTCTCGTGAGGGTGACACTCACTTGTTCTAGGAATCCTCTTCCCATCTTCTTGCTTAGTCTGAAGAATACAAATGAACCATTGTGTAATTAGAGAAACATGTAAGATTTCTCAATTCATACATTTAACCCCTCTCAGGGCCCGAATAAACATCTCCCCTTCCACTCGAGGATATCCCTACAATTAACAGTATTGACTCCAAGATAATCAAGAAAGAACAATAATACATGATATGGGGAGAATCCAATTAGAATTGGATTCAGGAAATCATTGAGCAAGGAAAGGCATTGTGTTCAGACATCGTTTCCCTCATTGAGTATGCTCATGAAACATTTTCTGAAGTAAACAAGATGAAGGAGGGGTTTGCAAAGAAGGTTAGTCATTTGGACGAGATACTCTTACTAGTGTTCAAAATGAGTTCCTTTGACTCTCACACCATTGTGATCAAGAAAGTGTTTACATCAACTGCCAAGGACTTGTTTCAACTTTATATCCACATCATGGATGCAGGATATGTAATGATCAAGAATGCCATCTCCGAATTGGACTGCTGCGGATGACATGTATTTGAAATATTGAATGAAGTCTACCACTGTGTTCAAATATTTGAGTTCCCTTTGCTCACTAAAGACTCATCATCCTAAGAAATCATCATTACACTACAAGAGATGGTTAGGAAGGGGGACAATGACTCTCTTTCCCAATAAAGACAATTTAGAGTCCCTATCTAATATCAAAAGTTGCATTGTTGTGATTACAATGGATCATGAAGAATGGGTTCATCAATGCAAAATGATAAACAGTGTCCATGAGGCATGGACCGAGGTGTTGAGCTACATTTTTATTCTAGGGGAAGACAAGTGGATACCTATGATAGATCAATTCAAAAAAGAATCCAAGGGACTGAACCGTTCTAGAGATCCATCATTATGAGGCATGATTCAATAATTTTTGTCATCACAGGGAGCTTCTTCATCAGATATGAAAGCCCTTCCTTCCTTCTCTTTTTCTCCATTTTCTTTCTTTCCCCTTTCTAATTATTTGTTGGGCATAATCATTATATTTTATCTCATTCACGTGGCTTCATGAAGTAACATTGTAAAAGTCCCTTTAATTTATAAAAAGGGAAGTTATTTCTCACTTCTTAGGAAGGTGAAAAGTCACGAGTTGAATGAGACAATGAAGAGTCATTTGGGGGGTAGGCAAAGGGTAAATTCACATTACTATAAATTGGGATGGCTTCTCCATTCCAAAAGATCCTAAATTTTTTATTCTTGGTAGCAATAGTGAATTTTTGTAGCTTGATTGAAGCTTTGTAATCAACACTACATATGAAATTAAAGCTACTTTTATTCCATTTTCCCTTTCTCATGTTTCTTCTTTTCCCTCTTATACGCACTTTATAAAAATGGTGATTAAAGAGAGATTTGTATCTTTGATGAATGGGCCTCAGAGAAATATGTCTATGTGCTTTTTGTTTGTCTCAATGACCACTTCATTGTTGCTTTCTTATATAATGAATGTTGAAATACTCTAGTTACTGGGTGTGAACTCTACATTTGGCCTACTCACGATAGTAACCTTACTTTTATAATTTCTCTCTTTCCCCCTCATCACTGTGATTTCATCCCTTGTACCCCATACAAGCACTTTGCCACATGTTTGGTGGAGTGTACATGTGTGATCACCGAAATATTTGGCCAACCCACACCATTTAGTTTAGGATTAGATTAGTTACATTCAATAATGGGAGATACACCATTCAATGCAGAGGGGTGTAGCCCTGTGAAAGTTATCGGAGACACCTAATTTTCCCAACAGACAAATTTTATCACCAACACAATGTAACTCTAAAAAAAAGTATTTCAATATTTTTGATGTTGTATTTGTGTGTCAAAAAAGTGGGCATGAAATATACATTGTAACATACTATCAATTTTTTTAACATGCTAATGGGTGATTCATGTGTAACATTTATCTTACAGGCCTACTCCTAACTATAGTTATTTATTTTTCTTGTGATTTACCTTTTTTTCTTGTGTCTTTTTTGTAGGATTTTCCCTATGTTTGATTGTTTACTTGTATGGTATTAAAGGATTCGAGTGTCTTGTGACATCCTGAGTGGTGTCCCATATATTCAATCAACTACTTCATGTTTTCTTTGCTATGTTATTGTGTGTTTTGACTAGTTTCTATTATATCATGACATGCTTGTTTGTCACTAATACTTTATGTTAAATTTCCCCATTGTTTTACATGTGTTATGGTTAATACCATACACATTCCTTATTCCCCTTGTGGGGGTTCTATTTCAAATGTGCACATCAACTTAAATTTTACTTGTTTGGGATGCACTTGCATTCATTTATCTCATACACCCCAAATGAGTAGGCGTAATCATTGGGTGATTATTTTTACCCTTTTAGTAGTCAATAAACTAAGACATATAATGGTACACAACAAAATATGACCAAACATGAGCTAACAAAATGGTTCAGAATAAAATTGAGACAAAAACATCATAGGGGTAAAAGTGTCCAGTACAAATAGGAATGATGGGTGTTAGTGTCCCACCTGGGTGGTTATATCATGGGGAAAAATAGGTACCTTACATATTACAAAATTCTCAATGTCATGTTTATCAAAATCTAACAGAAGATACTCAATTAGAAGTTTCTATCCAGTATAACAACAACAAAATTAGTGGAAAGTTTCATACTTTGAGAAAGGGAGGTAATTACTCTTATTTATCATTTTATATGTTTTCTATCAGTATCAAACAAGGAGTGACACCTAGGGCATGTGTAAGACATCGCTATGCATGGAACAATATGTCATCCGTGACTAGTTTCTATTGGATTTTTGACCATTTGTAGTAGTACTTATCCATGGGGAAGTGTTAATGGGTGGAGGGAAAATACTACATCTCTCCCAAAACTCTTTCTCTGGCGATAGAATGTGTAAATCCTTAGTATATTCAAACTTGTACAAGAATTGATCATTCTCAGGTTTTCCAACCATTTCCAAGGCAACAAACACATAAGAACAATTCTATCTTTTCTCTCATGACATTCAAGTGTATTCTATCCTTGATTAACTTATTTTTCATACTCATTTCTAGTCTCATATTCACTAAGTAAAGTTCAATTTCATATACCATGAACATTGAATGCACTTCTCTTCTTTTGCAGGTTCATCCTTATCCTGACAAAGGAAACATAAATGGAACAAGGAGTAATCTCAAGCACAAGAGGTTCAGGAAAATGTAATATTTAAGTTACAAATGTAGGTATCATTTCAAATATGCACATAATGTTACCCCTAGGGTTCTCATCCCGTCTTATATTCCATGGTACACATGCTATGATCTCTAATCAACACGTTATTAGCTACAATCTCCATTCGACATGTTATCAGTTATAACCTTCTTTGACTCTCCATAAGGTACACAGTTCCTATCTACTTTATGCTACCAAATATTCATTCACCAACATAAAGTGGGGAAAATGTAGACAAAAAATTATAAACTTAATAGTATTACATCACACCTCTAGTATGTCATTATATACACGATTCCTAAGCAAGAAAACTAGACATTAACAAAACTTTATTTTATTTACATTGTTTAATCCTTTTATACTTTTGTTTGTTACTTTTTTGTAACTACACCTTTACTTTTGGACATTTCACATGTGACACAATTCAGTATCTCCCATTTTATCCTCAGATCCTTTTAGAGACTAGCACCTAATAGGGATATGAGCACTCAAGTGCTACTGTCCCCTTTTGGGGTTTTTGTCCTCTTTCCCTCTTCTCTTATGTTTTAAAATTCCACATTGACAAGTATATTTTTTTAAATTTCCATTATAACTTTGGGTTGGATTTTACGGTTGTTAATGAAGAAATTCAAGTAAATGAATCATATATATATATATACGTGACTTACTATTCTAAGGGGTTGGATAATTTGGGCTATTACTTCTTATCTACTACTTTGGAAAAGAGCAACACTTAAGAACCACATTTGGGCTTCATCATTCACTATATAGAAAGGGAAATGTCTAAATTCCATCACACAAATTTATCTTGGGGAAAACATAGTTGTAGCCCACTATCTTGGTGTGACTAACACAAGAGAAACCTAACTTCAAGGGACACAATTATGTCACACATACAAAAACCACATTGAGTCTAAAATGTAGTATAGTGCTCGGTGATAATCACGTTGAGGTAACCACCAAGGTTAGTCTAACTCAAGAATATACATATTTTATTCCATCTAATGTGTACTTGATCCTTGTGCAAGTAGCTAGGGTGTGTTTTAAAGGTTTAGGTGCGACAATGAAACTCTACAACAACGTCGGAGTGATAAAGAGTGAAGTGAAGGAGATCTTATCAGACCTTGAAAATAGTAGATCCAAGCTCATTGCTAAGACACTAAGACCCAATGTAGATACTAGCACTTGGGGAGGTCATGTCCCCTTTTGGGCACTATTGTCTAGAAGATCTGTAGATCTTTATTTTCTAAATGAAGCACATACAATCTAGGTATAACATGTTCCATTAGTATTCTAGCCTAGATCTAACACATACATTGAAAGTTATCAGCTAATTCATTTGCATTCTCTTGTTGATTACACTTGTTTGAAATTACATGTTACATCTTGCATATTTATGATATTATCTATTTGATCCCAGTCCTATGATATAAGATATAAAGAGTGTTAAATCAATAATACAATGGATGTAACACACCCTTTTTGGAAAATTCATAATACATACGCAATGTAACACACACATAATACATACTTTTGGATATACAAAAAACTCACAAACCATTTGACAAAATACCAGAAAGATACATAATTTCATTGATCTACATAAAATGCCTTGGAAATTTTAAGGTAAATAAAAAAAATGGGGAAAATAAAAGATGTGACTTAAGGAAATACGAGAACTAACCTCCTCCCTACAACAATGTAGGCCATAAATCTACCATATGCAACACAATTTAAACGATTGCAATCGAAAACAACATTTTAAAACAAATATCCCTTTGCACAGCTGACACCTACATTTATAGAGCATGATGAACCTTTCCCTTGAATATAGGGTAAAAAATAAATCCGACCAAGAAAAGAGGCCCATGCTCACAATTGCAACCTTCGCTGGTACATTTCTAAATCCAAAAACCCCTCAATAATGTTTCTCTTACAAATAAAAACCGTCTAAATAATGATCCCCGACCTACTCTCTTGGAAAAAAAAAATCTATCCACTTTAGAAACTGCCGACCATTGGAAAAGAAAATTAAAAATCAATCACCGCTACACACGACAAGGAGAATCAATGGATAATGAGATCTCTATGGTCTTAAATGTGTATGAAGACACCACCCACCTAAGGGTTTAGGAAAAAGATATCACATTTTTTCAATTTACTTAAGCTTCTATTTTGACATTTAAAATTTTTTAAAGGCCTTTTCACGAGTATATGTGCTTGAATGATTGTAAGATAGTTTCAAAAAAACCATTTAAACCATTTTGTGCATCTCCATTGAATACTCAGTTTAGCTAATGCTCGCAACCCAATGTCATATGGGTCTACATCCATTTCAAAAAAATAAATTCATGCAGTGGCCAAACATTGAAGAAACATTCACGCTCCCATTAGCCCCACCTAAAATAGAAAGAGGAACATGCCATTAAGAAATTTAATTTAAAAATTAATGTCCGAAAGTAACCAAAAAGGTTAAAGGGACTACAAGAGTGGCAAAGAGAACAAGACGATGCACGAAGGAAAAAAAACAAATACAAAACAAAATACAAGAAGCAGTAGGAAAGACACATGATGCAACAAGTCTATGTGCCATGCTTAAGAGGTTCTATGTCTGGTAGATCATGACTGATGTGTGAAGTCATGTGCACATTTATGCCTCCGATGTTGTGTAGAAAGTTGAAGGAATACACCAATATTCTAGGACCCAAGGCTGCCATGATGATATTTGAGGAGGCCATATCTATGTTGGGTCATCTCCCTGATAAATAAAGCTACACACCTCTGGTCATCATAATGAATAAAGGCATGTAATGAGCCTTGAGTTTCTCGAAAGATACAATAGTACCTACCACGGATCCCATAGTACATAGGAAAATGAAATATAAAGTGCTCCTCTGATTCAGGTTCAATGTTGCAAAGTGTGCAAGTGCGTTGGTCTCTAGGAATGTAGTGCTCTGTCTCCATGTGAAGCTGATGAAAAAAAACTCGTAGTTGACCCAAGGGGAATCTCAAACGAAGTGGGAACTTGATGTATTTGGGGGGAATGACACGTACCTCTTCAATTTGGAAGTATTGCTCCAAATAGTGGTGCATTTTTGTTGGCAATGGTTCCCATGGTTCAATCCACGTTGATTTTATGTAAGCTTTGTAGATCTCCTCTCTAATTATTCTATGAATTTCCCTTTTAGGCATGTGGGGAGAATTAATAGAGAATGTGAGAGGAGGAAGGCAATCAATATCCAATCTGATGCTTTGGAAGAAAGTTGTACAATGTGCATACCAAGTGGTTTGGATCCCCAATTCACATAGCCTCATGGATGATTGCAGAGCCTTGAAGGGGTATATATTCTACCCAACTGGTGTATCTTCCATACATCTTAGTCTATGGAGTAGCATCACAAGATGGAACATAGTTGAGATTCAGAGAGGGTGCGTGCCAAACTCAGCCAAGATGATTGCATGTGGAACTGAGCATTTTGCCTGAAGAGTCCTAGATAGCATGGAGACGAGTACTCTATCAACACGAGTATACTTTATCTCATTCTCTTTAAATTGTTTCAGACTTTGTTTGAGGGTTTCTGAGAAATTACATTTTGTATGTTGCTTATGTGAAATCGTTTGTGTATTGTTTTTCCTTGCATTTTTATGGAATTTATCTCTATCTTCTATGGTTGTTTTATTTTGCTAGCATTATTTTGGTTTTTTTTTGTTTAGGGTTTTGTATTCTTGTAAGGGTTTTTTCAGCGTGGCCATACTGGTACGTCTGTGGTTTTTTTTCTCATGCATTTTCTTCATTGTGTTTTTAATTGTGCATTTTTTATTTTGTAATGGTTGTGGTTTCGGTTCGGAGGGTTACTAATTGCATCAACAGAGGAGGCAAGTGTTTAAACAAGGAAAATGCAAGACAAACAACTTCTTCTTCTAGGTAATTAGCTTAGATCTACTAGACATATCATTATTTTTTATTGTTTTTGTTATATTTTCTATTGTAGTATTTGCTACATTAGCTACCTTTTTTATGCTAGATACAAGGCTTAACATTTGTTAATGTTTTTATGTCATCAATTTGTGCTAAATACAAGGCCTAGGGTGTGAATTAAAATATTACATTCATTTTAAAATAATTTCTGTATATGTTTTTAAAAAGTAATTCCATAAGTTTTTTTTGGTGACATAGCTTCGTTTTTATCAGTTGTGTTATACATGTTGTGACAGTTGTTTTATTTCTCTCTATTTTTTCGAATGTGTTTGTATTTTTTGCATTATCTTGCTATTTAATGTCAGATATAAGGCCCAGGGCTTATCAATGTTTTTCTATCATCATCTTATGCCAAATAAAAGGATCAACATTTGAATTTATTTGTTGTATTCATTTCAAATTAATTTTTAGACATATATATGTAAAAATAACTTCATAAGATATTTTGGGACATGTATCTTTTTTGGAATTAGGGTAAACGAGGGTGTTAAAAGGACCCACATCCTTGTACAATTGAGGATTTTTTGAGAGGATCCACAACTTGGGTTATAATGAAGGGGACCACCATTAAGAACCCAATTAAAGCAACCATGAAGCCATAGTGAAGATGCAGTGACCGGTGACAACGACAATGACTGCAACAAGTGAATTAGCTACCAATGATGATAATGAGAGGAGAAACAACCAATGTCAAAAGTGAGAGGAGCAACCACCAACATCAGCGGTGAGAGGAGCAATTAGCAACATCAGTAGTGAGAGGAGCAGACACCAGTGTCAATAACAAGAGGAGTAACCACCAACATCAACAAGAAGAGGAATAACCATAAGTGACAGCAGCAAGAGGAGCAACCACCAACGAAATTAGTGAGAGGAACAACCACTAGCGTCGTCAGCAAGAGGAGTAACCACCAACATCAAAATGAGAAGAGATGCTGCATCTAGCGACGAACCACCTCTAAGGAGGATCGTGCCTTGGGGGGATTTGAACATGGGTGGGAAAGCACACAACCCTGTGACTTGAACACACCACTCCCACCCCATTGGTTTCGGACATGTATCCTTATTTTTAACTGGTTTTTTTATATTTTTTACAGTAGTAGTTTTTTTCTCTATTTTTTGTTAATGTGTTTATTTTTACTACATTAGCTAGCTATTTTATGCCAGATATAATGCATATGGTTTATTAATGTTTTTATGTCATCATTTTATTCCAAATAAAAAAGGCTTATGGTTTGATTTTAAATGTTACATTCATTTCAAAATAATTTGTGGACACATTTTTATTGTGAAATGAATTGTGGATATGTTTTTAGTTGAATTAATTTCATAATGTTTTCTAGATATAGCTTTGTTTTTTACTATTTTTGTTATATATATTTTTTGGATGGTGAAACGCTTTTGAAAGGAGCTTAGAACCTGGGGATTGATGGGCTCCCACCCAAATATAAACATGAAATATGAAACAATAACCACAGAACCCAAATAATTAAACCCCACAAACACGAAAAGGGAGCTACCGATCTCCATACAGAGAGTAATAGCCGAGAAGGTTAACATATCACCCCTTTTTTCCTTTTTTATTTTTGACCTCTTGCCAATGAACCAGATGTGAAATTACCACTATTTGCATACTATCAAGGTCCATGGTGCTATCATGGATAAGCTCCTTCTTAGAGTCTGACTTATCTGAATTATTGGAAATGTAGACATGCTTTACACCGGCTGTTTCATTCCTTTTTTCTTATTATTTCAATTTTTATTTTGAATCTAGTTGTTGGATTCCTCCATGATCCGTCTCTTTCGCAACCTTGTGATTGTTCATTGTAGATGAGCTATTCCAACCACTATTGTATGATGATTTCTTTTTCCTTTGAGTGCTCTTCCTTTTACCCATTAGGTAACCATCCTGTAGGTGACATGTGGTCTTGAAAATATGGCACCGAAAGGTTGTATTCTCATAATCTAATGATTGAACATGTTGCAAGTTTCCTATTTTTAAAAGAATACTATCTAGAAAACCTTTGCTAAGGTTAATTTCAAGTCATAATCTGGCAAAGGTTTGGATACCCGACGCTGCTCTAGACTGATCTTTTTAAATAAATATGCCAAGTGCATTACCAATATCCTCTAAGGCATACCAAAAATGTAACGGAAGATTCAAAAGCTGAACCCATACAAGAATTTTGGAAAAAAAAGAGTGTTTGGATCAAAATTAGGAAACTACGGAGTGAGAAACAAACCTACGCTTACCCAAAACCATGGACCATTAGAAATACATTTATGATATTCCTCATACTTTTCAAATTGGACCATGAAAAAACCCTTGGAGCAGAAAGATATTTCACAATGTTTGGTCCATTTTTTGAAAACCCATTGAGTTAAGTCAGAGGTGACCAACCAAATTCCATTAAATCTACCAACGATAGCCAACTGCGATAGGGATTTCAGGTGTTCTCCTACCTCATTATTATCTAGGCTTAGCATTGGTGCCTCCTCAGCTAGATTGATTATGTATTCATGGAGTCCACTCTGTTTGGGAGTAGAATGTTGGACGATGTCCTTGAAGGAACCGATTTTGGGAGTGGCTTGATTAGGGAGAGGACCCCCACCTACCTGTCCACCAATATATTTTTTGGCCCCACCAGATTCTCCCCTACTCTAGCCATCAAAAATCTTAGAAAATAAATTCAAAGGATCTAAATCAGAGGAACGGTTTGGGCTAGCTGAGCCCTGCTCCACCCTAGCCTTCAGATCTACAACAAAGGCCTCCTGAGCCTCTTTGCTCAAGGTTTTGAACTCCCTGATGAAGTTCACATCCTTCCCATTTATGAAGACAACGTTCCATATCCCTATCACCTTTGCTTTGTGTTTGTCATATCTTCCTGCTTTTGGTTTCAATGGAGATGCGTTAGGATTTCACCCCAAACATTTGAAAATTTTAACCACTTCTTTCCATTCCTTGAAATCTGGTAGCTCTCTCTCCATCTTTCCAATCCCCTAAAAGTGGTGTTTGGATAACTCTCGTGTCGTAATTCCAAGACATGCCTCATCACATTAAATACAGGATTCATGCCTGCCCCTAACCCATGTCACATTAAACACCAAGGCGGTTTGGCACCATGTCGAGAGACCACCTGCACCATCAAAGTAGCTAACTCACCTGACACTTCCTAATCTAGTAACGATGAGCTATAGAGGTGGTCAGTCTGGGCGAATGGACCCCGCGACTTCCCACATATAACCCACATTCCCCACCACTACGGTAAACCCGATGGGCTATGTTTTTGTTATATTTGTTGTGGTATTATTTCTCTCTATTTTGTTGAACATATTTGTATTTTATATATTAACTATCTATTTTATGTCAGATATAAGGCTTAGGGTCTAATTTTAAATGTTACTTTCATTTTAGAATAATTTTTAAACATGTCCTTTTTTATAGTAATTTCATAATATTTTTTACACAAGGTAGCTTTGTTAATATTTTTCACTGTTTTTAGATTGTTATCACTTTTTGTACTTGTTTGTTATTCTTTACCTTTTGCTTGACTAAGCGATGCATAAAGTTAGGTTATAGTTATTTATTTAAATTTTAATCTTGTTTTTGAATATGCGTTGTACATAGTATAGGGTTTTATGTGAAATGTTGAAGCCTCTTCAAAATGGTCTTTAGAAAAAAAATTCCTACTAATTTCCTGATACTTTATGTTCTAGCTAGCTTGGTTAATGTGTTTGCCTATTTTCAATAAATGCTAGATACACTTTTAGTTTGATATTCAAGCTTGTAGTCACAACTACCATTTGTAAAGAGTCATTCCTTACACATCCCACTTCAACATCACATAATGATAAGCTCCTTACTACTTCAAAATGTTGTACACATTATAGGGTTTTATGTGAAATGTTACAGCCTCTTCAAAAAGATTTTTTCTAACTAATTTCCTGTTACTTTATGCTCTAGCTAGCTTGGTTAATGTTTTCCCCTATTTTTAATATATGTTAGATACACTTTTAATTTGATGCTTAATTCCGCATTCATGAACCAGAGCTTGTAAAGAGTCATTTCCTTGCAAATCCCACTTTAACACCAATTATAAGCTCCATGCTACTTCAACATTCTTGCTAGAGTGAACTTGAATATATATTAATTTCCTTTCAAAGTTCTTGTTGTACTGATCTTGTTTATATTGATTTTCTTATCCTTATTTCCTTAGGTTGTTTTTCTTCTCTCTCCACTTTTTTTTGTTAGATTTGATGTTAAAGATTTTGATGGCATAAACATGCTTGATAGACAATGTCTTTGTATATTGATTTTGTGACATTTATTGCCCTAGGTTGATTGACTTTTCCTGGTTTTCTTGTTGTGTGGGGCATGTGATTTGCGTGTCTTAGTGCTATTAGCATAGGTATAATTAAAAAAAAGTTTCTCAATTAAATCAGTTTCACAAATGCCATTTCAGACTATACTATTAATGTGATTGGTGTAACTTCTATGATAATTGTGTGCCATTTTTTCTATTATTTATTATTTTCCTTAGAATATTTTAGGGGTTTTAATTTTAAGGGTCTTAAATAAAAGAGATTATATTTTTTGTGTTTGTATATGAACTAAATTTTTATAAAATTGGAAAATTATTGGGACTATAGTGATGACGTTAGCAATTCAGTTCCAATTTTTTCTATCATATATTATTTCCCTTAAAATATTTTAGGGTTTATGATTTTAAGGGTTTTATGTAAAAGAAAATATCTCTCTTATGTTTGTATACAATAAAATGTGTATGGACCTAGAAAATTAGTAGGATTATAGTGGTTGATGGGAGTTTGCTTATTTTTTGTTTAAATTTCTTTTAAATCTACTTGATTGCTCTCTGAACACTTATGTAACCAAAATAGACACATTATTAGGTTTCCCAAAGCCCTTGTTTACTGTGTATCATATTTGAGGTAGGGTTGTGTATTGTTTTTCTTGAATTTGAGAAATGTTTTTGAACTCTTTTTCTAAAATTCTGATTGGTTTTGTTTTTGATTTTCCTATACTTAAAGTAGGTACTCTATCACTTTTCAAGGATTTTTATTACTTTTTCCTACATTCATTCCTTAAAATAAATTGAAATAAAAATTGAAAGGAATTTGGTACTTTTAGATTTAGTTATAATTTTGGAGATTTTGACATATCTTTTTTTAAGTCACAATACAAATAATTCAAAAATGTGGATTGTAAATGCCTTAGGAAGAAGACATGGCTAAGTAAATGAAAAATGACATATAGATCGTTTATTATAAAGTTCATTTATGGTTTGTAATTCGTAAAATGTTACATAGTTAGTAAGATATATGTTTATTAGTACAACCTTACTCCTTTTTGAAGATATTTCCTTATTAGAGTTTTTTTCTGCAAAAGGATGGTTTTCATAACGTGTATTTCTTCATATGTGGTTCTTAATCTTATTTTTTGGTTTCTTCATATGATTTTATGATTGACATATCTACAAATATCATTCATTAAATCTGTAGTTTCATTTGATCTATTGGATATCTAAATAGAAGAACCTATTTTTTAGATAGTATAATGCCCTCTGGGATTGTTCTATTAGGTAAAACTAGTTTTTTAGAAGCTTTTTGTAATTATTCTAGCCATCGGTATCTGTAAGCACATTTCATTTATAATTTGAATCATCAACTAATATCCCTATTCGTATAAATCTTCCAAACCCATTTAGCAAAAGCTTATAATATGGAAAGTTAAATGACCTATACACAAATGATGATCTTGATCTAACTTATATCCTTGCATGTATGCACTTTCACTTGTGAAACACATTTACCAAAAACATCATGTAATTTGATTTTTTTTATTCGAATGATTTTTAGAGATTTTGTTTCACTGTCAAACAATGTCTAAATTTAAAATTGGACATTTGACTATTGAACATTGAGGACAAATTACTACTACTACAACATACCATATCTTTACTTTATACAAAAATGTTGCCAAAGATAATACTATAATTTTTCTAGATTTTTGGAACTCATCAGTGTATAGTTTGTGATCTAGGGTGTCATTTTTTCTAAGTGATACATGAATCATGCTCATACATACATTTCTAATATTTTTTTTTGTTGGTACAAAACGTTAAGGAAGGTTAATGTAGGAGAGATTATGATTTTTCTATTGAAGCATACATGGGGGTAATTGATCAAACAAAACTATTGGAAGAGGTATACAATCTTTTCAAGTGTGTAAATTTAAGCATACTGAGGTTATACAATATTCTCAAGTGTGTAAAGGTAAGCATATTGGGTATGTTTTTGTGTATCAAGATGATAATCTTGTGTTGTGTTTGTATAATTGAATTTGAGTTTTTTCATGTAGATCCATGAAAAGCATGCGATGTTGCATTAAAAAAGGCATTACCTTTCTTTAAGGATTTTGTAGTGGGAGTAGGTGCTGTAAAAAAAAAGTATAAGAAGATGGTCCAAACTATCTTGAAGAAGCAATTTGAGGTAAACATTAAACACAACTATAAATGCTTTAGTTTCCAGATAAGATTTTTTTTCTTTAAAATTTTGAGAATCTTCATATACGCTAGCTTCGTCAGATCTTTTGTTTAATCACCTTGAGAAAAAATTCAATTATTATTTGGTTCCTATAAAGCTCATAGGACATAACATGACTATTATTTACTAACTCTAGCAGACATGATTTGCAATTTTACATTTTACAAGAATATCAAACACAATTGTATATGATTAAGCTTCAAAATAATTTTGTTTTAAAATTTTGTTGATAATACCTAGGAGAACCTCTTTTACAACAACATCGGTAGATATTTTATTTTATGACCATACTTACGAATACGTTCAATTATTGTTTTATTCCTATAAGTCTTGTAGGACATAATACGACCATTATTTTCTAAGTCTAGTAGATTAAATATTCAAATTTGCATTTTACTAATGGCATAAATTTGTCTCTAATGTTTATGCTTACACATAGGAATTTTTTGATAATTGATGATTGAAAAATAATAATAATTCTAGGTAGATATATTTTTCCCTAAAAATATTTGCCGAGAACAGAAATAGAAATTTCAAAATAACACGTAGAAACAATAAAAGGTGAAGTTATAAAGAGGTGAATTAAATATATCACATGGGGTTATGCAAGTTTTCCAAGTTGCATGGGTGTAGCCACTGTCTTCCTTTCGAGCCTTTTAAATTTTACTTTTGCAATGTTATGACACATACTCTTTACCAAATATGTACACCCCACTCCCAAATATACTACTTTCTTGGGTCGGCACTAGATTGTAATCCTTGATTTTGGTGGGTTACTTGAAGTACACTTAAATTTGTGCTTTAAGGTGAACATTGATTCCAACTACATTCTCGAAGGGTTCTTTAAGATGAACAAGGAAAGTGAAATGTTTAGAAAGAAATACCAACTTTAAGATGTTTGGCCATTCTTGAAGGCATGATCGCTAGATATATTGTTAAATAATATTTCTCCAAACAACCTGGGTTTTTTTCCAAAGATGTTAGGTGCTTTGTGTGGTGGGAGCCTCATTGAAATGAGAGAGATTGGGGATTCCTAGGCATCCATGGATTTTTGGCTAGAAATTTTTATTCGCATGGAACAAGAGGATATTTATACTGGGTACGACCAAGTATGATCTCAATTTAGAGGAAGAGGCAAGAAATTCATTTTATTTAGTGGGATTGCTTATAAGACCACTTTTAGTGATTGCATTTTACCTTTAACTATAGTTTACCTACGATTCTAATGATATAACTTTGGTTGTAGCTGAAAATTACAATCTTACCATATCTGGTTGCATTCTTTGTATTAAGGGGGAATCCAAAATAGTGAAGAAGAAAATTTCCTTCTTGGAATGCAATTTTTTCAGATATTTCTGTACATTTCTTTGGGTGACATTAATAAATATGAGATAAGATTTTCATTGATAAAGGTGCTATTCTAATACCAGTTGATATTTTCTAAGAAGAAGTTCAAAGATAAGTCTTTCATTTGAAAAATGAAAATTTATGTGTGTTCATGATTGGAAGTCTGTCATTGGGAGAAATTTATTTTGTTCTGATTTGGAATAAACAAGCGTGTGGCATATGTCTCTCCCATTATCATAAATAGGTATAAGGGAAAAGATGAACAAAGCTTCCCCTTTGAACTTTTATAGAAACTAAGAACATTAGTGTTTTGATATAGTTGGCAATCAATTCATTTATTAATTTATTTCCTCAGGAACATCCAGTTTGAGGCTAATAGAGATTATTTTAGGATGAAGCATCTTGAACCATATTGTTATTAAATTACATTAAACGTTGTACGCCTTATTGTATAAAGACATTGGTCTATACTCATCAAGATGATTTTCTTTAGTTTTTTCTGAACTACGATTAGTTTTGTTGTATTCACATTTCTAAACATTTTCTTGATCCTATGTGATTTTTCAACTGACTTCAACAGGTCATGTTTTAATCTATCCCAAAAATGTTGTGGGTAGAGACAAAAAAATAGAAGAAAATAGAAGATGTGCTACAACACAACCAAATTTTATTGCCACTGATGTCTGCCTTAAACGCTTACATTATCATCCTTTTGTAGATGTTTTTGGAGTTTATTTTCACATGTTTTTTAATCACAAACCACCCCATACCATTCTAGATGCATGTGGACATGAATAAAGAAATTAATGGAGTCGGTGGTGATTTTAAAATTTATTGCTTGGAGAAATCAGTGGTAAAGTTTCAAAATTAATTGTAGACAGTTGGAAGGGGATGGAGGTGGTAGAAATTACAATTTTTAATACTACCCTAATTTCTACTATCAATAACTAATTACATCAATATTTACAATGCCCAAAATTTCTCTCAAATACTCAAATTATTCTTATGCTAATGCCTTTGTGAATATGTCTACAAGTTGCTCCTTTGATCCGCAATGCTATAGGATGAGTTCTCCATTTTTGACCAATTCTCGAATGAAGTGATATCTAGTGTAAATGTGATTTATACTCTTATGGAAAACATGATTCTTTGATAGTGAAATGGTGGACTTGTTGTCATAATAGATTGTATTAGGCTCCTCTTGCTCATGTATTAGATCCTTCAAAATTCTTTGCATCCAAACTGCTTGATATGCTGCTAATGTACCTGTTACATACTCTACTTCTACTGAGGATATTGTCACTATTGGTTGTTTCTTTGATGCCCATGCTATAATATTTGTTCCAAGATCAAATTCATATCCATATGTGCTCTTTCTATCATCTATACTTCCTGAAAATTCATTATCTATATATCCAATCAAATGAAAAAATATGAAGTATAATACATTATGCCATAATTCATAGTTCCTGCAATATACCTTAACAACCTTTTTCCTACTTTCCAATGTGAGTTCTTTGGTAAATCCATGAATCTTGAAATCAAACTAACTCCATACATTATATCTGGCCTAGTTACTGTAAGATACATCAAATTGCCTACCAATTTTCTGAACATAGTTGAATCAAAATTTGTCGTATTATCTTCTCTACTTATTTTTGTGCCTACTGCCACAGGTGTAGAAATTGGACTGCAATTCATCACTCTAAACCTTCTTAATAAATATTTTTCATATTTACTTTGACAAATGAAGATCACATTATCATTTTGTAAAACTTCAATACCAATAAAATATTTCATTTATCCCAAATATGTCATCTCAAACTCTTTTGTCATTGTAGATTTAAACATGTTTATAGAAAGATTTCCTATAAATATCAAATCATCAACATACAAGAAAACAATTAAAATTTGACCTTCCTCAGTGAATTTGGTGTATAGTGTAGGCTCACTAGTACTTATGCTGAATCCATTATGTATCATGTATGAATCTATCCTGTTGTACCATGCTCTTGGTGCTTGCTTTAATCCATAAAGTTCTTTCTTCAACCTGTAAAACTTGTCTTCATATCCTGGTGGCTATTGCACATAAAATATTTCTTCTAGATAACCATTCAAGAAAGTTGATTTAACATCCATTTGAGAAACCTTCCATTTTTTTGAGCTGCAATTGCTAGTACCATTCTAACAATATCAAGTCTTACTACGGGAGAAAATGTTTCATTGTAATCAATTCCATAGTCTTGTGTAAATCTCTCAGCTACTAATCTTACCTTATATTTATCAACTTCTCCATTTGCCTTATATTTAGTTTTATAAATCCATTTCACACCTATGGATTCTTTATCCTTGGGTAAATCAACTAGATCCAATGTATCATTTTTCTTAATAGATTCCATTTCATCATTCATTGCATTAATCCAATATTCTTCCTTAATTACATATTCAAAATATATAAGATCTTCGGAAAATAAAGCAAAATTAGACTAAAAAATCTATCATATCCCATTGATCATATATTTCTTGTAATCTTCTAGTATTTTCACCTCTTAGTCTTGGTCTCAGTGATGCAAGTGTAGGATTTGGGTTATTACTTACTTTTGGACTTGATGATTCTCATTTATCAACTTGGCTTTGTAAGTTTTCTCCTTGTGACGTTCCTCCTTGCTGATTTGATTTTTCTCCTTGGTCTCCTTGACCTTTTCCTTTTTAGTCTTCATAGAGCATTGCCTTTGTACCTGTAATTGTCTTGTCTATATTGCCATCCCAATATTATTCTTCTTTGAATACAACATCTCTACTTATAATTAATTCCTTGGTTATAGGATTGAACAAATTATATGCCTTATATTGTTCATCATAACTAATACAAATGCATTTTTCAATTTTATCATCTAATTTAATCTTTGTTTCTTTATGCACATATGCATATGCAATACAACCAAATACTCTAAAATGAGAAACAATATGATGATTACCACTCCATGCTTGTTGTGGAATCATGTTCCCAACAATATTTATTGAACTCCTATTCAATATATAAATGACACAAGCTACTACTTCAACCCAATATTGTTTAGATAGATTCTTTCCTTTCAACATGTTCCTTGCCATCTCCATTATTGTAAGATTCTTCCTTTCTACAACACTATTCTTCTAAGGTGTGTATCTTGTAGTGAACTACTTCTTTATTCCATGATGCCTACAATAATCCAAAAACTTATTTGACTTGTATTCACCTCCTCTATCTGATATCAATACCTTGATGGATTGGCTATTTTATTTCTCAACCAATGCTTTGAATTCCTTGAACTTTCCAAATGCCTCAGATTTATATTTGAGAAAATAAATCCATGTTTTTCTACTATAATCATCAATAAATTTTAGAAAATAAATGACCCCCCCTAATGATGGTGTTTTCATTGGACCACTTATATCTGCATGCACAATTTCTAATGGTGCTCAAGATCTATATGACATTTCCTTTGGAAAACACTCTCTATGTTACTTAGCTAAAATACAACTTTCACATAAGCTCAATGGTGCTTCAATAGGGGCTAAACCTCTTACCATTTCCTTTTTTTTTGCAAAAAATACAATCCTTTGAAGTTTAGATGACCATACCTCAAATGCCATACCCATGCTTGATCTTGACTTGATGCCTTGAAACTTTCTCCAATCTCCTCGATCATTTCAGTTCTCATGCAAAGTGGGAACATTATGTTATTTCTCATTTCAAATTTTGCAATCACCATGTTACTTGGAGAAATATCAAATATTGTGCAAACATTATCCTTAAAGATAACTCTATAACCCTTTTGAATAAGTTGCCCGACACTTAGGAGATTATGATTTAAACCAGGTACAAAATAAACATTAGGAATAGTCTTCTTACCAAGTTTTTTTATCACATTAATTGCACATTTTCCCATGGCTTTAACTATATTGTCATTCCCCAATTCGATTTTTGATTTAACTGACGTATACAAATTCTCAAATTTAATCTTTTTTTTTCTAGTCATGTGATTACTACAACCACTATCTAGAAACCAAATATTACTACAAATTTTTCCTGAGCTACATTACATATGATAAATAAGGACCCTAAATTACTTTCGGAAAATTTACATTTTGCTTGCTCATATCAGCGTGTTTCTTTCGACATTAATTATAAAAGTGACCATAATTCTTGTAGTAATAAAATTACACATTTGAATTTTCATACCTTTGTGATGCCTGATTGTTATTGCATCCCCTTAAGCTGAAATTTTGATTTCTGCTTCCTCATGGATCTGGAATATTTCTTTATTCTCTTTGAAAATTGTTTCTTCCTCTTCCTCTTCCTCTTCCTCGAAATCCTTGAAATCCTAGATTTCCTCTTCCTCTACCTCTACCTCTACCAAATGTCATTTTTGTTTTGAATGCATGCTCCAATAAAGTATTGTCATTCATGTTTATCTTGTCTTCATAATTCTTCAAAGAATCAACCAACTCATCTATAGAAAATTTAGTCAAATCATTGGATTCCTCAATTACCACAACAATTTCATCAATATTTTTTGGAAAAAATATTATTATTTTTTACAACCTTTTGATCTATTATCTCATCACCAGTATAACTTATTTGATTAACCAAATCCATAACACGATATGTGAATTGAACTACTGATTACGAATCTTTCATTTGTAAATTTTCAAATTCTTTTCTAAGTGCTTGTAATCTAGAAATTTTTACCTTACTAGTACCTTGATATGCCGTCTCTAGGATGTCCCATGCTTGATTGGATGTAGTAGCTAGCTTGATCCTTCCAAAAACTGACTCATCCAATACTTGTGCAATGATCTGCAAATCCCTCTTATTATTTCTCCTATTTTCTTTAAGAATATTCTCATTATCTGAACTCAAGGAAAACTCATATTGTGGTTTAGTATAACCATTTATAACTATGTATGATAATTCACATGAATAAAATGCCAATTTCATTCTAAAATCCCAAGTATCATAATTTTTTTCTAAAAAATATTGGTATTATAGGCTAATTTATACTGAAAGCCATACCTTGATTTCTTTTCAATACAAAAATTAAATCATTTTTTTGAAAATAAAACCTTACTGCCAGAATGTTCACAGTGGAATATTCAATGCACCACTACCTCAGGAAACTACTCAGCTGACTCTGCGAGTGCCTTAGTTTTGTATAATTATCCACTGAATTCCACATATCTCGACGAATGGGCATGCTTATATACTCAACAAATCACATGGCCAATGTATTGGCATTATCCAACATAGCTCAGGATTATCTAATGTTTGTAGACCTATCAACGTGGGTGAATTAAACAAGCAGACCTCAAGGCTCGGTGCTTAACAAACACAACACAAAATTTAACTTAGCTCGACACTTATCTTGGGATAAACAAACAATGCACGAGGAACCAAAAAACCTCAGTGGAATATCTTGGCACAAAAAAACAACAATAAAAACTCCACATTATATGGTGGAATCACACTTGTGTAAGTGGATCAAATATAGCGTAGACCACTTGATATGAGGCAAGATCACGAAAAATCTCACAACAAGCTATTCATAATTAGAACGGACGGTAAAATTCCAGGTGTGGTTGTTGCCACATGTCAGAAAACAAACAGAAACATCCAAAGAACTTAGAAAATAAATGACACTGATAACCAACACTCTGATACCTCACTATTGAGGGAAGAGAAAAAAAAAGAACATAATAAAATAGAAGATGTGCTACAACACAATCAAATTTTATTGCCACTGATGCCTGCCTCAAATGATTACATTATAATTGTTTTATAGATGTTTTTGGAGTTTATTTTCACATGGTTTCTTAATCAAAGACCATTATAGATGCATGTGGACATGACTGAAGAAATTAATGGAGTCAGTGGTGAGGTTGGAATTTATTTCCTATAGAATTTGGTGGTAAAGTTTTAGATTTAATTACAGGTAGTTAGAGGTGGTAGAAATGACTGTTTTTAACAAAAAGTCCCATCTTTCCTTGGTGTATTGTTAAGGGAATAGTAATGATTTGAGTTTTTTATAGTTACCCAAGTCTCGGGGATGGGGGAAACATGGGAAATGGAGGGAAGGGGATATCTAGAATTTGATTTTTTTGGTAAAAATAACAGATTTGTGAAAGTAAAAACATTAGAAATTTGTAGAAATACTTTAAAATAATAATGGATGTCTCCTTCAAGTTCCCAATTGCCCAAAATGTTCAGGACATCTAGGTGATGTTTCCCCACATAATACTCGAGAAAATATTTTTGAAGGGTTTCATCAAATGACCATTACAAACCTCACTGAGATATTCTAAAGGAAGTCATGCAATGTAATAGATTGTATGTTTTTGTTTTCTCCCTTTGTGAGTTTTTTTTGAAAGAATTCCATAGGAAAAGATATAATCTCCATCTTATCACTAAGAATAGGTTCATCTTCCTTTTATAAATGATGGAGAGAGTTGATATACATTTTTTATTCTATGCTGATTTGTGAAAATATTTGGTGATGTATGGTAATCTAGTTTTCCCTATACCTCTAGCACCAGTATATTTTTTCTTGAGCTTCTTATTTATGAGAGGATAGTAGTGTATTGAAACCCATGCATCTAATCTCTTGTTGTATTTATTCAAAGCTAAGTTTCAGTGTGCCACTATTTTGAAATCAAAACTCTGTTTTGTCTTTTGTAAAATGTAACCTTTTCTATGGCTACACCATGTATATTTGTCAGAAAATATTTAGAATCCAATTTTTTATTTGTTCTCAGTGAATACTTATGATTACCACACAATAGTATTGTATGTTTTCTATTGCAAATGCTCACATGTTGTCTTGGTGGTGCTAATATGATATGTCTAATGTCTTGTAGTAGAATCACATTGAAATCAACTATGATTATATTTATGAGAAATTGGCAATTTTTAGGACACCAACATCCTGTATATTCCATGAGAGTATCTCCATCATGTGATTGAATGGAATTCCTATTAGTGTAGAATCAAAACACCCCTGAATTTCCTGGTTGTGAAGTAGGGAATTTGGTGTGATTGCACAACATGAGACCATCTCTCAAGCTGTGGGACTTGCAAAACTTGAGATGGCCCTCCGGAGAAAGCCAGTTCCTTCATCCTAATCTAATTTCCACAAGATACTCCAGTGTAGGTAGAATCTAACCTAATCCTAATCTAACCATTCCAAGGGGATAGGGAAAGAGAGAGAGGGTGAAAGAGCCTACACTAAGCGGTGATACACCAGAAAAGGAAGTGTTGAGATACTCTGTTGAGGGAGAATGAAATAGGGAAAAGGGGATTGAGGGAGGTCAAACAGAAGTGACACAGAACCAGATTCAAATACATCATCAAAACTCCACGAAGCATGACATCTTACACGTGAAAACATGAAATACATACACATGGAGCAAACACGAGATAGAGAGGCACAGAGAAACAAAAAAATGATGCCAAGGGTTGAAAGATGCCACGAAACAAATATTTTATTGCTCTATAACATGCACAGACTATTACATGGGTGCTTAGAGGCACAAATACGCTCTCCAGGCATAGGAGAAGGCTTGCAGCTCAAATGGAGTTAGGAAACGACTTTAACAGAGTTTCCCCACATCCCATAATGTCTCTCTCTTCTCAAATGAGAAGTGTTACAATATATAGACGATGAAAACCAGAAAGAGAGAGGAGGAAATCGACTCTACTCTTAAAATCCAACCACTAACCATCAATGCCCATCGTGAATCTACCCACAATCTTTCAGGTCTTCTGATTTATGTCTATTTAGTGTGTTGAAGAAGGAAGAGCGACGGATGGAATCAAATCAGATCTGGTAGTTGAAGCAATCAGATTCTGCATTAATGGCCTGAAATATGTTTTCCCATTTTCACCCACCTAACCTCATCAAAATTAAAGTTTTAGGTTCCCATGGTGTAGATGAGGTTGATACCTTTCTAACGGTGTAAAATTTGTTGAATTTTGGGCACTTGATCGAAAGATATGTCCATTTGAATGTTTGAGTCGGTTCTGTACAAAAATGGCGAAAACCAGTTATTAGAACGGGTCCACAGGCTTGAAACTCACTTTTTGCCTTTTGGCACCAAAAAATACAAAATGTAAAAATTGCCCTGTAGCCTTGTAATTCACTTTTGGAAAAAAAATCATCTTCAGGCCCACTGGTCTGCATTTAATTTAGGCTTGACACATGGCTCCTTGGGCATCAGCAGAGATGCGGCTCATTTTTTCACTTTACGCCTTCTCAGGGTAAAAAGTTCAAATTGCCTCTGACGACCCACCTTCCTGCCTTGACTTTTCAACATGGCCATGTGGCAAGCCTGCACTCATTTGGGGACCGCTTTTGGTTTCTATTTTTGAAATTACATCGAGAAGAAACGTGGCAGCTTCCATGACTTTCTCTATTCCTTTGTGTTTTTGGCTAAGTAATTTTTCTTGGCGGGGGCATATATCTGACCCTAGATACGTGGAGGCATGATGCTTGTTTGGAAACCCGCTCTGAATTTTAATCTTGAAGTAGCGCCAGATTGACATGTGGCACCTTCCATTGGCTTGTTGTTGTTTTGACTATTTAAACCCCTACTCTATCTATCTATTAGGACCTGGGACACGTGGAAGGCCAACGCTTGTCTAGGTCTCCGGCTTTGGCTTTATCTTTGAATGTGCACCGTTGAGACACTTGGTATCTTCCACTGATTCTTCCATACTTAGCCAATTTTGGGCCCACTCTAAATCATTTGTGAGGCCTGAAGAATTTGAACCTTTCCCTGTTTTTCTCCTTTGAGCCTTTGGTTTCTTTGGCACTATTTGCCTCCATTTTTCGACCCTGCTTTTCCATTTTTGATCTTGTCTGCAACTTGTTTGCTGGATTTGAAATGTGGGCTCATGTAACGGAAGCGACCCTTGAATTTCTTCTGTGTGAGGTCGTGTTTGATCAATTTTTCCAGGGGGAAAAATTAGGATAATAATTTGGTGACTCACGGGGACATCTTCCTGCTAGATGAAGGGACCAGTAGCCTTGAAGCATCCATTGGGCATGGAGTCAAGAATAATGGCTTGATACTGATCTAATTTGAGCTTTGAAAATTTATTCCCTGAGCCACTGCGAGCTTGATTGCTTGCTTAGTGACCTTGAACCTGTTCTAGAAATGGACTACCTCAAGACCTGATTTTAGTTACTTTGTATTTTTGTTTTATTTGAAACTAGCAATTGTTACAGGAAACTATGGGTCTCTCTGTCATGAATACTGAAGGGATAGGCCTCTGCACCTTTGGAGAAATACGAGCAAAACTTATGTACAAAGATAAAAATCATACATGCCTCAAATGAGACATGCAGAGTGTGCACAAGCACTTCTTCTAATGAAAACAAAATATACTCCTACTCCTATACTAACTAGAGAGAAAATGGATTTCAAACAAATCCTGCAATTGGCAGGGAGAAGTAGCTTCCTTTTCTCAAAAAGGGGCAGCCATGTAAATGGTTTGTCACTGAATATGGCTGCTTGGATGAGTGAAAAACTGACTTTAAGCTAGTCCTCCACCCATATCATCAAGGTATCAACATTAATGGAAAATACCTCCTCAAGATGATTTGCATTAGACTCCTAGAGGTGTTAATGGTGACCCTTAGTGCTTTGATACTCATCCTCATGCTCTGAAGTAGGCATGAATGGTTTTGGCTTCTCCCTTGGCTCCAATGAAGCCAAGTATCTGATTAGGCAAGGGTTGATCCTTTGAATTTTCCCATTTCTCTGATATTTAACTCCAAAAATGGAGTCTTCTTGCAAATATTCTTGGATGGGTGATGTGAGAGGGATGATGGCATCCTCTTGACTTTTCTCTTCCTTCTCCTATGAAGAACATGGAAGACTCATATCTTCCAACCTTGGTTCTAGAGTACTGTCATGAAGTGCATGCTGCTACACTTGAATGTTCCCCTTCATGGTAGCAGGCTCATGTGCTTGGAATGTGGATGATGGAGGATGAAATGATGTTATCTCCATGGGTTCCTCACCATCAAAGCAATCCTCTAAGTTAGAAAGATAATCTGCCTCCTTGTTGTCCTGCTGCATGTGCTCAACCTCCTCTATGGTGCTCTCCTGATCTGTAACTTACTCACCATGGTTCCCTTCATTCTCTAACATTAAGTTTGAAAAATCAAACTCCTCTTCAACATTAGAGATTAAAGGGGATGAAGTGGAGGAAGAACTGAAGGTTCTTCTGTAGCCTGCTCCACACTTGGAGCCTCTGAAACTGTATGGTCCTCCTCCATCATGGGTTCATCAATCAAATCAGGCCCTTGAAATGAAAGTAAAGAATATTCAATGATGCTTTCTTCATTGAGTGGCTTCAACAATGATTTCATCTCTCTTAGGTGCTCCTCTTCAATGGGGCTTAGAGTTGATTGTTCCTCCTCTTTAACTGGTTGTGCTACTTGGATTAGATCAACATTCTCTTCAAATAGAGTGCCATTACAGACACTGCATTCAAAGAAAATAGAATGCTAATCTTGTTCTTCTTATTTTTTTTCCTTCTCTACTGCAAAATCAGCCTCATCCACCACTAGCTCTGCAACCTTGACCTCCTCTATTGGCTTAACCATCAAGGGGATCTTTGTAAACCCAAACCTGAAAGCCCAACTCTTCAGATCTTCTATCATTTCTTCTTTGTTGGGTTCCTCTTCTTGTTGTTCTCCTTGACTAGATTCTTGAGTCTCTTCCCAACATGGACTTGGGAAAGCAAGAGGAGTGATAGGTTGGGGTTCAACCAACTTTGCAATTGTTTGTGGTGGGGAGGGAAGTGGAACTTCTTGTTTGTTTGGAGGGAATGACTGCTTGGAAGGGAAAAGGGCAGAAGAATTGAGATAGGATGGAAGATCAGGAGATGGAGAAGAGAAATCAACACTTGGGGTAGCAAGTGAGGGGCTTGACTCTTGATCATGCTGAAATGATAAAGTTTGAGAAAGAGAAAATGAAGAGCTAGGAGGTGGTGGACTTACCCATTGACAAGGTTGTCTTGTGTCAAACTTATAAGCCTCAATATCCTCAATCCACTATGTAAGTTGAGGAAGCACTTCAACCATGAAGTCAAGCTTCTCTTGAGGGCTGTAATGTCTTGGAAAAGGGCCTCCCCATGGACAAGGTGCCCTGAAACCAATCCTGAATTCCTTCATTTGTGTTGTACCCCTAGATTGCACCATGCTAGCCTCCATTCCTTGGATCTTCTCCAGCAAACCAACATTTTCCATGTAGCTGTCACCATTGTATGCGTCCCCTTGTTCTTGATAAGCTCCATGGCCAAACTGGTTTTGACCCTGCTCATATGGGTAAGCATAATGGTTCTGGATCTGATCATAATGTTGATCTGGAGGAGTTGGGAAATGCATTGGAGGTGGAATGCACTGTTGTTGCTGCAAGTGTGAGTTCCAAGAAGGAAATGAAGTCATGATTGTACAACTTCATGGAATGGAAGAAAATGAAAGAGATGGAAGAAGAAAATGGATGAAAAATGGATGGAAATTGATGGAAAAGGTCAACTCAGAGGATGGGTATTGACCAGATGGAGTCGCCAGATGTGCTTTATATGTGCCTCTAAAGACTGAATCCCACCACATCAACTTTATGAAATGAAGTGATAAGGTGCTTCAAACCTATCCCATCGGGCGTGCCACAACTGTTAGTGCAGAATCACAACACCCATGAATGTATTGGTTGTGAAGTGGGGCATTTGGTGTGATTGCACAACATGGGACCATCTCTCAAGTTGTGGGACTTGCAAAACTTGAGATGGACCTCCAGAGAAAGTTGGTTCTTGCTTCCTAATCTACCTGCCACAAGCTACTCCAGTGCAGGAAGAATCTAACCTAATCCTAATCTAACCATTCCAAGGGGACAAGGAAAGAGAGAGAGGGTGAAAGAGCCTACACTAAGTGGTGATACACTAGAAAAGGAAGTAGCGAGATACTCTGTTGAGGGAGAATGAAATAGGGAAAAGGGGACTGAGGGAGGTCAGATAGAAGTGACACAGACCCAAATCCAAATCCGCCATTGAAACTCCATGAAGCATGACATCTTACACCTACAAATATGAAATACATACACATGGAGCAAACATGAGATAAAGAGGCATATAGAAACAACAAAACGATGCCAAGGGTTGAAAGATGCCAGTGAAATAAAGATTTTATTGCTCTATAAGGTGCACAGACTATTACATGGGTGCTCAGAGGAACAAATACACTCTCCAAGTGTTGGAGAAGGCTTGCAACTCAAATGGAGTTGAGGAACGAATTTGAAAGAGTTTCCCCACATCCCAGAATGTCTCTCCCTTATCAAATGAGAAGTGTTACAATATATAGATGATGAAAACCAGAAAGAGAGAGGATGAAACTCGACTCTGCTCTTAAAATCCAACCACCAACCATCAATGCCCACTGCAAATCTACCCACAATCTATCAGGTCTGTTACTCTATGGCTGTTCGGCGTGTTGAAGAAGGAAGAATGACAGATCGAATCAAATCAGATCTGGTAGTTGAAGCAATCAGATTCTGCATTAATGGTTTGAAAGATGTTTTCCCATTTTTCACCCACCTAACCTCATCAAAATTAAATTTTCAGGCTCCCATGGCATAGACGAGGTCGAGACCTTTCCAAGGGTGCCAAATTTGTTGAATTTCAGGCACTGGATCAAAAGATATGTCCATTTGAATGTTTGAGTTGGGTCCGTACAAAAATGGCAAAAACCAGTTAGCAGAACGGGTCTGCGGGCCCGAAACTCACTTTGTGCCTTTTGGCACCAAAAAATACAAAATACAAAAATTTCCCCACAACCATGCAATTCACTTTTGGCAAAAAACCATCTTCGGGCCCACCAGTCTGCATTTAATTTAGGCTTGACACGTGGCTCCTTGGGCATCAGGAGAGATGCGGCTCATTTTTTCACTTTACGCCTTCTCGGGGCAAAAAGTTCAAATTTCCTTCGACGACCCACCTTCCCACCTTGACTTTTCAACATGGCCACATGGCGAGCCTGCGCTCATTTGGGGACCACTTTTGGTTTCTATTTTTGAAGTTGTGCCAAGAAGACATGTGGTGCCTTCCGTGGCTTGCTCTGTTCCTTTGTGTTTTTGGTTAAGTCCTTTTTCTTGGTGGGGCCATATACCTTACCTTGGAAATGTGGAGGCCTGGCGCTTGTTTGGAAACTCGCTCCAAATTTTACTCTTGAAGTAGCACCAGATTGACGCATGGTGCCTTCCATTTTCCTGCCTCTGCTTTGACTATTAAAACCTCGACTCTGTCCCTCTATTAGAACTTGGGACACGTGGAAGGCTGGTGCTTGTCTGGGTCTCTGGCTTTGGCTTTATTTTTGAATGTGCACCGTTGAAACACTTGGAAGCTTCCGCTAATTCTTTCATACTTAGCCAATTTTGGGCCCGCTCTGAATCATTTGTGAGGCCCGAAAACTTTGAACCTTTCCTCATTTTTCTCCTTTGAGCCTCTGGTTTCTTTGGCACTATTTGCCTCCATTTTCTGATCCTGCTTTTCCATTTTCAAGCTCGTCTGCACCCTGTTTGTTGGATTTGAAACATGGGCTCATGCGATGGAAGCGACCCTTGGATTTCTTCTGTGTGGGGTCATGTTTAATCAATTTTTCCAGGGGGAAAAATTAGGATAACAATTCCAAGGTACTCGTCTAGAGCGGGATTGACAGCTTTGATTTTTGGTGTCCATATTGATAAATTTGCATTTTCCTTTAGCTTTAACTTATTTGTAGGATCCACAATACCTAGATTTGGAGGAATTAGATCCAAAGGAAATGAGTTGTTTATTGAGCCATATTTTCTTCTTTTATCATGATGTGAAGCACTTGTGTTTGTAGAGAAGTGTAAATGGGCTTGAATTTTACATGTTCCCTAAGATACTAATTGAGCCTACCCCTACATGAAATGAGTTGTTTATTGAGCCATTTTATTCTTCTTTTATCATGTCGTGAAGCAGTTGTGTTTGTAGAGGAGTGTAATTTGGCTTGAATTTACATGTTACCTATGCATTTAAAAAAAATACAATGTAGAAGAATTTGGGAAATAAAAAAGGGTTAAAAATAATTTTAAAAAAATGTAAACTATTTTGGAATCACTGTTGACAGAATCATCAAGAAGCTACATGCATGATGATCATTTAAAGGAATTATGTATTTACTACAATTATTCAAATTCTTTAGAGTGAGCCTAACCATTCTGATTTTGTTTTTATTTGATCATGTATGTTTCTAAGAATATGATAGGAGATGATTTTTTTTTCTATCTCAATCCCCATATAATTTATATCATCCTAATCCTTATAAATCCATATGACCTAAAAATATATATATCTAACTCATAGAACACGATTCTCTATCATACTGTTTACTAGGCTAGATTTTATTTATATTTGGTATGGCCATACTGGGGTAATTTTTTTCTCTGTATTTGAATCAATATTAAAAATGAATTAAAAATTAGGGATATTTTGATTAAGAATTATTTATACCATATTTGGTGTGTCACTCTTCTAGTTATACAAGAGAAACAAAGGGGTTGACTAAAGACATCAACTATTATTTCTCTAAGTATTCTTTTCCTTTTCAGTAAATACTTTCTGAATTTTTTTCTCATCTATGGAATGATTTGCACCAGATTCAACATGTCACCCTTCTAATTCTATGAGAGAAAAAAAAGGGTTGAATAGATAAATCAATTGTTACTCCTCTAAGAATTTTTTTCCTTTTCAGTATATACTTTCTAATTTTTTTTCTCATCTATGGACTGATTTAGAACTTGTTTCTATGTATTATCCATCAATTGATACTTCAATGACAGGAGTGAAACATATGCACCTTGATTCTAGTTTTGGCTTGAGTCCAAAGATTCTTGGTATTTTCCATGCTCATGACAAACCTAATTTTCGAAGGGGATGTTATCACAGTCAATGGGCTGGTATTAACTTGTTTGGAAGAGGATTTTGATTCGATACTACCCATGTCAAGTATTAATTGGTTTGGAAGAGGTTTTTCCAGATCCATATTAACACTATGGGTTTTCTAATGAAATCTAAGGATGTAATGTAATCCTTGATTGTTAAACCAATTTTATTGAAAGATGAGTCCTGCCAGATAGGAAGCAAATGCAAATAGACCCGTAGTGGGATAGGGCTATTTAGATCCTTTGTGGGGTTGAAGGAAGGGGGCCAATATTTCATGAAGAATCTAGTATTTTTAGGAGCCTCCTGCCTTAAAATAAAATCTTTTTCTAGCGTCATGGAAAAAATACCCAAAAAGTAACCTTTAGGAAATAGGAGCAGTTCAACAAAGCTGATGGGTTTCTAATTCTCCTGAACCCAATGTAATGTTTTTAGACCCAGAAATTTACCCATATACCTTGAAATCATGGTTGTCTTTCAACATACATAATCTATTTTCCAAATTTCTAGGGAAAATTTCTTCTCTACAGATATGAGGTGCTTCCTTGTCTTTTATAGAGGAGGCCCAGGTTGAAGAAAATTGGACATTGGGATGGGAATTTTGTAGGTTTTCTTAGAGAATATTGTTATATTAGAGATTTGAAGCTTGTTTTGAGTGCTATTGTAATAATAATAATAATAATAATAATTGTTTTTAATTTTATTAATGTGAAATCATTAACTTGTACAATAGAATGCTACAATTCTTATAGGAATTGTACAACAATGTAGGTACAAACACTATTGTAGCAGTACAACAAAATGTACATGTGTACATGTAGAGACAAATAAATAGTTTAAACTACCAAACAATTAATCATACGTAATTAAATGAAAAATATGGTTCTAAACAACCATACAACTAATTATTATAATTAATAATTAATTATCTAATGCATAAATTAACCTAACATTCCCCCCCTTAATTTTGCATTGCCTCAAGGGATGAGGAGATGAACTATCTGAACAACTCGAACTTATCACATGCAAGTGACTTCGTGAAGACATCTACTTGTTGTTTGGCTGTTAGACATAACTGAAGCTGTATATTGTGCTTCAAGACATGCTCAGGTATGAAATGTACATGTACCTCAATGTGTTTTGTTCTTTCATGAAAAAATGGATTGCGAACAAGTTTGAGAACACCTTCATTGTCAACATACATGGTGGTCAGTTTATCTTGTGGTATTCCAAGTCCTTCGAGTATGCGACATAGCCAAATTGCTTCACAGAGAGCTTCTCCTGTAGAATGATACTCGGATTCTATGGAAGAATGAGAAACAAAGTGTAGTTTCTTACTTCCCCATGATATTGGTCCAGATCCGATAAAGAACACAAACCATGAAGTGGATTTTCTGTCATCAATATTGCCTGCATGATCTGAATCTGAATATCCATACAAGAAGTTGTCGTTCTTCTTGTATTCTAGACCAAGATCCACTGATCCTTTGAGATATCTCAAGATGCGCCTTATTGCTTTCCAATGAAAAAATTTGGGTTCCTTCATGAACTTGGATAGATAGCTCACTGCAAATATGATATTTGGTCTAGTGTAGGTTAGGTAAATGAGACTCCTAATCAATTATCGATAGAGAGTGGCATTTACCTCAAGAGATGGATTTAAATGAGATAATTGCAATCTGTTCTCCATAGGTGTAGCAATCAGTGTGCAATCCATCATTCTGAATTTCTCAAGTGTTGTCTTGGTATATTTCATCTAAGAAAAAGAAATGTGATTCTCTTTCTACCATACTTCCAATCCAATAAAATAGTGCATTAGCTCGAGATCTGTCATGTCGAATGATCGATTAAGATATTTCTTTGTTGCATCGATCATCCTCACTAAACTGCTAATGATGACTAGATCGTTGACATAGACAATGACAACCACAATATCCCCACCTTAATTTTTGAGGTAAAAATTGGGATCATATGGATTTATAACAAATCCATGTTGTACGAGATGCTCATCAATTTTGATGTACCATGCCCAGGTGCCTGTTTGAGGCCATACAAAGATTTCCTAAGTCTGCATACCTTTTCTTCTTGACCAGGTACAACATATCCCTTAGGTTGAGTCATATAGAATTATTCTTCTAAATCTCCATTCAAGAAGGCACTTTTTACGTCCATCTGATGGAATTTCCAACCAAACTGTGTAGCTAGAGAAAAGATCATCATGGTTGTTTTGATCTTAGCCGTGGGAATAAATGTCTCCTCATAGTCATTGCCTTATTTTTGTGCATACTAATTTGCTACTAGTTTCAATTTATACTTGTCTATTGTCCCATCTACTTTGTACTTAGCTTTGAATATACATATGCATCCAATGGGTTTCTTCCTTGGTGGAAGATTGACAAGTTACCAAGTGTTATTTTTCATTAGTGACTGATATTCAGAGTCCATGACATCTTTCTAAGATTTTAACTGTAGGGATGCCTGGACTATAGAGGGCACATCAGATTCAATAACTCTACTCATCAAAGAAAAGTTAACTTCTTCTCTTGCTTTACTGCAAGTCCGTGGTCTAGGGGTGGATGTATCTGATGGATCATCCATTCTTGCATCTCGTAACATGTTTATATACCACTTGGGCATACGTTGAACTGTTCTCATGGGTCGTGGTTCTACCAGATCATCACCATCATCCTCATCATCACTTTCATCATTTGTGGGAGCATCAACTTCAGTTTTTGTAACTTGTGACGAATCTACATTAGGTGAGTCTGGAGGAGGAGAATCTGCTTCCTTCTTCTTAAATAACTCAACATATCTACTGGTGTAGACTTTCCTGGTCTTTGGATCCATCAATCTGTACCCAAGAATTTCTTCACTGTAGCCAATGAAAATGAGTTTTTGTGATTTTATATCCAATTTATTATTATTTTGCTTGGGTATGTGCATACTTGCTTTACACTTGAATACTCTGAGGTGTGCAATATATGGTTTCCACTTCGACCATAATTCATGTGGCATTACTCTGTCAAGAGCAACTGTGGGGTGCTCTATTCAAAAAATACATTGCTGTCTTTGCTGCTTCTTCCTAGAATGTCTTTGCTAGTCCAGAGTCATTGATCATACATTGCACCATTTCCATGATAATATGATTTCTTCTCTCAACAACAACATTTTTCTGTAGTGTGTGTGGAGGAGGTATTTTTCGATGAATCCTGTGAGCTTCTAGGTAGTCTGTGAACTGTCAACATTAAAATTTTCCTCCATAATTTCTATTTTATTAATGTATGTATTAGGAATAGGATGTTGTTAAGTATAATTAGTAGTGGCATCCAATAGAAGATAACAACGCCATCAGTACGGTGCCGCCAATAATGTAGAGTACGGTAACAGACAGATTACAATAGGAATGTTGTAAAAAGTAAATATTTGTCGTAAGTGGTCCGATAATGTTAAAATGTCAAAGTTGGGATAAGTAGAGAAGTAGGTTCTACATGATTATGAATTAGAAATATTATATTTGTAATAAGGACAAAGAGTGATGTCATAAATATTTTGTATATTTTATTTGTGGAAAAGTCTAAAAAGGTGGAACCCATGTGAGATGATAAGGTTTATCTTATCTTAGAAGATAAGCCTACATGTAAAGGCAAGAGTTTAGGCATGGAATATGATTGTCCGGAAGAGATTTCCTATCCTATCTTAGAGATAAGGTGGATAAGCCTGAATTCCTATAAATAAAGAGGCCACCCCCCCTCATTTAGCATAGAGAGAAGTAGTGAAAAATATTGTATGAGTAAGTGTGTAAAGGAAGCCATCATATTGAAGGTGTGTTAAAGAAGCCATTAAGAGGTGTAATTGTGAAGTTTCTCCCATAGTTATTGTTTGAAGGCAAGTGAAGTTAATAACACTTGAAGAACCTCATGGGTGAGATTGTAACAATTTCATGTTGATATTTATAATTTACACTGATATTTCAGATTTATCATTATTCCTTCTTATCATAGTCTATGGTATTCTTGTGTTATGTTTGTTGTTGTGTTTCTAGATTACATCCACCAAACTAAGAGCTGTGCATTAGTTAATAATCATAGCACGAGGAGTTCCCGGTGAAGAATTATCATAGTGCCGGATTGGTGTTGACATTTTGGTTCTGTTGCCGGGACCATTCCTCGTTGGTGGATTTTCTGGAGAAATATTCTCACTTAGTCAGAAAACATTTGGAGGGTAACCTTGTTTTTACTGTGCATAGTAGTTACCATGGTAAAGTCACTTTTTGCCATGAATAGTATTTACCGTAGTAAAGTCACTTTTTACCGTGAATAGTATTTACCGCAGTAACTTCACTTTTTACTGTGAATAGTGTTTACCACAGTAAAGTCAGTTTTTACCGTAGTAAGTCAAGTTTTACCATAGTTTACCATGGTCATTTCTATTTTCTATTATAGTGATTCTAATTATTTGTGCACATAAGTCTTGTTGATTGTACTTGTGGGTTGGTATTTCACTGTGGTTACTTTTGGAAATGGGGAAGATTCCTATTTTTTCAGCCCAATCTAATGAAGATGCTTCCTCTTTCATTCAAGAGTTTAAACGATCTTGTATTTGTAATGGCCTTATAAGAAGGGAACAATGGACTGAATTTTTCCCTACCTTTTTGGATGGTTCAACCCTTAGGTAGTTTGAAACACTAGGTGATAATGTGAAAAACTCATGGGATTTATTAACTGAAAGTTTTCTTGAAGAATTTGGTGAACAACAGAAATATGCAGATCTCATGATCAATATCACAAAGCTAGCCCAACGAGAGGAGAAGATAAGGGATTATCATGCTCGTGTTCTAGAGCTAAGGAGGAAGCTCGATGCCCAGATCCGGAAGGAAGGATTAGCGGATGGGTTAATGAATGGCGTGGATAATCTCCTCTGTAAGCACTTCATTCTTGGGATGAAGCCAGAGATCAGACAACGAGTGAAGTATGACCACCCAGCTACCATTGAACAAGCAAAGGAGATTGCAAGAAGGCAAGAAGAAAGCATGGAAGAGGAGCCCAAAGAAATTATTGCTAAAGTAGAGCCTACACCAACACCTTTGGTCTAGAATCCACAACCACTCTCGGTGAGCACAAATCTTTCTCCTAGTACATCTACTAAGTATGAAGATCTGCTCAGGAAGATGGTTCAGTTAACTATTAATCTTCTTCAAGGAAAATAATTTGGTTCTCAGGGAGGAGATAGAGGTCCAAAAAGAAATATTTCTAAAGTTGTATGTTATGGTTGTTATAAAAAGGGTCATTATAAGTATAATTGTCCAGATAGAGCTTCTACATCTGGTATAAGAGATAATGATAAAGGGAAAGCACCTGTGAATTCTTTTGATGTAGTAGATAAGAGCATAAATAATGAAGTAGATGTGTTTGTAACAAAAAGAAAGAAAGAAAAAGATAACCAAGATGGAAATGATCCTAAGAAGATGAAAGGAGAAAATAGTAAGAAACATAGGAGAAGAAAATTGGGTGTGTAGGATTTTCTAATTTCACAGGCATAAGGACCATACTCCATCTTAGACGATCTGTCCAAAAGGCCTGCAAATATTACATATGGTCAACTCTTGGCTATGTCTTCTGACAAGAGGCGGGAGCTGCGAAGTGGACTCAATGCTCAACCAAGGAAGGAGGTTGAGGTCCCTATTTTGGAGGCAGAGGCGGATCCCTATGCTCCACAAGCTAAGGTATTATGTAATGGTATTTCAATTCATGATGTCTTAGTTGATGGAGGTGTTGCAGTTAATGTAATGACCAAGTCTGTAATGAATATGTTGGGTTTAAAAATTGATCGCCCCTCAACACTTATGTTAAGGTCATTAAATAAAGGAAAAACTAAACTAGAAGGTGTAGTTTCAAATGTGGCAATATCTGTTATGGGTGTTGTATGTGTGGTAGACTTTCAGGTGATGAAAAATGGTACTGTTGCGTACCCAATGTTGTTGGGAAGACCATGGCTAAGGAGAGTTCATGCAAGAAACTATTGGAATGAAGGTTTCATGACACTTGGACGTGGTAGAGAGGGGTGAAGATAAACGTGATCCCTCGGCATCATAAGGCAAAACCTGTGGATTCAAGTGATGAAACTGATGATTGGACATCCTATGATTACTTGAGTACTGTTGATGCAAAATCACAGCACCCCTGGATGCAGATCAAGTTTCTAGGTTGATCACTTGGCATCAAGTGTGATTGCATAACATTGAATCCTTTCTCCATGTGTGGGACTTGAAAAAATGAGAAAGGATTCTCCAGAGAAGGCTGGTTCCTATTCCTCTGTTCAGATGCACACAAAATATGCAGAGGGTTTTCTCAAAACCTAATCTAATCTGCCAAGGAGACAAGGTAAGAAAATGCATAAAATAAATCTAAGCTAATAGAGGTGATGCACCGAGGAATGAAGAACACCTATTTTACCAGTAAACACAGACCATTTGAATGTGATATAAGATCATGCACAGATGACAAAACCTGTAGTGAAAGACTAGGAGGATGCAAAAAGAACACAGAGAGGGCTGAGAATCATCCACAGACATGCATTATTTGCTCCAAAGATTGATACAATACACTACAGAATGCCATGAGGCAAAATAGTAATTACAGTTCAAATGAGAGGTTCGAATTCCACAAATTCGCCTGAGGAAGAAGAAGGGAGAGGCCAAAATAGAAAAATGTTCGACCTTTGAACAGAAGCTCCTCTTTTCAATATATAGAAAGAATGAGAGAGGAAAGAGAGAAGGGAAAGCCAAATCTACCCCAACCACCTCCAGGTTGCATTCAATTCATCTCATCATGGTAGAAGCGGCGGATCCTGGCAAAACGGCGGGCTGCCTAACAGAAGCGGCGAACTGTCTGCTGCATTAAAGTTGTTGTTGAAGCATTACTTCTGCTTGTTATTTTGCGCTAGAGGCATTTCTTGATTTTCTCTCTCCAAACTGAACCAAAATGCAAGATTTACCCTGGAATCGTGTAGAGAATCTCACAAGCTTTCCGTTGATATAAGGAACACGCAAATCTGAGCTCTGGATCAAAAGATATGACAATCTGAAGATTTAGGGCACGGAACAGACCAAGACGGATTTTGAAATATTTTCCCGTGCTTCGCCACCTGGACGACACGTGGCAGTCTCTGATTCGATGAGCAACTCTCTCTCCTCCACCTCTCGGTGGGCTTTCTTTTGAAATTTCCTTGTGGGCCCTAGCTGGGACACGTGGCGCAATTTTATTGGTTCGGGTCAGTGCTCGAGACTTCACCCTTTGACTTTTTGACTTTTTTCTCCTTGTGACATGTGTCGTAATCTGGCTGGTTCTCACCCCTTTCGGCTCCTTCGCGTCTTTTTTTTCCCAAATGTCCCACTTTGTTTCGGACTGTTTGTGCTCATTTCGGCCGATCCGGCCGGTTCGGGTCTTTTTGTCCCATTTGTCCCACTTTGTTTCAGACTGTTTGTGCTCATTTCGGCCGATCCGGCCGGTTCGGGTCTTTTTGTCCCATTTGTCCCACTTTGTTTCAGACTGTTTGTGCTCATTTCGGCCGATCCGGCCGGTTCGGGTCTTTTTGTCCCATTTGTCCCACTTTGTTTCGGACTGTTTGTGCTCATTTCGGCTGATCCGGCCGGTTCGGGTCTTTTTGTCCCATTTGTCCCACTTTGTTTCAGACAATGTTGTTGTGCTCATTTCGGCCGATCCGGCCTTCGGAGTCTTTTTGTCCCATTTTTCCCTATTGCTATTTGGGCCACCTGGAGGCTTTTCGGCCGATCCGTGGCCTTGACGTCCCAGAGAGGGTCCCAATTGCTCCTAGGACTAGTGATCCCTTAGCCGATTATTCACAGATTTTTCCTGGATTCAACCTCCTTGCCTGAAACTGCAAAACTCTGATGCATGTTATCGAACATTTACCTCTAGGGGGGAAATTACTGACAAGTACTAGTGAAGTGGACACTAAAGATGAAGAAAGTGAGGTTGATGTTTCGGTCATGGATATCCTTCCAGTCACATCGACTCATGATCCCATAAAATTATCTGAAGAAGAAATTGATGATCGTCTCCAACAAATAAAGATTGGTGATGCTGTGATGGAGAGTGAGAAGGAATCCTACCTCCAGCTCTTTCGAAGGTACATACACATTCACTTTTGATTACAAGGAACTCCATCAAGTAAGTTAGGTAGAACATTCTATTGAGCTGGTAGATGGTGCTAAGCCCATAAAGAAAATGCCATATAGAATGAATCCTAATTTTTCCAAGACTGTAAAAGAAGAAATAGATAAGTTGCTTGATGCAAGATTTATATTTACTGTGCAGGATTCAGAATGGGTTTCTTCCATTGTGATCTCAATAAAAGAGAATGGGAAGCTACGCATTTGTGTTGATTATAGGAAGCTCAATAAGGCAACAAAGAAGGATCATTACCCTCTTCCATTCTCAGATCAGATTTTGGACAAAGTAGCTGGCCATGAGTGCTATAGTTTTGCTGATGGATATAGAAGATACAACCAAGTTTTTATAGCAAAGAAAGATCAGATGAAGACCACGTTCACCACTCCTTGGAGGAACGTTTGCTTATAGAGTTGTGCCTTTTGGGTTGTGTAATGCTCCTAGCAACGTTCCATATCGCTTGATGAATAGGTTGTTTGAACCCTACATTGGGAACTTCGTCAGAGTATTTCTGGATGATTTTTGCATCTATGGGAGCAAGATGGACCACCTGCACCAGATGGAGACAACATTTCAAAGGTTAGATGAAGCACAAGCCTCACTAAACCCTACAAAGTGTTTCTTTGGATGTTCTAAAGGCATTTTGTTAGGGCATGTTGTATCCAGAGATGGTATTGGTACTGATCCTGATAAAGTAACAAAAATCAAAGAGTTACCATTTCCTATGAATAGAAGTAAGTTGAAATCATTTTTAGGCCATGTGGGTTACTATAGAAGGTTCATCAAGAATTTCTCAAAGATTGCACAGCCACTAACCCAGTTCTTGAAGAAGGATGTTACTTATGAACCAGGAAATAAGGTACATGAAGCTTTTGAACAACTAAAGGAAGCCCTGGTGTCTTCACTTGTTTTAAAGAATTCAGATTGGAGCAAGCCATTCATTGTGTATACTGATGTCTCAGATCCAGCACTAGGAAGTAATCTGAGCCAAAAGGATGAAAATGGGAATGATCATCCAATTTACTTTAAGAGCAGACAAATGAGCAGTGCTGAGGTAAATTATACTGTAACTGAAAAAGAGGCTCTAGCTATCATTTTTGCTGTAAAGAAGTTTAGAAATTACTTGCTAGGGCAGAAATTTATAGTTGTAACAGATCATCAGGCTCTAAAATATATTGTCAATAAGCCTAACCCATCAGGGAGGATAACAAGATGGATAATTTTGCTACAAGAATTTGAATTTGATATTATAGATAGGCTAGGAAAGAAGCATGTCAATGAAGATGCACTCTCTCAAGCCTATGATGGTTTAGGTTTGCCTTGTGATGATGATGATTTCCTAGATGCAGCATTATTATCTCTTGACACAATCCCTAGTGAATACATAGATATTTGGAATTATCTAAATGAATTCAAGTTTCCTGATGGTGCCAATGCAAATACTAAGAGGAAGATTACTCAAGTCAGTCGTCCATATTCTATTCTGCATGGAGTATTATTTCGAATAGGACCTGATGGACAGTACAAAAGGGCAGTTGGACGTGATCAAGGGAAGGAGTTGATAGAAGAATTCCACAATGGTACATGTGGAGGACACTTCTCTGGACAACTTATAGCAAGAAGGATCTTGGACGCAGGTTATCACTGGCCCACTCTTTTTAGAGATTGTTATAATTATTGTAAGACATGTGATATTTTTCAAACACATGGTAACCGTAAGACTTCATCAGCTCCATTATGCCCTATTCTTCCACTTGGTCCCTTTGAAAAGTGGGGAATAGACATTGTAGGTCCACTTCCAACTACCCCACGCCAAAATAAGTATATTGTAGTTGCCACAAATTATTTAACCAAGTGGGTTGAAGCTAGGTCATTGAAAACAACTTCCATGGATGAAGTGGAAAGGTTCATATATGAACGCATTGTCACCAAATTTGGTTGCCCATTAGAAATTGTAACAAATTTAGGAATCCACTTCATTAATGAGGTGGTAGAAGCCCTAGTCAACAAGTTTTCTATTAAGCACAAGAAGGAAACAACATACAAGCCAAGCATAAATGGACAGGTGGAACAAACAAATTTTGTGTTGTGTCAAATTCTAGCAAAAGATGTAGCCTTGCAGGTACATAAGTGGGATAAAAGGATTCATGCAGCATTATGGGCATATAGGGCAACATCAAAGTCAGCAACATGATACTCCCCATTTCAGTTGGCTTATGGCATTAATCCAGTTCTTCCTATTGAGTTTGGTATTCCCACTGTGAAAGTTATGAAAAATAAAAGGATGGATGAAAGTGATTCATTAAAAGAAAGGTTGGTACATCTTCATTTGCTAGAGGAAATGAGGGAAATAGCGAAGGATACAAGCTATAAGAAGAAAATGAAGCAGAAGGAATACTTTGATCAAAATATCAATTGGTCTCTATTTCATATGAATGACTTGGTTCTAGTATATGATTCCAGATACAAAAAAAGAAGACAGATAAAATTTCTTCTAAAGTGGATGGGGCCCTTACAAAATAGCAGCTGTTCATGAAAATGGTACATATCGACTTGAGGAATTGGATCGCACTCCCATTACAAAATGGGTCAACCATGACAAGTTAAATATTTTCCAAGCACCAGCCTCAGAATGTCCATAAGATTCTACTCTGAGGAAGGAGTAGAAGTTAGGAAGGGGGAAAATGTTGACATTAAAATTTTCCTCTGTAATTTCTATTTTATTAATGTATGTATTAGGAATAGGATGTTGTTAAGTATAATTAGTAGTGGCGTCCAATAAAAGATAACCACGATGTCAGTACGAGTGCTGCCAATAATGTAGAGTACGGTAACAGACAAAGTACAATAGGAATGTTGTAAAAAGTAAATATTTGTCATAAGTGGTCCGATAATGTTAAAATGTCAAAGTTGGGATAAGTAGAGAAGTAGGGTTCTACATGATTAGGAATTACAAAAAAATTATTTGTAATAAGGACAAAGAGTGATGTCATAAATATTTTGTGTATTTTATTTGTGGAAAAGTCTAAAAAGGTGGAACCCATGTGAGATGATAAGGTTTATCTTATCTTAGAAGATAAGCCTACATGTAAAGGCAAGAGTTTAGGCATGGAATATGATTGTCCGGAAGAGATTTCCTATCCTATCTTAGAGATAAGGTGGATAAGCCTGAATTCCTATAAATAAAGAGGCCACCCCCCCCTCATTTAGCATAGAGAGAAGTAGTGAGAAATATTGTATGAGTAAGTGTGTAAAGGAAGCCATCATTTTGAAGGTGTGTTAAAGAAGCCATTAAGAGGTGTAATTGTGAAGTTTCTCCCATAGTTATTGTTTGAAGGCAAGTGAAGTTAATAACACTTGAAGAACCTCATGGGTGAGATTGTAACAATTTCATGTTGATATTATAATTTACACTGATATTTCAGATTTATCATTATTCCTTCTTATCATAGTCTATGGTATTCTTGTGTTATGTTTGTTGTTGTGTTTCCAGATTACATCCACCAAACTAAGTGCTATGCATTAGTTAATAATCACAGCACAAGGAGTTCCCGGTGAAGAATTATCATAGTGCCGGATTGGTGTTGACAGAACTCATTATTGGTGAATTCCCCCCTTGATTTGAGTGAAGAGTTCTAATCTGATGACCAATTTTTTTCTCAAAAACTACTTTGAAATTTTGAAGGTTTCAAAAGTTTCATTTTTCTTGCGAAGATAGTATATCCACATTTTTCTCAAATAATCATCAACACAAAGCATGAAATACTGAAATCCAGAATGAATCGATTACATTGGACTGAAAAAGATTAGTATGAACCAGGTCAAACTTGCCATGATCTTGAAAAGTACTCTTTTGGAATGAAGCTCTATGTTGTTTTCCTGCTAGGTAGTGAGGACATTTATCTATATCCTTATGAAGATATGGTGACCCATGTACCATATTGCATCGGTGAAGTGTCTCAAGATACTCGAAACTAACATGACCAAGTCTTTGATGCCACAACTGTGTAGAGGTAGAATTATTAGTCACAAGTGCCTAATCATCTCTGTGGAAAAAATCAAGATGGAACATGTGTCCCACATGGGAGGATTTTGCAACTATTTTTTATCCTTGCGATTTGTCTCAAATTAAACACGTTTTCTTTCCGGAATGACTATAAAAGTCAAAGTTTAAGTTGTGATCTAGGATTTGATTGACCGACATCATATTTTTAGTCAACCCAGGGACATATAAGAAATCTAATAGTCTACAGTTACGTGAACCAAGGGGTAGATAAATGTTCCCAATCCCTTGAATTGTATAAGAAGAATCATCACCCAAAAAAACATGGTTTTTCAAAGGCATGTCCCTCATTTAAGTAAACTAGTTTCTATGGCTGATCATGTGTTGAGTGGGTCTTGAATCAACATACCACACATCACTAGATGACATGGATGGTTCACTTGATCGAGAAGTGTACAAGTAGTTTTCATTATTTGACTGTTCTTGTTGCTCAACAATATTCCCTTATTGATAGGGTTTTCTTTTCCATTTACCCTTTTTTCTGCCCTTGATTATAGTTATAATGTCCCTTATGAGATTTTTTTTGTGGAGGTCCAGAGTTTCTTGATGAACCTTTCTTGTAGGTATTATACTAACAATATTTTAAGTCATGTCCTCTTTTACAAATTGGACATTTCTTCTTTTGTTTATTGTCCCCTTGATACTGATACTGATTTTAGGAATTTTGATAGGAATTAGGTTTTCCTTTACCTTTTCATTTCCATTTTCGATGCGATGAAAGTGGCTTCTCTTCTTCATCATATTTATTATACATAGCTTCTTCTTGTTGTAGTAGGTTTACCAGCTTGTCAAAACTAACTATTGTATCTGACAAGTTTATTGTTGTTACAAAAATGGGGTAAGAAGAAGGGAGAGCTCTCAGAACAATGGGAACAAGAGCTTCATCTACGACCTCTTCTCCCAGGGCTAGAAGTGAAGCCCTCAAATCTACAACTCTTCTCAAGAAAGCTTAAATTTTTTTATTTTTATTGAACTTTAGTGTGTGTAACTGAATCTACAAATTCAGTATGACATTATTATTTTTGGCCTCGTACACCATGCTCAACTTATCCCATGCTTCTTTAGCTATTTTAGCATCTCAAATGTGGGGTTGCACATTGTCAGAAACTCCAAACAAGATGATGAGCTTGGCCTTCTGATCTGATCTATCAAACTTTCGTTGTTTTTTGTATCAGTTGTTGATCTGGTTAGAGTACCATTCACAATAGGCCAAATTTATTCAAACTCAAGATGTGTCTTGATTTTTATCTTCAATGCAACATAGTTGTTTCCTTTGAGTAGTTGTGAATCTGGAAGAAAATATTTGGGGGCATTGGTGCCCATTTTGTAGAAATCACTGACATGGTTAGGCTCTTATCACTCTAGGCATAAGGTCTCCCAATTTATATACCTTTAGTTTGATATACCAAACCTTTCTATACATGCACCCTTCTGATATACCAGTCAATACGTGGAAGAAGCTCACCCTTTCTATATACTTGGAGGTACGTTAAAGAGGTGTTAACATATGTGAAAGAATTCGATACGTGGTACTAAGACAATACTGAAAGGGGTCCGTGTGATTATTGACACCGGATTAAAGAAATATCCTCATACATGCACATAACTTCACTATATACTTGGATAATTTCTTAGTTCGGATTTATGTCTTGAAATCATTAATAGATGGATGGGAAGGCTCATAGTGTGTGTACTGTGTCCTTATTACTTTCCATCAATTTAAAGGGTCAATGCCTAGATGACGTTGTTGTAGCTATATTAGGTGTTAAGTGTAGTAGTAGTTATGATGGCTTTACTTGTAAGCACTTCCCATAGGTACTGTATATATTGAATGCTACGAATGAGATCTATAATCTCGTGAGTGTTTTAGAACCAAATTTCACTATTTTGTATTACAATTCTCTGCTAGTTTTTGAGAAGTTATAATGTTTACGGCTGAATATGGAAACTGGAAAATTAGTGTAATATACTGAAGCATATAATTACATTCAATTTTTTTGAAAAATTTAATGATAGACAATTTATTTTTGTTTTTTAGGACCTGGTGGCTTCCGGAGCCCAATACAACCCTCTATACTAAAGCTTGCAAAAAATATTTGAAAATGCAATTTTTGGGTATACCTCCTTTAGAAAAAGTTGCTCGGAATGAAAAAATAAGAGGTCTAGGAGATTGTTTTTACCCTAAAATAGGTTTTTTTATCACTAAAATTTAGGGTCCTGTTTAGTTATGACTAAGATGTTTAGCTGAGGTTTTTTTTCACTAAATGTATTGCCAACGTTAGCAGTTTCATCAGTTTTTCTACTAAACTTCAAATATGAAAAGGTTTTGTGTTGGGGGTGGGGGTCGAACCCCAAACCTCACCAACCCAATTCATTCACACTAGCTACTTAGGCACCCAATTGACATATGCTAGAAAATGGAGCATATTGTATTTAAAGAAGATGAAAATTGACTCACCTTTTGAAAACATCGACGTGGCAGAGGTGAGTCAACATGGCAGTGAGATCCCACATGGCCTATGTGGTAGAGTTGGAAGTCCACGTGGTTCATATGACTTAGGGATTCCGTTGAAAGCATGTCCACTCGCTTTGTTTAATACTCGTGTGTAATTGTATGCCTGAAAAAATGGATCTTGCCTTTTTTCTTCCTTTCACCGCTGTTGTGTTAATTTTCTCGCCATTTTTTGTATTATTTTGCCTCCATTTTTGAGTTTCTTTTGCACTGATCCACCTTGTTTCTGTGTGCAGGTGCTATTCATGGTGATGGTGCAGGGTCGTGGATAGTTGTGGTTGCCTCAACAAATACCTTGATTGTATAGGAGGTACGTCTTGACCGTTAAATAGTGATCTCGTGGAGCAGGGGCACAGGTAAAAATGTGTGGCTGCTACAAATCCCAATGCAAGTTATAGAACGAGACTTAACACGTGAGTTTTAATACAAATATACCCATTTTCAAAGCATATCTGCCAATGAAAATACTCATCTCGACTCGGTATGGAGCTTAACTTTCAAAAATGTCTTGGTTGTAATGTAATGGCTCGTTTGATAAATGAAACTTGGATGTGGAGGGAGAGGAGGCACGTCTTGTGTAAAAAACTTTTAATTCAGGGGGTACTGCAAAACTTTGATAGGAACCCGGTGGGCAGGAATCACCGAATATCACACAGGAGGTTGTGAGACTGTAGGGAGTTCTAGGAAGCTGCAGGAGGCAACACTGGCTCTCCGATTAAGCAATTTTCTTCTCCAAAAATTTTCCTTCCTCTGCACCCTTTCTCCAACCTTTCCAGGAGCTTCGACCAGATTTGGTACCAAATGTAATTTCACAAACAGGATCGGAAGCATGTATAATTTTATTAATGTGAAATCATTAACTTGTATAATAAAATGCTGTAATTGTTATAGGAATTGTACAACAATGTAGGTACAAATATTGCTGCAGCAGTGCAACCATAATTCTATAAATATTTGAATGAATACAAATAACAGTACAATAAAATGTACCCGTGTACAAGTAGAGATAAATAAATAGTTTAAACTACCAAACAATTAATCATACGTGATTAAATGACAAATATGCCTCTAAATAACCATATAACTAATTACTAGCAATCACATGTGTACAATGCAATGTGAACACTGAACGGTATATGTTATCTGTGTTATAGGGATAGTTTTTACTTTTGTAGTTGTGTTTGTTTAAACTATGGGTGATTGATTTTGTATGTGTAGAAATATATATGAGTCACTTCATTTAAAAAGCGCAAACATGAGGTCTTACCCTTAAAACTACTAAAAATGCAAAAAAGTGATATAATGTACAAAGCTTTGGATGGAAACAACTATAATTGCATGGTCCTTTCTCGGCATTTTAAATTTCTAGGTATTTTTGTGCAGATGAAGACATTAAAAATGTGTTTTTGTAGGTTAGCATAAAGAAACATGCAACAATAAAAGGCATAAATCAAACATGTATTTTGAAAAGTGTAATTTTGTAATTGTAGATATATAGACGAACCACTTCATTTAAAGGTTTCATCTCTTAATTTCAAAATTATTACAAATTTGTACATATACATTTACAAATCTCATATCATGAGTGGTATCGTTTTATGGAATATTTTATTTGAACTTAACATGAGAAGAATTGTATCATGAATGGTAGCCTTTTGAGGGTAATTTTATTTCTGGTAAGCATCAGTAAATTTGTGCCCCCTTGAATGGAAAATTCATCTAGGATAGAAGAAGTGTTGAGTAAAGTAGTAGTGAAGATGCTATCAAATCAGAGTGTATTATTTGCAATATGAACGCTGAATGATATTTGTTATTCGATTTAGAAAGAAAATTATTACTTTTATAGTTGTTGATAAGGGGTGTGATTAACAATATTGATTTTCTATTTAAACCAAAACAAATGTTACAAATTCAAGTGAGACATGTGCGTTTACTAATAGTCACTCTCAAGAATTTTGTTAATGTGAAGTGTTGTTGTCAAAGTAGATTGAAAGAATGAGTAAGTGCTTTAACATATTATCTCTCCATGAAACTAAAATGAGACAAAATATGCAATTATATATAAACAAATCTGAAATGGTTATGGTACATTCCAAATTTATTTATTATCTCAACGATTTTCAGAGCATAATTGTTAGAGCTATTTTGTGCATATCTTACAATTATATCATTCCATGAGACCACATTTCTTTGAGGCATTTTGGAAATAAAAATAGTATATGTTATTTGTGTTATAGGGCTAGTGTTTTCTTTTGTAGTTGTGTTTGTTTAAACTATGGGTGATTGATTTTGTATGTGTAGAAATATAGATGAGTCTCTTCAGTTAAAAATTACAAACATGATTTATAAACCTTAAAAATATTCAAAATGCAAAAAATTGATATCATGTACAAACCTTTGGATGGAAACAACTATAAATTGCATTGTTCTTTCTCGGCATTTTAAAATTGTAGGTATTTGTGTGTAGATGAAGACATTAAAAATGTGTTGTTGTTGGTTAACATACAGAAATAGGCAACAATAAAAAGGAAAAATTGAACATATATGTTGAAAAGTGTAATTTTGTAATTATAGACGAACCACTTCATTTAATGGTTTCATCTCTTCATTTCAAACTTGTTACAAATTCATACATATACATTTACAAATCTCATATCATGAGTGGTATTGTTTTGCAGACTATTTTATTTGAACTTAACATGAGAAGAATTATATCATGAATGGTATCCTTTTGAGGATAATTTTATTTCTGATAAACATGAGTACATTTGATACACCTTGAACGGAAATGGCATCTAGGATATAAGAAGTGTTGAGTAAAGTAGTAGCGGAGGTGTTATCAAAGTAGAGTGTAGTATTTATGAAGGGTTGAGTGATAGTAGTCTTGCTTCCTCTCTTCTTGCTTGAAGTATTACTATGTGCACCATTTTTCAGTACCTTTTGAGTGAAAAAGGAGGTGAAATGCGCAGATTTGCAAGTGAGGAAAATTTGGTGAAAGATGTGAATGCCAAACCCTACCTTTCATTGGTTCTAATGTCAACAGTTACTCTATGCATAGTAAATCACTAGGACTTGTGGATAGTTAATGCCCAGGCCATTTTAAGTGGCAATTGTCTTCGAATCCCTTTTGAAATAGGGGGTATCAGAATATGTAATGGGTTAGAGGGGTCCTAGCATGGGCCGTTGTATCTATCAAATTTGATAACAAAAAATAAAGGTAATGCTGGTGGTGGCATTGATGTGTCGTAGACAATGTCGATGATTTTTCCTGTATCACTATTTACGAGGCCTGCGGAAACCATAAATTTTTAATAAGCATGATTTTTTGTTGTTTCTACAGTAGAAATTTTTTCTCTAACTGATCATCATTAGGATTTCTTGGTCCATCCTTCCTGTTACTTTCAGTAATGGATTGGGTGATTAAAATTTTCAATGCCTTCAGCATCTGAAGGTTGTGGTTGTCCACGAGGTAGTTCTTTACAAACAAATATGGTGCGTACTTAAATTTTTTGAGCTCTTGCTGAGTTAGGTGTGTGTATGTGAAAGACATTAGGAGTTCCCAGTCCTAAATAAGAGGGGTTGAATATCGCATGTTAAGCAGTAAATTATGGAATGAAACTTGTGCATCAGTTATTCCTTGTTGTCGAAATATAGTTTGCAATGTAATGGAAGAATGAAATCCCTTCCAAAGGGTTGCTCTATAGGATTTACTTACATAAAGAGGATTTCCCATAGCCAGTGGTAATTTCCCAAGGTCACCGAGGAGGATGACTGATCTGTTTCCAAATTCAGATGTTTTTGAGTGTGGGAAAGCCTCACATACCCTATTGTCAATTTTTCCTATCAAATTTGGGATGATGAAAATCATTTCATCAATAAGAACATATTCTATATGTTTCAGTGACTCTTGAAAATATGATAATTCTTAGCCTTCAAGGGGTTTTAATTATTTGATTGGAATACAGAGGGCTGGATGGATTGTGGGTGCAAAGATGTTGAATGTTGAAATGCCTATAGGGGTGAATAGAAGGAGATGTGGTTAATGCTGTCGTAAATGAATTCTAGATTCATTTATCAGAAATGATTTTCCTGTGCCAGTTGTTCTTTAAATTATGAATCTTAGTGGAGGTAGAAGTGTTTTGTTTGCTGAATGGTGTAGTATGGTATCAAGAGCTAGTTGTTGTTTTGAAGACAAAGGTAGATGGTGGTGTGGCCTACATGTTGGTGTTATTTGTGTTCTCCCTTTCTCTCTGGATGAATGATTGACCAATTATCTGCAAATCATGCGGAATGCCATGTATGTTCTAATTATTGTGTATGTCAAAATCTTGTTTCCCCAACATTTCAAGACTGTCAAGACCCATGTTGTTTCCCGAACAAATTTATGCAAAGACCTACCATTCTTGCAATGGTTCGTGTTGAATACTGTATTCAACCTAAGAGTCAAAGATAACATCTGTATCATGTCATGTGTCTGTGGTAGTGCATAAAACATGCCATGGTCTATAGTTATGTTTGAACATGTCCCAAGTGCCATTGATGTCATGTGGGATTGAGCCAAATTCAGAGGAAATATTTCTCAAAGGCTTGTATAAAATGATTTCTGACCAACAGAAAAGGTCATATGACATTGAATCCTGAGTTGGGACATCCAAAAATATCAGGTGGACCCGAAAATTTTCTTTAGTCGACCGCAGTTTCCATTTATCTCCTTTACAATTCATGTTATAGCTCAAATATTGAGCAACTTGAATAAGTGGTAGGTGTTCTATGGTTACACGGAGAACTCTATATACATCTAGGAAAGTTGTTGTTTCTTGTACATCGGCCTCACTTTCAACGACATGTCTCAATATTTTTTTTGCCAACATTTAATGATTCAAATGAATGACTGCATATAACCACTGGCAATTTTTCCTACATGTGGCATGTTTCCTATGCACTTATGTCATGTTCAACAATGCTCTCTGTGAGCATTTTGCACATCACAATGTGTACTAAATATTCCACATCAGCATCTCTTGAAAATATGGATAGCATTTGGTGATATGAATTTCTATGGAGACACAATGATAAAGAAATTAGGAATGCATAGTTGTTAGATAACAAAAATGAACATGTGTTTGATAAGTTTGATTCTTTGTTGGATATATACTGCCACAATACATACATGGAATTATTTGGAATGAGTTACAATTTGTTTTAAAAACACTTATAGAAAAACACTTATAAACTAACCACTATGAGCTATTTTTTAAAATCAAATTTCTTACTTTTTTCTTGTGCAATTTTCTTTGCACGTTTCTTGTGTTTTTGTCTAGTTGCACATGCCTCATTTGGAATTCCCATTCTCCTCAATTTTTGGGGTGGTTCATATTTTAGTGCATATTTGCTAGAATCATAAATGAATCAAAATCCTCCTGAATGATCTCCAATCATTCAAATTTTGGAGAGAAAATTGGGGATGTTGGCATCATGTGGAGGCGATTTCTGATAATTTCAGCTATCACTGTTTTAGGTGGTTTTAGTTTCCTGTGATAAAAAATATTAACAACACATTGAAGAAGTTTAAACTCTTCTTCCCTTTGTAAGAGAGGTGTATTTAATCTCAGTCTTGTTGTAGGGAGGGGAATTTTGTTTCTAGTTTGCTTCCTATTAAACTAGAGAGATAAAATAAGTATTTTAGTTATAGAAGATGTTTTTAGGTATGACGGGAAACTTAAAAATCCTGGTCAATGATCAGTATAACATCCAACTTGCGACGCTTCGAAATGGCCTCATTGGGGAACAAGCCCCTCAACACATAACGAATCATGTCATTAATGAAGGCACATGCCCCCACATTTCACTTCAGAAAAAGGATTGGAGTCTAAATATAAATGTAATAATCAAAAGCAAATAACATGAAAACACTCTACAATAATTTTTTAATCCATAACATGCAATAAACAAAAAAATTAATAAATACTTCAATCAATATTGAAACCCAGCTGAAGTTTGTTTAGAGACGAAACTCTCTTCTTTACTGTGGGAGAATGAGAATCACAAATACCCTACAAAAAAGTGAAAAAAGAAGTTAATAAAACTAAATATATCTATACTTATTCAATTAGTTACATAAAAAACAACCCTATTTTCAACGAGATTATAAATTGATCAATGAATAGCTGAGCACCAATTTTCAAAGTTACAAATTAATATAGAGGTAATATTACAATATTTTAAATGAATTATATATGCAGTGCAGTTCAAAACACTTCTAGAACATAAACAAGGGCACATTTAATACACTGAAGATGAATTCCATGAAGTTTTTGGAACAAGGACAACAGAGAGGTAGTGGGGTGGGGGGGAAGATGAAAAAGTGACCAAGTAATAAGATTTAGAAAAATTTGTGTACACTTGATATCTATTTGTATATGAGCCTTATAGGTGAAGGTCCTTAATAATGTCATGTTTTTACCGAGCTACCTTGATTTAACACTAGTCCATAGTTATTGCTCCTTTAAAGTTGTACATGACTATAGTTGTAACTTATTCTACCAATATATAACTGTAGCTATACAAATTGAGTGATGAAATGGATACTATCAGATGCGTCTATCTACATATTTTGGCTCTACATGTTTCTATGTAAATCAAACAATTTGTTTGAGTAGGAGAAGCTTTGACATGCTTGGTGAGATCAAGATAGATATACAATAAAATATCCAATATCAAAAAGGGTTGTAAATTTTATAAGATTGATAATTTTCATGGCAACCCCTAATTCCATAGACTATTTTATAGATTGTAGATGTTATTAAAATATTGTCTTTCTTTCATTCATTCCATACCAACAAAACAAAGGTATAATTGGTTTTTGCATTATATAGATACTTAAGCTCATTCTCAATATTTATTTCTTCAGCATTCTAATTCACTTATCCAAAAATGTTCGAAGACAACTAAACATAATACAAATTTGAAAACAAATTATTGAAGGAAAAACCTACTAAAGCCCCTTGTGATTGACAAAAGAGGGTAAATTATGAGGGGCGTGCTATTAAGTTGATAGATGTCTAAAACCAGTGGCATTTGTACCAAAGTAATTTGTATGGTTGATCCATACACATGAATATTGAATGTACATCTTTCAAGAAAACAATTATCTCAAGTTGTGCCTAAATTGAAAGGGAGGAATGTAAAAATATAGAAATGAGTAGTGATGTTAAAATACCCTATAAGAAGAACTTTTAACATCTAAGGCTAGTTGCACTTTTATTCGAGTACTAACAAAATTAAAAAACTGGTTACAAATTTCACTTTAATCCCCAACTACTATCATTCTTGACTTCACATAATTAACAAATACAAAGTGCACAAGATTTCGACACTCACAAATCAGATATGACGCATAATCTTTATTTTTGACCACAATTTATTTCTATTAAAAAAACTTGAAATCTGCCATTACTCATTTTGATAACATACATCGAGCATGATGTGCTCTTTAACAGTTGTATAGAGAAGAAAAGTAACAATAGATTCACATCAGTCTATAACAACAATGATCAAAACAATATAAGAAATTAACAGTAACGCATTGCAATAGCACATGTGATGACACCCTTTCAAAATCATAATTAACTTAAGTAAACGTGTTCGGAAGCATAATCTACTCAGTTCACTTGGTGCTCAACTCTATACTAATTGCACACAAAGTACTCCCTATGTGTCCTACATTATCCCCAACATCCCTTCTCACACAAAATAATGGACATATTTTGGTTTATATCCTGCAGAGTGGGATATCATTCTTGTTGTTGTGTATTCACCACTGCGAGTGTCATCTTCTATGTTGAGCTGAGGGCCTTGCTAAGCTGGGTCGAGTTGAGGTTATGCTTTATGCAGATTCTTTCCATGTAGTGATGTGCCTTTAAATTCTTTTTTTTTTCCCCAACCCTTGCTTGTTTGTGGTCTTGTTGACTTGGAAGTAATAGGATTCAAGCCCCCTCCTTAAAACCCTTTAGATGTGGCATTTGTGTAATATCAATTGTATGTGGCATAGTAAACTGTAATTTAGCTACAGGGTGATTTTTTAACTTCTACAATTCCAATTTAAAATTCATATCCATTATATGACAAAAGTAAAAAAACCACTGATTCTAGAATAGTGTGACCAAAAAAGAAACCACTAATTAGATGTCTTTAGGTGTGATTCGTAAGAAGCTTATGATTTTGCACAAGAGAAAAGAAACATAATGAACAATTATGGTCTTAAACCTTGCACCATTGGCTAGAATGATTTATGGACATGGCTCTTCACATGTATGATGACATAATGAGAATCAGAGAAAATATAAATGAGAAATATATAATTGGCTATGGTGTTACAAGCACTGTTTATAAATGTGTTCTAAAGAATTGTAATTGAATTGCTATAAAGAGACTGCACAGTCACTACCCACAAAGCTTGTGTGAAGTTGGAACCGAGCTCAAAATAGTTGGAACCATCAAGCATAGGAATCTTGTGAGTCTACATGGATATTCGCTTTCTCCACCTGAAAACCTTCTATTTTATGATTACATGGTAAAAAAAAATTATGTGGGACATCCTACACGATGAGTAAAGAAAGTGAAGATTATTTTTTCTTGTGGTATTACTTTCATAGAGGTGTTATCACTGAGTCCTGGTAGCAGTAATGAAGTGTACACAGAGTGCATCTCACATAAGGTGACGGATGGATTGAAAAATCATGGGTACTGGTATCTCCAAGTTGTGGGACTTTCTACAGTGGAGATAGACCTCTAGAGGAAATTGAGAAAACATGCTCCTAAACTACCAAGCCACAAACTACTATAATGCAGCATCATGTAAACTAGACTGTCCTAATCTAAATTTCAAAGGCATCTAGTTGATGGAGAGAATAGCATAAAACAGGTGAAAAAGTTCAGACAACAAAAGTCGGGCAGTGAAGAATGATCCACACCTTCCTAAAGTAGATTGGTATTGTCTACGATGAGTAGGCATCCAATGCTGTGAAAATGTGGCAGCCTATGAACACATACTCAAAGGGATGAGCATAGTTCTCCTTTGGCAATTCTGGAAGATGCAGTTTTTGTGACACAATAATAGTTTCATACAAGTCTACGGTTAATACCTCCTCATGAGCTCAAAAGCTAAAGAGCACAACACAATAGACACAATATTCTTGTATTGACCAGGTTAGAAGGGCCAGAAGAGTGTAGAACTGGTCACAACAGAGGAAGATGCATCCAAATACTAGTATTCTATTGCTTCATGATATGCACAGTATCAAACATAATTACAAGATAAGGGCCTGGATCACCTTGCAAGGAGTCCAATTTAACGTAGGGAATTGACTAGAACATTGGAGAGCTTCACAAATGAAATTTTGATAGTGCTTAGTGACCAGTATTTAAAGGTTACCTCCCTTTTTGCAATGAAACTATAAAATCCAAATTATAGAAAATAAGTAAGAGGGAAAGCAACATGCAAAATCATAAAAAGCAAAATCTGTCCTAAAAATCAACCAAAAGTAAGAATTGTTAAATGGAATGAACATGATGTTAAATTGCTTGCTAAATAGCAAAACCGTCATTTAAGCCGTCATGATTTGACAGCAGTCCCATGATATTAGCCACAAAGCCTTCATTCCCATAGGGGTAACGCAACTTCGGCGTAATAAATCATTTATCTTTGTATGCATTGGCCGTGTTTTATAGTGACATGACCATTTTTAGGTCCTTTATTCAAATCATACACATTTTTTTATTTTTGTGCATCGAGCTCAGAGCTATGATTCCAACATGTACTGATTTGGCATGCATATTTAATAACATTGCATTTAAATGCAAAAGTTATGGCATTTATTAGTGCAAGCAGTTATGATTGGATATATGAAAACAGGCATTTTCAACTACAACATTTTTTTATATTTGCAATGCACAGGATTTTATCTTTGTATTTATTGGCAGACTTTACAATGATATGACTAAATGAGATCTTGGATTCCATAAACTTTATTTTTTATTTGAAGTTTAAACAAGGTCAAAAAATGACTTTTCTCTTCACTACGGCTATTTAATGACATTACATCGGGGTCCGCGAGTCCTAGGCATTTATCTATTACATCACAAAAATCAGGCTTCCTTGTCCCCGCGCATCTGCTATTGACCAGGCTGTTGACTTCCGCATTCGCTGCATCTCATTTAGCTTGGCTCCTTGTGCGGCGATATCTTTTCCAAAAAAAAAAAAGCAATCCCACACATGTTGTAAAATTTCCCAACTTTTTTGTTAAATGCCTTTGACAAACTTAATATCTGATTATAAGTCCATATTAAACATCATATTATATCAATGTTTTTTATTGCCTAGATTCATTTCTAATAGTAATCTCTCACTTCTTGGGTACTATACTTGGATGGGGATGTCCTCATGCGAGAAGCCAAGGGGACCCCAAATTCATAATTAGTTACATAGGCTCTTATGACTCATTTCATACTTATTCTTTACTTAACAATCTGAATTACATGCTATCAAAATAAAACATGCCTCAGGGGTCTTATTTTGCTATAACAAGAGGTAAATACTAACTAGCAATGAGAAATGGAGCTTGCCGCATCACGGTCTCACAGTTTAACTTGAGGATTTTATTAAATGATCATACTACTGACAATTCAACTAAATGTATCGCTAACTGGAATGGGTGATAATAATTGAGACAAACAACTTTAGAAACATCCAATACAACTATAACATCATCATCATGTAAAGAGATCTCTAAACAAACAAAGGATCGTGGATGATGGAGAAATACTATCGAAGGAGATGGTTTTAGAAATGTGGGGACAGAAAATTAGTGTCAGTGAAGAAGTATGCAAACAAATTCCTAAAAGGAAATGGTCTTTTCTATGAGTGATAAGTTTATGAAGCTGCTGGAATATTTGACATACACCAAAATATGATGGACCTTTAAAGGATGAGCACCTTTCACTTTGGCAATTCTAGAATACGAGTTTGCAGAATTCCATTTAACTCAAGGAATCGACTGGAACTAGAAGAGTCTACAAGAATACAACTATAGTATTAGTGACCAAGTTGTTTTCGTTAGGGGTTAAAACATGCAAAAGCTATAAAATGAAGTCTAAAATTTGTAAAAACCAATGCAACATCTAAATTCAGAAAAGCAAAATTGTTACTTATAACAAAAGTAAACATGTGTTGGAGAAATATTCAACTATACTGTCCATTGTAAGTCGGAAAATGAGGAATAAAAATCCCATTAATGCCCACAAATCCTTTTCCCATAGGGGTAACTCCATAGTACGTAATGTATAACTGAAATAGTGAAGTAGTCTAATGCATAAATTCAATTCTACATTAAATAGGGGAGAGACATTTTGTAGGTTGAGCTTAGGGTCCATATTGTTGATATTAGTGATCTTGAAGCTAGTTTCAAGCACTCTTGTAATAGTTGTCATAAAAATACCTAATGATTAGTCATTTTTTATATGACAACACCCAGATCACCAGCTAATGTTCATAGTAAGATTATCTTCAAATCTTTGCTGAAATTGTCAATTGTTCAACCATTATCACCCATGATCAAGTATGGGTCCCAATCAAAATGTAGTAGTAACAATGAAGATGCTACACTATTTTAAACAATTCACATGTAATCATGTCTTTCCCTCACGAATTCAACACTCAAATAAATATATATAATTTACTAAAAATGATTGAAGGTAATGTGACTGGTGAAAAAATCAGGATCTCATATTATATTTAAATGTGTCACATTTGTGCATGATTTTCCCTAACTTAGGGTGCACCACTATTTTTAGGTCCTCTCCCCTAAGCACATTGCTAAATCCAAACGAGTATTGACTTTAACTCTCATCAGCTTTGAAAATTGGAGATGAGTTGTTTACCTCAACCCATGCAATGCTCGAGGTTCTGCTATAGTGGCGATTGTAATTTCATGTACTCAAGCAGTAAACATTTCCAGGAAAAAGAAGCTCTTTAATTGGAATTAGATTCTTATGGCTATCTTTTCCATCGGTAGCCGACCAATATTCGTTATTGGATCATTCATAGTGGGAAATATTATTTAGGGTTTTGGAATAGACAAGCTATGCAGTAAAAGTTTGCGATACATTGTTTACTGAAAAATCTTGAGCTTCAAAACTATCTGAAATTGGATTTGCACATTGTACAAAGACTTACATTCTCAATGTGTCGGCGTAAGAAACCCAGGTACTCGACTGGTTATTAACACTTCTAGCGACATTTTCTTCCTGAGAAAGTGGATTGTGCTTGAGCTTTGCAAACACTATCTGCATGGACTCTGTGAAATATTTTCCATGGGTATATATGCAGGATGTCATGTAATAGTCCAAAGCGGTTTCATTATGGTCTTCCGATACATTAGGTTTCAATGCTAAATGATCTTCTATTTCTGCAATGTTTGCCGGCTGTCATTAAAGATGCAAAAATGATACCACTGCTACAAATAACTCATTTTATGATAAAATCTGGAAAAGACAGATCATTGATGCATACATTCAGTCCTGGACATTGTTCTAGTGTTCATCGCAACAAGGCATGTTACTCTTAAATTTGACATCTTTTTTATCTCATTGGGAAGTATGTTGTATGATCCTTCTGCAAGCGAATACAAGCCCAAAGTGTAGATCAAGCTATTCCCGCCATCCAGTTATTATAAGAAAACATAGATAACTTACTTTAGGTGCAATCTTCGATATCGTGAGAAGTGCAAAGAAAAAATGTTGTTGAAACCGTATAATGATTATCCCCAGGTCAATTAGATTCATTTACTATCTTGCTGATAATAAATATCAACAAACAATGTCATAGATCTGAAAAAAATTGGAGTATGACTAGGACTGACCACCTATAACTTGTAATATCAAATAGTCGAGATTATATTAAAAAATATTTTTACTATAAGGGGGCTAAAATTCCCCTTCTCAAGGCCATAAGGAATGACGAATGACCATTGTCAATCCATATGGTTTGTGTCTTAAAGGCAGAAAGGAATGGCCAATGGGACATGGTCATTTCTTGAAGTCTTGTGTCCATTAAATTTTTAAGGAAGTTTTTATTAGTTGTAGTAAATTTCAGTTTTATGAGAAAAAAAAATTTTTAATACATTAAGTAGAGTTAAAATAAATGACATATAACACCTTATAATTTATGGGGAAACACATTTCAATCAATTACTAAATGCAATTTCTAAAGACCCTTACCCTTATCATACAAATACTTGACAAAGACACTCTTTGACATTTAATGGGGTCAACCTAAATAATTACAAAAATCACTTGATAAAGACGTGATAAAGACCAACTGAGACCCATACCATAATTTATAAGGTCACATTTCAATTTAATTCCCTTATGACACTTTCAACTCACCCAAAAGACATTTTCCAAAGATGAGAATGTGAAAATTATAGACAATTTTACAAAGCACCCTCACTTTACATGTAAGTAATAATGATCAATAATATTTGTTCAAAAATTCTTAATCATGTTTCATAAGTTTGAATAAATATTAACTTAAATGTTTATGATAATTATTAATGTTGCGTGTGTTTGTGTATGTCAAAGTGTATTTGGTACAAATAGGTTAGTTGAGTCTAGGTTAGGAGAGGTCATGTAAGCTTCCACCTTCACATAGTTGGCCTTGTTAGTAGAGAATAAAATATTCTTAAAGCCAAGAGAAGCTTATTGTCTAGATTTTTTATTTCAAATTTTAATAAAATATTATTTATTTTTTATTGTAAATTATTTGTCATCACAATACTAACCATGATAAGAAATATTAAAATTATATGAAAAATTGATCCAAGAAAATTGTACTAAATACAATTACTAATGCTAATGTAAATAATAATGATCAATAATTACTAAACGTAATTTCTAAAGACCCTTACCCTTACCATACAAATAGTTGACAAAGACACTCTTTGGTAGTTAATGTGGAAAACCTAAATAATTACAAAATTCACTTGATAAAGAACAACTAAAACCCTTACCATACGTTATAGGGACACATTTCAATTTAATTCACTCAAGAGACTTTTAACTAACCCAAAAGACATTTTCCAAAGATGAGAACCTGAATATTATAGATGATTTTACAAAGCACCCTCACTTTACATATAAGTAATAATGATCAATACAATTTGTTTACAAAATTATTAATCATCCTACATAAAATTCTATACATATTAACTTACATGTTTATGATAATTATTAATGTTGTGTGTGTTTGTGTATGTCAAGGTGTCTTTGGTGCCAATAGGTTAGTTTAGTCTAGGTTAGGAGAGGTCATGTAAGCTTCCACCTTCACGTGGTTGGCCTTGTTAGTAGAGAATAAAATATTCTTGAAGCTAAGATAAGCTTATTGTCTAGATTTTTTATTTCAAATTTTAATAAAAAGTTATTTATTTTTTATTGTAAAGTAATTGTTATCTCAATATTAGTCATGATAATATACATTTTTTGTTTAGTGATTTCCCATGGCTCACGAGATCCCTAAACCTCATCGCATCATTTCCCCTGGTGCGGGTAAGGGTTGAGGCTGCGTGGTCTCTATTTTTTGGGAGGCTGCAGATGGTGAGGGCTCGGGCTGTTCCCTGGAAAAATCTGAGACCAATATTACCGAAGGTGCTATCTAGGCTGTGGAAACTATCTCGGCCCCTTATCCTAACTGTGATGGCAGTGATTTTGTGGCTGCAATGGAAGCAGTTTGCGAATTCCGTAGGATTATTGGTGGTTCCCTTGGTGCTGGCCAGACTGTCCCAGATCTAGACACTTGTTCTTTCAGGGGTGTTTTTTCTCAGAATAAGGCAGGAGTTGTAGAGGATGTGGGCGGTGGGGGTCAGGTTAGTAGCATCAATGTTGTTGGGAGTGACCACTCGGGTTCTATTAGGGTTCCAAACTTTGGGCATCTTAGGAGCCTCTATTGACCTGGTTCAAACAAGAATGGTTCTGAACCTGAACCTGTACTGGGGGCTAGAGGAAAATATTTTCTTGATGTGACCAAGGCTGGGGCTCACCCATCCTCTAAACCCATGTCATATGCTAAACTAACCCCTATGGTTTCATTTAGCGAAGAGATTTTAGAGTCAGTTGATTATTATCAGAACAAGGGTTTGATCTATAGATTCAATAGTTATTTCTCTAGTCTTCCTACATTGCACAAATGGATTTCAAATCAATGATGACGTCTTATTGAAGGTAAAGTGAATATCTATCCCTCTGCATGGGGTATTTTTTAGCAGTATTTGACAGTTCTTCTGATAAGGATATAATATTTGAGAAAATATGGTAATCCCAGTCACATCATCTCCTCATGAAGCCTTGGTTCCCTCACTTTAGTCCCCTTAAGGAAAATTTTAACATTAGACCTATGTGGGTAAGGTTGCCTTACCTATCCCTACACTTCTGGAGTGAGGACTGTTACAGGGCTTTTGGGGATACTTCGGGGAAAAATTTAGTTGTTGTTCCTAAAATTGAACTTTTTGATCATACCACTTTTGCTCGTATTTTAGTGGATATGGATATGACAAAAGACTTCCTAGCATCCATGGAGCTTAGATTCAAAGATTAAATATGGAATCAAAACTTGGATTATGAAGGTTTTCTGTTTAGGTGTAGAACTTGTTTTTCTCTTGGACATTTAACAACTAATTGTCACATTGCCAAAAAGCCGTTCAAGGGATGGGTCTCGTGGTGGAAGTATTTTAGCCTAGAAAATTTAGTGGTACATGCTCTTGAGGACAATTATGGTGAGAATGTTTCAGTCAGTCATTCGATGAATATCTAAAAATAGAAGAGGGAGATTGCTCCCTTCCCTACTAAAACGGTTCAATAGGATGTAGGTTTTGGGGGAACCTCTTCTCTATGCCCCAAAGGATTCACACATTATCAAAGCCCCAATAATTTGGGGGTTCTTGAAATTCAGCTACCAGTATACCCAAATGAGAATGTAGATCCTAATGTGGGTGATGGTTAGTAGGTTGTGAACAAAAAAAAGAAAGGAAAAATAGGAAATTATCCTATTAAGATGAGCCTTAGATCCCACATAGAAAATGGCTAGGGTAGTTAGGGCTACCCTTTTGATAGATGGTCAAGTGATTTTGATCTACCTATGGTGCCCTATCTCCTTTTTGGTTCTTGGTTTTTGGGTTGTTTGGTTTGTTTCTTCTTTATTCTTTTAGGCCTCATTCTTTTTTATTCCTCTTTTGGGATTTGTTTCTTATCTTCCAGTTGTGGAGGGTTCCCGATCCCTTCAAAATATTTTTTTCACCTTAACTAATAAAAAATATTAGTCATGATAAAAATAATTAAAATTATATGAAAAATTGATCCAAGCGAATTGTACTAAACACAATTACTAATGCTAATGTAAATATTAATGATAAATAATTACTAAATGCAATTCCTAAAGACCCTTACCCTTATCATACAAATACTTGACAAAGACACTCTCTAACATTTAATGGGGATAACCTAAATAATTACAAAACTTGCTTGATAAAGACCAATTAAGACCCTTACTATAATTTACATGGACACATTTCAATTTAATTCACTTAAGACACTCTCATCTCACCCACAAGACATTTTCTAAAGATGAGAATGTGAATATTATAGATGGTTTTACAAAGCACCCTCACTTTACATGTAAGTGATAACGATCAACAATATTTGTTTACAAATTATTAATCATGTTACATAATTTTTTATATATATTAACTTACATGCTTATGATAATTATTAATCTTGTGTGTGTTTGTGTATGTCAACGTGTCTTTGGTACCAATAAGTTAGTTGAGTCTAGGTTAGGAGAAGCTTATCATCTAGATTGTTTATTTAAAATTTTAATAATTTGTTTTAATTATAAAGTATTTGCTATCACAATACTAGTCATGATAAAAAAATATTAAAGTTATATGAAAAATTGATCCAAACAAATTGTACTAAAAACACCCTCACTTTACATGTAAATAATAATGATCAATAATTACTAAATGTAATTTCTAAAGACCCTTACCATTATCATACAAATACGTGACAAAGACATTCTTTGACATTTAATGGGGACAACCTAAATAATTACAAAAATCACTTGATAAAGACCAACTAAGACCCTTAAGATATTTTATAGGGACACATATTAATTTAATTCATTTAAGACACTTTCAACTCACCCAAAAGACACTTTACAAAGCTGAGAACATGAATATTATAGGCGATTTTACAAAGCACCCTCACTTAACATGTAAGTAATAATGATCAACAACATTTTTTTACAAATTCTAAATCATCTTACATAAATTTGTATACATATTAACTTACATATTTATGATAATTATTAATGTCGTGTAGTGTGTTTGTGTATTTCAAGGTGTCTTTGGTACCAATAGGTTAGTTGAGTCTAGGTTAGGAGAGGTCATGTAAGCTTCCACCTTCACACGGTTGGCCTTGTTAGTAGAGAATAAAATATTCTTGAAGTTAAGAGAAACTTATTGTTTAGATTTTTTATTTGAAATTTTTATAAAATTTCATTTTTTATTATAAATCATTTGTTACCACAATACTAGCAATGATAAAAATATTAAAATTATATGAAAAATTGATCCAAACAAATTGTACTAAAAAATAATGATAGGGAAAGAGTGTTGTGAAGACTATTATAAAACTATTGGATGAGAAGTTAGTGATAGTTTATTTAGCTAATTTCAAGTTATTAAAAAAACACAATTTATTAGAAATGACAAATAGTAATGAAATGTAATTATTGTAATATATTAAAACATGATTTTTTATTTTGATTCTTAAGAAGAAATTAAGATATTTTAAATCTTAAAATTATGATTGATTAATATAATTTAAATCATAAAATTATAATTGATAAGTTATAAAATTTATGTTAAATAATTTTCTATACTACAAATATTTTAGTTTGTTAGTTGGCCTTATTGATAGAGAACTAAATACTCTTGTAGCTAAGAGAAAATAGGGGTATTGGTCATAGATTGTTGCGATGTACAGAGATAACAGTTGGGAATACTTATGAATGTTGTGTTAGAAAAACATAGAGAGTGACTCATGAGAAAGTTATGCCAATCAAGGCCATCAATCTAACATGATTAAGAAGTTCATTAGATGGATAGATTGGGGTCTAGTGCATTTCCCCCTCGTGTCAATTGATGCCATTGATCCAACATTGATTAGGTTGAGGTTTTTCCTCTTTTGATCAAGGTTAGGTCATGTTATTTAGGCATTCTACTCAATCGATTACTGAGGGGGTCATATACCTTTTCAGCATCCTATTGTTGGCCCTATTATTAGAGAACTAAAGAATTTTTCATCTAAGAGAAAATAAGTGTATCGGTCATATATTGATGCTATATAAGAATTGGAGATGCTTATGAATGTTGTGTTGCTAGGAAAAATTGGATAGTAACGCACAAGTTTTGTGTCATCAGGATGGGAGAAATATTTTTCAATTGAGATACTTGACCCAACATTGATCAATAAGTTCATTGGATGGAGGAATAAGGGTTAAGTGCATTTCCCTCTCTTTTTGGTCAAGATCCTTAGGTTGAGGTTTTTCCTTTTTTAACCAAGGTTAAATCACGTCATTTAGGCACTATAATTAACCACTTACCTTTAAAATTGGGATTTGGGGAAGTAGGTGTGTTGTAGGGTTGGGATTTAGGAGGGATGAGATGTGGACATCGTCACATGTTTGTCTTTATTAGTAAATATTTAAATACTCTTAATGTTTTTCCTCTTTTGATGGATGTTAGGTCACATATTTTAGGCATTTAATTAAACTTACCTTAGTATTGGGGGTTGGGGAAGTGGGTGTGCTATAGTGTTGGGTGGTTAGGTTGTTAGTTTATGAGGGATGAGACATGGTCATCATCACATGTTTGACATTATTAGTAAATAATTAAATATTCTTGAAGTTAAATGGAAATGGTATCACATAGTTTTATTTTTATTTTAACAAATTCTTTCAAAAAAATAGTAATTACGTTGGAAGCGTATTTTACATGAGAAAGGATTTTTTTTTTATACATAATCCCATATGATTTTGGGCATACAGATGGAAAAAATCCTCTCTTTATTGCCAATGTAATAATATATGTGAAACAATGTTTTTTGTATAAATATATCTCAAATTCTATACCCTAGAGAGTCAGGTACAAAAGTATATAGGTTGCTAGAGGCTTATAAGCATTGACATATGTTCAATACTTGTTCTCACTATATGAGGAGTGTTATCATAAATTTTCCATGCATTATGGAATGGAGGTGAAATAATTCTCATAACGAGAATACTCATAATCTTGTAAATTTAGAAAAACTGAATCTGTATAATTATTAAAAAATTGTTGGGTTCCACTGAAACAAGGAACACCAACCCAACAAGGAGTGATGGGAGTGAGCGAGGGTTTGGTGAGTGTGATTTTTGAGGTTTTGGCTACAAAAAAACTGATTTCTTGTGGTAAACTAGTTTTTGAAATGACCTCTTCTCATCCAAAAGCAATCAACAGCGTTGACACTAAGTTTGGAACTTGGTCAGGAATTTTGAAGGAACCAACTAACAAGAATGTGGGTTTGCAAACCTCAGTGTCTCCACAACCTTACTCGTTATTTCAAAGCACTAAGGACAAAGATGGTGTGACCCACATCCATGTGCCCGATGGCTACTTGTATCGGGAAATGGGTAAAATGAAACTTACACTTGTAGGCAAGTTCTTAGGGTCTAGGCCCAATATAGATGGAATAAGGAAATGGGCTATACAAAGATGGAAACCTAAGGGCAATTTGGTTATTACAACCATTCCTAAAGGATTTTTCATGGTCAGATTTAATCAGCAATCAGATATGGAATCATTGTTGTTGGGAGGGCCCTAGTGCATGGACAATATGGGACTCTTCTTAAAAAGGTGGTACCTAGGATTCAATTCCATGAATGAAAATATTTTCTCCATACCCATATGGTATAGACTTCTTGGGTTTCCTTTACGATTCGAGGATGAATAGATCTTGTTAAATATTGCTAGATCTATTGGTTCTCAATAGGAGTTGATGTTCCTACTAGAAACAAATGTAGGCTAGCATATACCAGATTTTTCATCACCTCTGAAATGGAGCAAAAGATTCTAGATCACATCATTATATAGTCCAAGTTTGGTCCATGATAATAATTCATTGAATATGAAACATCCCATTTGAGATGCTACAAGTGCCATAAGTTAGGAAATTTTACCAGGAAAAGTACCACTTCAAATGGATCCAAAACTCAACATAAGGAAGTTGGAATCTCCAAGGGAAGATCTAGATCTAGAGTTTCCAATAAAAGGAATGCTATAGTCTAGGACAAGGAAGGAAAAAACCATAATGCAAAAGGTAGATTTGGTAAATCAAAGCAAGGAGTTTCCAATGACCATGAAATGGTGAAGGGAAAAAATTTGAATATAAACGCAACAAATGTAGAGAATCTTTCTCCATAGGTTCATGTGCCAAAAAACCAAAAGATGGAAAACATTATCTCAAAACCTCTAGATCTGAACTATAAAATAAAAAAAGGGATTTAAAACCCCCATAAGGAGGACACCTGTATGTAGAAAACTCTGTAAGCCAAAGACTCATATTCTAAAAAAGGGAGGAGATATTTCATTGGATTAAGGAAATATTGATGACCCGGATCAGGGTAAACCAATAAAGCTTATCATGAAAGTTGATGAGAATAACTCTAGGGTTCAGATTAATCTATTGGCAAGAGATCGGGGACATATAATGGAAGATAATGTAGATCACTTGACCATTATTGTCTTAGGGAGTCCAGAGCTTTGTGAGAAGCCTCAAAGCAACACTTTATCAACAACGGATTTACAGGAGATGGAGTTGCTTCTGGAAGATGCTTTTCAGGTTGACCCATTGGATACCATTGTGGAGGATCTAAACGAAGAAAAGGGGGATAATTAACTTGAATATTAAACCACTAAGGTGATGACCCTAGCTCTAGATCAAGATTTTCTACTTCTTCCAGCTTGTGAACAAACCTATTATCACCAAAAATACAACAACTTCATAGCTACATACTTGTAACCTTAATGTTATATAGGAAATGTCTGAAAAAGAGGAGGGCGAGCTTACCCTGACTCCAATGAATATGCTTACTCATTGTGATAATGACTTGAATAGAGGTTTCACTGAAGTTAAGTATAAGAAAATAATAATGAAAGGTTTTGAGGGGGTCCTTGATGTGCTTTACAATGACAAAAAAATAAAATTGGTAACTAGGAAGTTACCACCTCAAGGGTCAAAAGATCATCTACTAAGAAAATAGCATATATTGGTGTTAGCGCCAAAATAAGGAAAGCCCTCCAAATCTGAAACAAGAAATAAGGAGATTGAGAAAGATATTGCAGATGGGACTAAAAGTCAACTGTGTTATTTGGAAACTGCTTCCACCATATTTTTAAGATGAAGATTATCTCTTGGAATGTCATAGGACTAAATGGGGGTCCTAAAAAAAAGAGTGTGTAAGGAGCTTTGTAGATCTAGTAGATCCAGTATCCTTGTTATCCAAGAGACTAAAATGAAAGAAAATTCTCTAGCTGAGTGCAAAAAGAATTTTTGGAGCAAATCAAATTCTGTTGGATTTGACTCTCAAAGAACATCAGTAGGTGTAATAGTCTTTTGGGACCCATAAAGGATCCTAGCTAATAACATGATATTTTCTTCTCATAATCATTTAGTTTTTGAATTCTAATGCTTTGGATAATGATTTATTTTGGGTCCTTTCCAATGTTTATACACCTAACTCTATTGTCTAGAAGAAGGAAAATTTGGGAGGAGTTAAGGGTATTTAGGAGTAGATTTATGTTGATGCTAATTATCTAGTTATGGGAGACTTCAATACACCATTAAACCCTAGATAAAATCAAGGAGATAAGTCTTATTTTACTAGTGGAATGGAAGAATCATGCTTATTTTGTCTCCTCTATGAATCTCATGGACATTGAACTTCATGGAAATCCATTCACTTTGTCTAATAGGAGAGTTGGGGAAGATCCAATTCAGGTAAGACTTGATAGAGCTCTTATCTCTGCTAGTTGGATTCTAAATCAAGATTTTCATCTTTCTTCCTTACCTAGGATTAGATCTGATCATAATCCAATAGTGCTAAGTTTATTCAATTTCTCCAAACCCTCGCATAGTTATTTTAAATTTTAAAAAATGTGGTTGGATCATGAGGATATTAATGATAGGGTTAAGGAATGGTGGCATTGGTATGGGGAAGGAACTGCTCAATTCAGATTGGTACAAAAAATGAAAAATGTAAAGAAAAAAGTGAGAGCTTGGAACAAGGAAGTTTCTAGTAATATTTTTGAAAAAAGTAAGGATTTGAAACAACAGTTGGAGGATTTAGAACAAAGAGTATCTACTAAAAGTATGGAATCTAAAGACTATCATCTAGAAAAGGACTTACTTTCTGATTTTCATAATATTTGTAATAGAGAAGAAACATTTTGGAGGCAGAAATCCCAGGCTCTTTGGTTGAAAGAAGGAGATAGAAACACAATTTTTTTCCATATGACCACACTCAAGCATAGGGCCTGCAATAGAATAACTGAAGTCTCCATTGGAAATGACACGGTCACTAAGGACCAGAATGACATTAAGGCAGAAGCACTGAGATTTTATGAAAATATTCTCACTAAGACTAATGCATGTAATGAAGAAGCAACCTCATATTTGTTAGATGCCATCCTTGGAGACATCATTTCTAATGAGAGGTTTAAAGAACTCACTAAAACAATGACAATTGAATAGTTAAAAAGTGTTGTTTTTGCTTTAGAAGGGGACAAGGCACCTAGGCCTGATGGATTTTCTGCAAATTTCTTTCAGAACTTTTGGGATATTTGTTCTGAAGACATGCTCAAGGAAGTCAATGAGTTCTATAGAACAGGTGATATAATCAAAGAGACGAATAATACTCATATTGTAATGGTTCCTAAAAATATAGATGCTAAAGACTTCAAGGAATTTCAGCCCATCATCCTGGTAAATGTTATTTACAAAATATTTACTAAGATTCTTTCCACTACGATTCAGCCTTTACTTTCTGATTTGATCTCAAAGCAACATAGTGGTTTCCTTAAAGTTAGAATCATTCAAAATGGAGTGATCATGGTTCATGAAACCATTCACTCCATGGATAAAAGTAAGAAAGCAGGGATGGCCATCAAGCTAGACATGAATAAGATAAAGTATCCTTTGATAGAGTATCTTGAAAATTTCTGTTTGATAACGTAATGTTGAAGATCTCACACCTCCATATTATCTACCTCCAGATTATTTGTTTTAGTTAATGGAGTACCGGTGGGTTTATTTGCAAGTAGTAGGGGCATAAAACAAGGGGATCTAATATCCCCACTTATTTTTATAATCATGGTTGACAATCTTAGTAGATATATCACTAGGGCTGTCAATGCAGGATTTCTAAAAGGTTTCAAACCTACCTCTTCGAACCAGACAACTTCTCATTAGCAATTTTCTGATGACACCATTTTTCTATTGATGGCCTCTATTCTTGAGGAAAAAGAAATTAAAACCATTCTCAAATTTTATGAGGCATCTTACGAGTAACAAGTTAACTTTGATAAAAGCTCAGTTTACTTTTTTAATACCCCTTTGGAGAGACAAAAGAGAATTGCTCTTATCTTGGGATGTAAAATAAATTCTTTGCTTACCACTTACCTTTGTCTACCTCTTGGGACCAATAAAGTGTCTATGGCTGTATGGAATGCCTTATTGGACATATTCCATAGGAAGTTGGTTGGTTGAAAAGGAGAAGTTCTTTCTAAAGTTGGGAATTGCTTACTCATCAAAAGTACACTCCAAAATTTACCCATTTATATAATGTCCATGTTTATCATACCTTCAACTGTCATTGAAAGCATTGAAAAGATTCAAAAACATTTTCTTTGGCATGGAACTAAAGAGAGGTTAAGATATCATCTAGTTGCATGGGATCAGGTATGCATGCCTAAGAAAATTGGAGGCCTTGGTATCAAAGACATAAGAAAAATGAATGTTGCTTTGATAGCTAAAATGGGTTAGAGATTATTAAAGGAAGAGCAACCTTGGACCGAGCTCATCAGAACCAAATATTTGGCACATAATCATGTTCATACCTTTCTCTTTGAAGATAAAACTCCCCAATGGTTTGGTTTTTTGGAACAATCTGCTGCAAATCAGGAAAAATATCACAAAAGGATGTAGATGGAAAGTGGGGAATGGAAATGACATTCAGTTTTGGCAGGATAATTGGACTGAATTCAGTTTGAAGGACATGTTTGGCTCCATCAGGGTTTTTGAAGGATAGGTTTGGCTCCCTCAAGGACATACTGGTTGAGAAGTAGGGCAGCAAAGTGAAATACTATATAGATTTGAAGGAGAACAAGAGGACATGGAAATCTAACTTAGGGTGGACATTTAGAATTGGAACCAATAGTTTAAAGGAGGAAAAGAGAACTTTTCTCTTTAAGAACCAATAGTCTCTTGTCTTCAAGAAAAACTAGCTCATATTCCATTAAATCAAATTGAATCCAAGGATGAACTTATTTGGGTCAAATATTTTTATGGAGATTACACTGTCAAATATGTTTATAATAACTTCTTTGAGAATATTCAAAGTGATTTTAATTGGAGTAAAATCTGGACATCCGAGTTAACTCCCAAGATTAAACATTTCCCTTGGCTTGTGCTTAAGGGGAAGATTTTGACTAATGATAATATTATCAAAAAGGGTTTCATCATGCTAAACATGTGTTGTATGTGCAAAAACGAGGCTAAAGACATGAAGCACTTACTGCTACATTTTGATTTTGCTGCCAAGTTATGGGGTCTCATATTTCAGATTTGATTTGTGGTGGAATTTTCGTAATGATTTTTTGCAAGCATGGATACAATGGGACCCCCTTGTAAGAATTGTATGGTTAGAATACTTTGGAAGTTGATCTTTCCACACACCATTTGGAGACTATGGAAATTCAGGAATGGAATCATCTTCAGAGATAGCAGGAAATAATTTAAAAAGGTACTAAAGGATATTTTCATTATTTCCAAAGATAACTTAGAGAGATTCAGACCTTCAAAGAATAAAAAATATCCTAAGGAAGAGGAATTATCATCCTGGAACATTGAAATTAGATATCTAAGGAGAAAAGATCACACTAGTATAGACAGGTCTTTGATCCATTGGATACCACCTCCTAATCTTTGGTACAAGCTCAATTTTGATGGAGCTTCCAAGGGCAACCCAAGAGCTGCTAGAGGAGGAGGAATAATCAGAGATCACAGACACTGCATAGTGGCTGCTTATGCAGGTAGCATGGGGCATCACTCAAATCACTATGCTGAGGCTTTGTCATCATTATGGGGCATCAAATTGGTTAAGGACTACAACATTACAAACATCATCATAGAAGGGGACTCCGTGAATATTATAAATCATTTGGATCATGTACATCCCCTTAGGTGGACAATAAAGGAATTTATCTTTGAGTCCATCAATATTTACAAGTCCTTCAGAAATTGCAAAATCATTCATTCCTACAAGGAGGGAAATAAGGTCGCAGACACTCTTGCTAATCATGGGGTTCTTTATAAAAAATGTATATTTGGTATAATAATGAGAACTTGCCTAGTCAGGTATAGAGTACTATTATCAATGACAAGAATGACAATGCATTGGAAGTCTAAAGATACCACTGAGTTCTCCTTTGCAAATGTGAAGGTAAAGTTAATTATAACACTCCGTAAGCTTATCATCAATCCTAAATGCCCTCATCTTTCTCACGCTTTCTGGGAAGGTAAATGAGCTGATAAGAAGCGGTTATCGGGCAGTAATATTGCCATTCTAAAGTGGCGCGGAGAATCCAACAAATGCAGGGATAACATGGGGGGGCACCATGTCAAGTGGAGCTGACTTGTGACCTGACATGGAAGGATGACGATGAGATTTGGAATTATCTGTAGATTAGTGGGTTTTCCAATCTCATCGAGAGGATTCAGGGCTATGATCAATATGTCTCCCTTCAATTTGTTACGGGTTGGAAAAACAGAACCATTGACATAAGGGGACAGGGTCATTAATGTCATTGAAGAACTTATAGCAGAGATCACTAGACTCAACATGGAAGGCAACCGATTATTTAGCAAAAGAATAGACAAGGTGGTAGAAACCAAAAAGTTCCTCGAGGCGGGTGAAGAGTTGGAATTTGTCACTGTCAGAATCAAGGTTGCTTCAATTCCAGCCCTATTCGACGAGATTGCAAAAATGATGGTAAGATATGTTATGCTGGAAGGAAGATACATTGTCTTCTTGAATTATTTTAGGAGAAATTTCAAGATTTTCTTTCCGCATTTCATTTTAAACTCTTTAGAGCATTCAATCAAGGAGGTTTAGAACCACACTCGAGCCATTCCCCTCCATCAAGGGGTTATTTTTCTTCTGCATCAACATTACGTTATCCAAAATCCTGCTGTTACTCAAACCCCTGCCCCTCCTAACCCCACCCCTCTTCCTGGCCCTTCCATGGCTACCCCCACCAATACTATGGGTTAGAGGAAGTTCAGATCTAAAAACCCCTTCTGCCCCCTTAATCCCTCCTCCCCTTCAAGGAGAGTTCTCTGTATCAGCAAGACCAAAGAATTTGAGATTTCTCAAATCCTTCTCTATATGGGTGACCCTATGCAAAATTGTACTACTTTGGAGAAGGATGGGGATATTGAGAAGACGATTGATGAGATTGGGAAGGATTTGGAGACTTTAAAGAGAGAAATGAAGCAGCTGTCAAGAAAGGAAGGGAAGAGGAAATTAGAGGAGGGCTTGTACTTGCAGAAAGTCAGATTCAAGAGGTCTACAAAAAGCTCAATTCCCTAGACAATAGGATGTTTAGTGTGAGAAACATGCAAGATACTACTCTCACATCTCTCAAAGTTGTTTTCAATTTTCTGGAACAACAGGTCAAGAATGTATGCATGTTGAGCAATGTTTCTGAAAACATATGGAGTGAAGGACCATCTCAAGACCAAGCCTTTGGTCTAGTTGATAATACTAACCCCTTATAGGTTACATCAATTGCATTATACAATGCCCTACAGGAGATGAAGTAGGCAATTGACATAACATCCAAGTGATGGGATAATTATAGGATTGAAGTAGACTGGTTGATTAGTAGCTATTTAATTGTTGTTTTTGGGCATTTTTTTATTGTTTTAGCAGTTTTTCATGCTGTTCGTTTAACTGCAGTTAAGATCTCTTGTAACATCCAGAATTTGGTCACTTTTTCTATGCTTCTATTGTAGTATCTAGCTTTTGAGAATTTTTTTTACAAGGGTATAGTCCCTTTCAAAAAACAATTTACTAATAAAAATAATAATCTTGTAAATTTAAAACGTTTTGGGCTTCAATTTGGAGATGAATTGAGGAAACATGCATAAACCTTTTAAGGGTTTAAAATTTTGTTTTCAACGAGTTAAAAAATTTTAATGGGTTTTTATTGAGAGGCATTGGTATTTTATGTTAGATTGGGTTTATGAATTTTGGTTTATGTATACAAGGTTATGTAATTTAGTACTTTTGGTTTATGTTATAGATTTGATAAGGCATTTGGGCTAACAAAGAAGAAACCTGTTTCTTAGGTGAGTGCATTTATTTATTTTTCTATTAATCTTTTTTAAAACCATTTTATGTGACCATTTTCAAGTTTTTTTTGTGTTTTTAGAATTTAGATTTTAGGTATGAACATATGGAGCAAAGTTATTTAGTGGAAATTCTCTTTTTATGGATATAAATTTTGGTTTACTTATGAAGGGTTTATCTATGTCCAAGCATACCACCTCAATCTTACAACATTATGTAGAAGTGTTAGTTGAATGAGGTACTTGACATTTTTCATGTTTAACTATTCTAGATTTACATTTCCAAGAAATGTAATGTATGCCTAAATCATAGTTTTTGAAGTATTGGATCCATCAAACCCTAATGCACATCCATCAACAAATGAAAACTCTACTCCTTGTATAAATCATACAATTAACCACCCTTCTCATTTGCTTCTCAGTGTTATGCACTTTTACACCATTTCTATAAATATTGTGGAGGCATTTGAAAATTCTAAAAAATTAACACATATGGTAATAACATCTAATCAATCACCAAAATCAAACTATTTACATAAAAGTGTGATCCATTAGAAGTACATGGCAATCTTTATAATGGGAGAAAGGCTCACTATGATCAAAAGCTCTGCAGAAAAGTGTTTTCATCTTCCAAATATTGATTTTTTTTACATTATATCACCTTCCCTTTCTTCTTTAAAGTTTTATGATATACCATGGGTGCTAGTATGGTGAAGTAAAAATGACATTTTTGTGTGAAAAAATATAAGATGAACGAATGTTTTTCTTACAAAACAATATTGAGAAACATAATTTGTATATTGATATGAAAACGTTCTATATTACATTGTTTATAGATTTGTGGTATGTATCATTCATAGTCCCCTGATTTGTTAGTGTAAAAAAAAATAAAAAATCTTGAGTTTGACACTAAAAAATCCTATACTATTTAAGTCATAGGTAATGAATCATCAAAATAGTTCTAGTCGTAAAATAAAAAAGGGAACAAACCAAATTAGAATCAAAATAGTTCTAGTCATAAAATCAAAAGACTTAGTATAGACAATAGAGGAGAATATATTAGTAAAGAATTTGATTCATTCTGTATCAAATGTGGAATACAAAGGGAATTGACTACTACCTACTCTCCTCAACAGAATGATATTACATAAAAGAAAAATTGCATCTTTCTTGAAATGGTTAAAACCATGATGCACTCATCTCAAGTTTCTAAATTTCTATGGGTAGAAACAATGAATACCATTGTTCATATTATGAACAGAGTCCCTACGAAATCCCTATTTCAACCCGCTACCTTAGAAAGATGGACTAATAAGAAACTTTAGAATCTTTGGAAGCCCTGCCTCTATCTTCATTCCTAAAGTGAAAAGGAAGAAATTATATCAAACCTCCCATCCTTACATCTTTGTAGGGTATGAAGGAAAAACAAAATGTCTAAGGAACTATGATCTTGCAAAACATGAAGTTATTGAGAACATGAGTGTTAAAACCATATAAAAACCTTTTTGTAATTCATATTCTTCTATTTATTTTATTTATGATGAATCTAATGAATTAGAAAAAAATGATAATGATGATTGTGATGAACAAATAGATTATAATTATGTGTCTATAATATAAAAAGAGTCTCTTCCTATATCCTCTATAACAAAAAGACCTAAATGGGCTCGATCTCTTTTTAAAAAATCTAATCCTGATAAACTTAGTAAAATGAATAGAATCCATCATACCTATCATGCCTTAATGACTATGTATGATCTGAAATCCCAATCTTTCAAAGAGGCATCTGACAATGAAAGATGGGTAGAATCCATGAAAGCTGAATATTTTACTTTAATAAAAAATCAGAATTGGGATATTGTCTCTCCTCCAGAAAAAACTAGTATTATTGGCTCTAGGTGACTTTATAAAAAAAAATCTAAGGATGATGACAATATTGATAAGTTCAAAGCCAATTTAGTAGCTCGTAGGTTTACTCAAAAACTTGGTATCGAGTACATAGAAACCTTTGCACCCATTACAAAAAATGAGCATAGTTGAGATTCTTATTGTCTTAATTGCTCAATATGGTTGGGAAATCCACCAGATGGATGTTAAGAATGCATTTTTAAATGATTATTTAAAACAAGAAATTTATATGAATCAACCTAAAGGTTTTGAGGAACCTAAAACAGAACTTTATGTGTGTAAACTGAAAAAATTTCTATATGGCTTAAAACAAGCTCCTAGAGCTTGGTATGAAAAAATAAACAATTTTTTCAACGATATTGGTTTCACTCACCATTTATTTGATAATGATATTTTTTGTTAAAACTGAAAATAATCATATCATATCATTCTTGTTGTCTTATATGTTGATGATTTGTTTATTACTATAAATTCGAATACTTTAATTTTTCAAATTAAAGCTAAATTGAAACATTACTTTGAAATGAATGATTTAAGATTATTTTTTAACATAGGGTAAAAGCTAGGATTTTGAAAGGATCCTCATTCTTGTACAAAAAGATTCAACAAGAGGATCAATAAAAGGTGACCAAAATAAAGAACTACTACACATTTATAACCTCATTGAGAATGTTAGATGCCTCCATGTTAGCCTCAAAGTTATATCTAACAGAGTTTATCATAATGTCAACAAAGATTTTAATCTCCTCAAAAGAATTATGAATGAAATTCTTCAGGATATCCATATAATCATGCCAATTTTTGATGACAGTGAACACTCTATGATTTTTTTAGAGAATATGGTTGATAGAGAGAGTGTATGGGTTATCCTCTTCAACAACGTGGTCAAATTCAAGCGGTTAGGAGTAATTAGATGAAAGATTGATAACATGCAAAAACCTACCTACAACATTGGGTTCTTCAGTGTCTTCATAGTTCGAGAGACCATAAGCTACCACTAACACATCAAGAGACTCATGGACCATCTCTAGATGAATAGGAGTAGAATCCTCCACATTGACCAGATTAGCAGTAACAGCAGGAAAAAAATTGACCAAATGCAGGGAAAAAGTCTAAGTAGGTGAATACCAAACAGAAACATGCAAGGCCTATTGATAAACATAAGAAAGAGGATTTGAAATAGGAGAGGCATGTGACCATGTAAGAGGAGACAAAATAAGAGAAAGGGGAGGTGGGTAAACCTCAAGAGAATCATTAGAATTGTAGTGGGTGAAATATTGAAGACGACGTGATTTATGAGGAGTAGGGTCCGAGGGACATAAAGGGAGAGGAAACATGGGAGGAGAAGGGAAAAAACTTACGTTTACCCTTGGGAGACAGGACTGAGTAATGGGTGTAGACAAAAAATCATGCACTTTGGGAATTATTTAGTCCTGGTCTCATACTAGTATTCATATCATTTTTGAGTGAAGAAAGTACTAATTAACCCCTGTCTTTTGGCCATTTTACTTTACTTTCTATCATCACTTCTGTCCTCTCACATATACATGCCTAATAATTTTTATCATTTTATCCTTGAGGGGGGCACCCACAGGCACCCTAGTCCTAGTCGGGGAGCCCTAATCCTTTTTCCACTTTATCTCCATCTTTTGGGAACTTTCTAGCTCTTTGAGCATTCTATATTTTTGGTGGTCGGCCTTTTCAAGGTTAATCATGAAATTAGAACAATATAACTATATAAATATAAAGTTATGTGACCATAATGAGGGACCAAACACTAAACAAGTTACTATCATCACCTAAGGTTGCATCTATCAAAGACTCCATTTACATCCATCTAGCTCCATCACAAGGCACACGGCTGGTTCATCTACATCACACTACATAGGAGGGAATTTTATTCTATCCCATCCACCATTTTATTACATTTCTAGACATAGTTATTGCTCGCTACATTTACAAAGTACGACTGACATAAGAGAACCTAGGGCATGATTGCACACACACACAAACATAGAACTACATTGGGTCTGAGATGAAGTGTGCACAACACTTAGTTAGTAAGTACACCATTATGGCAGCTGAGGATAGTCTGACCCCTTCATATGCATCTTTCTTTTTTAGGGGTTTGATACTCATCTTAGGGTTTTGAGGGTCTCTACTTCATCACCAATTTCTAGCGACATGCTATGCAGTCTAGCAAAGCTAGTGCGATAGGAAGTGAAAGAATTTGAATATCCAGTGACACATCAGGGGAGGTTTGAATATTGTTTTCAAAAACCAAGACACCCATAACTCAGACTAGGGCACCGACAGGTGCCCTGATCCTTTCCTAGGCATCCCAGTCCACTCAGATTGCTCAGATATACACTTTTCTGTACCTCGGCACATTTGTTTCCTACTCCTTTTTATTTAGCTATCTCTACGACATAGTTTAGTAAACTCGTTGAATTAACTGAGTTCTTTCTAACTCTCCTTACACTCTAGGATTTTTACATTTCTACCTTCTTAGCTGCTTGGGTAAATTTCCTTATTTAATTTAGACATTTATTTCACTATTTTACTTCTTAGATTAACTCTTAAAATTCATATTTTAGTTAATCATTTTGGTGAACCCGACCAATTTCAAGCTTAACATCCTCATTTTCCCTCTATCATGGCTCCCAATTTTTCTCAAGTTTATTTATTTGATTTACTTAAGAGATATCCCAATTACCAAGTTGTTTTGCAAAAATCCCTAGACACCATGTATCTTGATGAAAATACGCCACCACATGAAATACATCCTATATCCGCTCATCTATTTAAAAACCCTAATGTTCCTCCATCTAATCAACCCCTATTGGAATCAATTAAATATTTACATGCTTTATTTCAAGACAAATTCAAGGCCATGGAATCAACAATTACATCTCTCAAATATGAAATTCAACAACTTAAGGATGCTTATCAAGTGCATGTTTGTTCTCCTTCTACATCTCATTATCATTCTATGTCTATTACATGTGCTCATATCAGTGAGCCTCAATTCATACCATTACAAGAGCCTATCATCCTTGATCGCAATACTAAGCAACCCGACATTCTTACTTAGCTCCTTAATCATCAATTGATCACTTTACCGCCTACTCATTATTATCCTCCTTATCAAATAGTAAAGTATCAAGGTCATACATATTGTAATTATCATTGAATAAATGGACATAATGAAAATGATTGCCACGATTTACATTGAATAATCAAACATCTAGAGCGTTAGGGCTTTATCTCATTCCCTGCACAACATTCCATTGCATTCCCATCTACAAATTCTCCATCTCAATGGGCTCCTAAATATGGCTCGTTTATGTCTAATGAGAACCATGCCATCACTTCTAATGGTCATTCCACAAAAATTCAAGCATCGCTTAAGCAACCACCTAAACCCTAAATGATAAACCCCAAACCCTAAACCCCAAACCATCAACCATAAACCCTAAACCCTAAACCATAAACCCTGAAACCTGAACCCTAAACCCTATACCTAAACCTAGAACCTTAAACATTAAAGCCCAAACCCTAAACCCTAAACCCTAAAACTTAAACCCCAATTCCTAAAATAGGCCTATATGAACTCATGTGATAGGTAATGCTTTGTATTTTCAATCCTTATCTAAGATCGCTAATAATTATTTTCATATTCTAGTATGTTGCTAATGAAACATGTTAGAGCATGGAAGATACATCTATTAGCTACAGAGGAAACTTTCAAATTGAAAGCAGGTGAAGATGGACATCCTTGAAATATGGATCACTTTTTTTTATCTCTTATTCTAAGGTATGTATGATGGGATAGTTGTTTCCATTAAAATAATATGATTTATTTTCATATCCATTCCTTCTACATAATATATCTTACTATTCTATGTGACATGGAAGACATTTGATGACTGTACTTATGTCTTGCAAGAAGCAATAGTTTGGCCACTATATTTATATTGATCACCATGCATATGAAACACCACCGATATCATATTTACTCTTACTATAATCATTTGTTCATCTTGAGTAAGATTACTTAAGACCTTAGGTTATTTTCCAAGGTCCATGTTATTCCATTCAGAGACTTGTGATGAACATTCTTCTTTGAATTACATTTGTAACAAAAAGAGTTTCCTTGTAATAGTCTAATCTAAATGCTTGAATAAGATGGAACATATTTTTATGAATTAGAGTTATTATATCCTCTCATAAAACCTTTGATGTAGTAAGATGTTGTACATCAAAATCTATGAACTTCATGTTGCACAATAGGTATTTGGCTAGAAATAGTATTATGATGGTTAACCATATGTGTAATTTTTGTTCTAGATGTAATTGAGTATTTATGTCCTCATTTTTATATGATTGAGTAGGATTAGTTGTTGTCCCATAGAGGAACTATGTAGTAGATCCCATGATATTGTGTTTCTATGTTACATAGCAAATACAAAACCATTGTTTGTATTGTGTAGTAATTTATAATTGATGTTATGGAGAAGCTATCATTTCCATGTGAAATAAGGAATGTGACATACATGTTCATATTATTTCATATTTCTCTCCTCTGCATATATATGGCATATTTTCACTCTAGATAATGGATGCACAAAATTAATTTTTTCTTGTCTCTTTATTGCATTTTTTGCATTTGCACGAGTTCATTGGGTAGGATATTTTCAATTTCAAGTTGTGTCTAAACACTAACAGTAAACATATATAATTCTCCTTGATGAGAATTCATTCATTTCATCAGGTGTTGCACTATTTCATCAAGGATTTTGGAACCAAATATATCACAATGAAAATCCAAATAACTATAGCTAGGAAAAGACATGGATGGTTTGGATTCATTTAATGGTTGTCAAAAATATTTAAAAATGTATGAAAAATAACAAAAAATTTCTAAACCATTAAAGATGCACTCTTGCACACAATTACAAGTTGTTTCTTTCAGTGTAGGCATATTGTTGAGATTACTACCACAAATCATAGTATATATAGTTAGAAAATTATATTTCCTCAAAACTAGAATTTACCTCGTATTATATGACACCACATTTCATATTATATATGATTAATATTTTCTTTAAAGTACAATTTTCACTCCCAATTATTCACCTAAAAAATTATTATATTTTCTTAATACATTGGTTTAGGGAAAATAATTAAAATTTTAAAAGAACATGTTTATAAATTCCCATATAATTTATCTCATGCATATGTGATGATATAATAAAGTTTGTTCACTCCCCTAACTTTCAAATTGAGTATGCCCTATACAAAATGCACCTATGTACATGCATACCACATGTTGATGTTCTGAACATAGATGTTTGCATGGTTTTAACCTGCATTTAAACAAATACAAGTTATCAATCACAAGAAGTAAAATTTGCCAAGTGGTTTAGTCTCCTTTAATAAGCCATAAACATGCACACTGACCCCAAACAAAAGTAAACAAATACTTATCAATCACAACAACTAAAATCTACCAAGTGGCTTAGTCTCCTAATAATAAGCCATAAACATGCACACTAACCCCAACCCCTAATGGGACCCAACCTTTTAAATTTTCTTTAATTTTTTCAGTAACAACTTTTGAAGAGAGTGGTGATGTAGGTATGATGTTAACTAAACAAACACAAATAAAACAATAACTTATACATTGCAACAACTGGAGCACCAAACATATATCTCCATGTGATGTGTGAAAGATATTAGTTGTATGATGTTAACTATTCAAACACAAATAAAATAATAACTTATAAATCACAACAACTGGAGCACCAAACATCTCCATGTGATGTGTGAAAGATATTAGTTGTATGATGTTGACTATTCAAACACAAATAAAACAATAACTTATAATAACAACAACTGGACCATGTGATGTGTGAAAGATGTTAGTGGTATGATGTTAACTATTCAAACACAAATAAAACAAAAACTTATAAATCGCAACAAGTGTGAAAGATATTAGTTGTATGATGTTAACTATTCAAACACAAATAAAATAATAACTTATAAATCACAACAACTGGAGCACCAAACATCTCCATGTGATGTGTGAAAGATATTAGTTGTATGATGTTAACTATTCAAACACAAATAAAACAATAACTTATAATAACAACAACTGGACCATGTGATGTGTGAAAGATGTTAGTGGTATGATGTTAACTATTCAAACACAAATAAAACAATAACTTATAAATCACAACAAGTGTGAAAGATATTAGTGGAAGGTGATCGTAGTGTTATTCATTTTTATTTTTCTTGGTTATATTGTTGGCCTCAACCTACGTTACAACAAAAATTTCATTTGAACCACAAAACACATTGTTTTGAGTAGAAAATACATTATGGTTCAATAATGACAGTTAATGGCAGTGCGAATGGGGCAATGGTGCGTCATTGGAAATGATGGAGGAGGTAGGTGAGTGATAGGGAGGAAATGAATACGCTCGAATGCATTTAGGTTTACCTACGTATGTTAGCTTGTCTATACACCATGTCAAAACATGTAAGTTTTTAGGTGAGAAGTGTTAGTCATTAGTTCACCATCTAATTATAATGTTTTAATGTGCATCAGATTTTTGGTCTACCATATGACATGTTATTGGCACCTAAGTGGGATAAATTTTTTAAAAATTAAACTTGCTATAAAAGTTCAATTTTTTTAAAAGCACCCCTAAAGTTAAGGTGTTCAGCAAATGGTGCATATCTCCTAATCTCCTTAACAAGATTAAAGCATTTTTTGGCCTACTCCAACCCAGAACATTCTCAATTTTAAATTGTGTTTAAATTTTCTACATATACCTTATATTAAAAATGATAGATAAGTTAATTTAGCCATTCAAACACAAAAAAAAAAAAAACTTATTAATAACATTCACAAGAAGAGGATCGCTCCAACGCGGACATTGCGGCTGCTTTTGTCTCCCTCTGCTTGCTTTCGAAGGAAGATCTGATCGTTGTTGAATTCCTGTGCAAATCTGTCATTCGTGCTGATTATCGCGTTGGCCTGGAAGGGGAATTAGCAGACTTCTCCCTGCCGGATCCTCTCCTTTAGATTGAAGAAGTTGACAAGTTGGCGATCGGCTCAGGGTGTGGAATTTAGTGGATATGTGGTCAGTACAGAGCTCTCCTTCACCACGCTCAAAGTGTTGACACCCTCTTCATAATTGGTCAGCTCGATCATCGACTTCTACCAGCGGTGGACATTGAGGCGGCTGGATTCCCTATCAACTTTGCTATTGATCAATGGAATGATCTGAGGGATAGGGCGCGTGACACGTATCACCTTATTCTGTGGGAGGCCAACAGTCATGCTGGAACTGGCTTTGGCTGAGACGCTGGTCACCCCCACCAAACATCTCCATGTGATGTGTGAAAGATATTAGTTGTATGATGTTAACTATTCAAACACAAATAAAATAATAACTTATAAATCACAACAACTGGAGCACCAAACATCTCCATGTGATGTGTGAAAGATATTAGTTGTATGATGTTGACTATTCAAACACAAATAAAACAATAACTTATAATAACAACAACTGGACCATGTGATGTGTGAAAGATGTTAGTGGTATGATGTTAACTATTCAAACACAAATAAAACAAAAACTTATAAATCGCAACAAGTGTGAAAGATATTAGTTGTATGATGTTAACTATTCAAACACAAATAAAATAATAACTTATAAATCACAACAACTGGAGCACCAAACATCTCCATGTGATGTGTGAAAGATATTAGTTGTATGATGTTAACTATTCAAACACAAATAAAACAATAACTTATAATAACAACAACTGGACCATGTGATGTGTGAAAGATGTTAGTGGTATGATGTTAACTATTCAAACACAAATAAAACAATAACTTATAAATCACAACAAGTGTGAAAGATATTAGTGGAAGGTGATCGTAGTGCTATTCATTTTTATTTTTCTTGGTTATATTATTGGCCTCAACCTACGTTACAACAAAAATTTCATTTGAACCACAAAACACATTGTTTTGAGTAGAAAATACATTATGGTTCAATAATGACAGTTAATGGCAGTGCGAATGGGGCAATGGTGCGTCATTGGAAATGATGGAGGAGGTAGGTGAGTGATAGGGAGGAAATGAATACGCTCGAATGCATTTAGGTTTACCTACGTATGTTAGCTTGTCTATACACCATGTCAAAACATGTAAGTTTTTAGGTGAGAAGTGTTAGTCGTTAGTTCACCATCTAATTATAATGTTTTAATGTGCATCAGATTTTTGGTCTGCCATATGACATGTTATTGGCACCTAACTGGGATAAAATTTTTAAAAATTAAACTTGCTATAAAAGTTCAATTTTTTCAAAAGCACCCCTAAAGTTAAGGTGTTCAGCAAATGGTGCATCTCTCCTAATCTCCTTAACAAGATTAAAGCATTTTTTGGCCTACTCCAACCCAGAACATTCTCAATTTTAAATTGTGTCTAAATTTTCTACATATACCTTATATTGAAAATGATAGATAAGTTAATTTAGCCATTCAAACACAAAAAACAATACTTATTAATAACATTCACAAGAAGAGGATCGCTCCAACGCGGACATTGCGGCTGCTTTTGTCTCCCTCTGCTTGCTTTCGGAGGAAGATCTGATCATTGTTGAATTCCTGTGCAAATCTGTCATTCGTGCTGATTATCGCGTTGGCCTGGAAGCGGAATTAGCAGACTTCTCCCTGCCGGATCCTCTCCTTTGGATTGAAGAAGTTGACAAGTTGGCGATCGGCTCAGGGTGTGGAATTTAGTGGATATGTGGTTAGTACAGAGCTCTCCTTCACCACGCTCAAAGTGTTGACACCCTCTTCATAATTGGTCGGCTCGATCATCGACTTCTACCGGCGGTGGACATTGAGGCGGCTGGATTCCCTATCAACTTTGCTATTGATCAATGGAATGATCTGAGGGATAGGGCGCGTGACGCGTATCGCCTTATTCTGTGGAAGGCCAACAGTCGTGCTGGAACTGGCTTTGGCTGAGACGCTGGTCACCCCCACCAAACATCTCCATGTGATGTGTGAAAGATATTAGTTGTATGATGTTAACTATTCAAACACAAATAAAATAATAACTTATAAATCACAACAACTGGAGCACCAAACATCTCCATGTGATGTGTGAAAGATATTAGTTGTATGATGTTGACTATTCAAACACAAATAAAACAATAACTTATATTATAATAACAACAATTGGACCATGTGATGTGTGAAAGATGTTAGTGGTATGATGTTAACTATTCAAACACAAATAAAACAAAAACTTATAAATCGCAACAAGTGTGAAAGATATTAGTTGTATGATGTTAACTATTCAAACACAAATAAAATAATAACTTATAAATCACAACAACTGGAGCACCAAACATCTCCATGTGATGTGTGAAAGATATTAGTTGTATGATGTTAACTATTCAAACACAAATAAAACAATAACTTATAATAACAACAACTGGACCATGTGATGTGTGAAAGATGTTAGTGGTATGATGTTAACTATTCAAACACAAATAAAACAATAACTTATAAATCACAACAAGTGTGAAAGATATTAGTGGAAGGTGATCGTAGTGTTATTCATTTTTATTTTTCTTGGTTATATTATTGGCCTCAACCTACGTTACAACAAAAATTTCATTTGAACCACAAAACACATTGTTTTGAGTAGAAAATACATTATGGTTCAATAATGACAGTTAATGGCAGTGCGAATGGGGCAATGGTGCGTCATTGGAAATGATGGAGGAGGTAGGTGAGTGATAGGGAGGAAATGAATACGCTCGAATGCATTTAGGTTTACCTACGTATGTTAGCTTGTCTATACACCATGTCAAAACATGTAAGTTTTTAGGTGAGAAGTGTTAGTCGTTAGTTCACCATCTAATTATAATGTTTTAATGTGCATCAGATTTTTGGTCTGCCATATGACATGTTATTGGCACCTAAGTGGGATAAATTTTTTAAAAATTAAACTTGCTATAAAAGTTCAATTTTTTCAAAAGCACCCCTAAAGTTAAGGTGTTCAGCAAATGGTGCATCTCTCCTAATCTCCTTAACAAGATTAAAGCATTTTTTGGCCTACTCCAACCCAGAACATTCTCAATTTTAAATTGTGTTTAAATTTTCTACATATACCTTATATTGAAAATGATAGATAAGTTAATTTAGCCATTCAAACACAAAAACAAATACTTATTAATAACATTCACAAGAAGAGGATCGCTCCAACGCGGACATTGCGGCTGCTTTTGTCTCCCTCTGCTTGCTTTCGGAGGAAGATCTGATCGTTGTTGAATTCCTGTGCAAATCTGTCATTCGTGCTGATTATCGCGTTGGCCTGGAAGGGGAATTAGCAGACTTCTCCCTGCCGGATCCTCTCCTTTGGATTGAAGAAGTTGACAAGTTGGCGATCGGCTCAGGGCGTGGAATTTAGTGGATATGTGGTCAGTACAGAGCTCTCCTTCACCACGCTCAAAGTGTTGACACCCTCTTCATAATTGGTCGGCTCGATCATCGACTTCTACCGGCGGTGGACATTGAGGCGGCTGGATTCCCTATCAACTTTGCTATTGATCAATGGAATGATCTGAGGGATAGGGCGCGTGACGCGTATCGCCTTATTCTGTGGGAGGCCAACAGTCGTGCTGGAACTGGCTTTGGCTGAGACGCTGGTCACCCCCGGCTGCTAGATCCGTTTTTTGCGATGCGTGGTTATGTGGTTTTTGGTTCAGTGCTTACGTTGTAGGCTGTCGCCTTTCCTTCTCTCCTTCTTCCTTCTTCCTTCTTTCGTCTTCCAACTGTCCCTTCTCTTCTTCTTCTTCTCTCTTGTTCTGTTGGGGCCTAACCCCCCGTTCTAAGTTCCGGTAAAAAGCGTTAAATTATCAAAAAAAAAAAAAAAGAGAGAAGAGGATCGCTCCAACATTTCCATGTGATGTGAGAGGAAGGACACCGTATTATTATTCGTTTTGATTTTTGTCCCTGTGATGTTAGGGAAAGAACACCGTATTATTATTCGTTTTTATTTTTCTCCATGTAACGTCAGTAGATGGACACGGTGGTGTACGTATGGTTTAGATTGGCCTCAGCTTGCATTACACCACAGACTGCGTTTTAACCACAAAACACATTGTTCCGAGTAGAAAACACATTGTGATTCGATAATGTTATTATTTGAGGGGAACGCATCGCAGAAATAAATACAAAACACATTGTTCCACTTCCACATTTTTCAATAATGGGAGATCCTGGTTTCATCTCTGGAATGGTTAGTTGTACCATTCAGCTGGCAGTAAACCAGATTGTTGTTCACATCAACATTGCTGTCTGCTGCCGGAAAGAGTTGGATGCCCTCCAACTTCTGGTTGAGAGATTTCAAATCATCAATATGGAAATGCAGGAATATCGAAAGGCTTTGAACGCTGGCAAAATCAACGCCTCCTCTCACCATCCTTTGCCCTCTGCAGTGAATAGTTGGTTGAACAAATTGAATGATCTTCTCGAGGAAGCTTCTGATTTGGCCCAACACTGCACTGTGCCATCTCCTTATCACCTGATTTCTCGTTATCGAATGAGTAGGAAGATCACTCGTCTCATTTCAGTAATGGAGAAACATCTAAACGCCACTCCTTCCATTGCTTTTCTGCACCAGCTGCAGCAAGACGTAGCTAATCGACAAGGACTACAGCAGCTCACAGAAAGGATTGATTCTCTCAAGCTTCGGATCACGTCAACATCTGCGGAATGCTTTCCATCCGCTTCTTCAGCCCCGCGGAAGATGAAGTATATTGAGGAGCCTCTCATTGTCGGACAAGATTATGCTTCCAAGAGACTTGAGGAGTTGATACATGAAAATACGTCTCGGATTGGCCTTGTTGGGATGGGCGGATCAGGCAAAACGCTACTCCTCAAAAAGGTATTCAACGGCAATCAGGTACAAACTCTTTTTTCCAGTGATAGCTTGATGCTTTGGCTTACCATTTCAAAAACTCCCACTTTCAATTCTCTGAGAAATGATCTTGTCAAACAAATAACTCTTCAAATAAATGAAAGATTGGAGAGCAAAGAAGAAGAGGATGTGAAAATATGGCTAAATGGGAGGTTGAGCGAAAATAAGTTCGCGATATTTTTAGATGATGTTTGGGAAACAAGTGCAAACTTGTTGTTAACCGAGTTGTGCGTGCCTCTGGCCTCTCAACAACACAATTCCAACCTCATCATTGCCACCTCCAGGAATAACATCGTGCTCAGACAGTTGGGAGTTCCAGATGCATCCACCGTCCAAGTGGAACAGCTGAGGGAGGATGACAGCTGGCGGTTATTTTGTTTCCACGCTTTTCCACAAACTGATGGAATTCTGCCCACGAGCATTGACCATGAAACAGCTAGGCGTGTGTGCAGGGAGTGTGGAGGCCTTCCTTTAGCTCTCAAAGTGATTGGACAAGCCATGGCAAGCGTCCCCCACTCAAATGAATGGGAATTTGCATTGAAGAGTTTGCAGAATGCAGAGAAATACGGCGATGTTACAGAGAAGCTCTATGATAGGCTCAAATTGAGCTATGATGCTTTGGCGGACTTTGACCTTTCTTTGCAATTATGCTTTCTCTACCTCTCTGCCTTCCCAGAAGTTGCAGTCATCCATACTAAAGAGGTGAGTATACTATGGATTGGAGAAGGGTTTGTGACTGGGCAAGATCCTCTCCAAACAGCACAGAGATTTGTCAATTTGCTAGCCGAACGTTGCCTTATTGAGCCACTCCTTAAGTATCCAGATGGAAATGTAGTCTATTTCAGGGTGCATGATGCATTATTCGATTTAGCACAACAAATTGCCGAGAAACAAGAGAAATGCTTCTTCCGTGCCGGCAGACATTTACAAGAGTTTCCAGTTGATAATTGTTTGGCACGCGTCAGAATTTCATTGATGGCCAACAATTTGACTTGTGTTCCAAACACATTCGGATCGTCCCATATCCGTTCCTGGATAATGTGGAGTAATCCTGATTTGAAAGAAATTCCCCGACAGGTGATTGGGAGAATGATCTCTCTCAAGGTGTTGGATTTGTCACGGACTGCCCTCCTCTCCTTGCCCAAAAGCATAGGATGTTTGAAGCATTTAGTTTGCCTCAGGTTATGGTATACGCGCATCAAGAGACTCCCCAACTCAATCACTGCTCTTACAAACCTTCAAATCCTAGATCTTAATAACTCAGATATTACAGAGCTTCCATCTTGCATTTCCAAGTTAACTTCGCTAATTTTTTTGGATATTTCTTATTGTAGACATTTGAAGTCCATACCTTATGGGGTCTCACAGCTTACGTCTCTTCAATACCTGAGTGTTTATAACTGTCCAAATGCATGGATACAGAAAGGGAGAAATAAACGTAAAAGACAGCTACTCTCAATTAATGATTTGGGAGCCCTCAATCAACTGAAAAGATTGGCGCTTGAAAACAATGGTGAAATCATTGTAGAGGGAACTATGGGAAGCATGAAGCACATGGAGTGTATGGGGTTGAATCTAACAAACATGGAAATCCTACCTTCTGACATGATTTACTTGTCAAAATTGAGGACACTCTGGTTAGCAGGCCCCAAATTACTCCAAATAGAAGATTCATTTTGTGCATTTCAAAATCTGAGCTCTATTAGTTTGTACGGTTGTCACATGTTGAAACAAGTACCTGCCTTGTATAAGCTTGTGAGTCTTAAAGAGCTTCAGATCGTTAAGTGCTCCAACATAGAGAAGCTACCAAAGGGATTTGGCGAGAGGGGAGCGTTTCCCAAGCTGGAGGTATTTTCATTGTTTCGGCTGAATAAACTACAGGAGCTGCCGGTAGCGGAGGAAGGAGCGATGCCTTCACTTACAACATTGACAATAATGGAATGTGAGGTGTTGCAGATGTTGTCAGAGAGTTATTGGAATTTGAAGAGTTTGGAAAAAATAAGAGTGTATGGTTGCTCAATGGTTCTCACTGCAATGCAAGGAAATATTATCAACAAACAGAGCAAGGTGCAAACAGTAACACTGTCTACTTCAGAAACTAGAACATTAACAGAGCGCTTCTTCCAAATGATTGATAGGTCTGAAGAATCTATTTACGGGGAGTTCTGGTGCAACGAGTTATTTCAATTTTTGTGCCGCATTTATTATATGCTTAAGCGGTAACATTACTTACTAATATTTAGGTCCACTTTTACTCCCCCAAATATGTAGTATGCATTCAAACAAATATTTAGCTAATCGTTTTAAAAAACAATTCACTTATTTTGCAAAATATATAAAAGTGGAATTCTCAAAATTTCTATATACAAATAATTACATCTTAAATTTAAAATTTTAAAATAATAATTTAATTGTTTGTTTTAAATAAATTATACAATGTTTGTTTAAAACAAATTATATTCAAATAATGTTATGTAATTTTTGTTGTTAGCCTTTTAAATAAATTATCAAAATAATGTTTCCATAGAATACATTACACTTTTTCACATCTATGTAACAATGATAAGTGTTTTGCACTTATAAGTATTCTACATTAACCATAATTTACGCAAAATTAATTAGATACTTTAATAATATAAATAATATAGAAATATTTTTATTACTTGAAATAATTAGGTGTTTTATAATAGTATTCAATTTTTCATTAATTCAAAAACAATTCACATCAATACACTTGAAAATAGGTCTAGACCCCAATACAAAATAAAACTAAAAAAATAACAATGAAAATTATCAATATTGATAAGAACTATACAAGTGATTTTGGTCTTACCAAAAAATTAGGACTACAGAAATGGTTCTCTTCTCCAATTGCTAAACCAATCTGTTAGATCCAATCCGTTGGTTTTGGGCTCTACAAACATAGCTTGCTTTTCCTAATTTCAGTATAAACATGTTCTCCTTATTATGAACCCCAATTTGACCTTAACACTTGAGAAGACCAATAAAAACAAAGGGTGTTAATGGGGGTCTATGATGTCTCTCCATTATCATTAGGCTCCTCAATGTTTAAAAAATTTGGAAATCAACACTCGATGCAAATTAGCATGAAATATATTCTATACTAGTGTCTCACCCCTCATCTTTTCAAATAACTCTAAAGTAGTAGATGCTAGATAACTCTCTCTAAATAATTAAATTATATTTTTGATGCAAGGAATCTCTTGTTCATAACAACAAATTATTGATGCAAGAGCATCTAGGTTCATGATCAAACTTGCATCACCAAAACTACTTAGCGTAGCAATAAGTAGTTGTACATTGTCCCTTTGTTTGTGCACATACCTCTTTGATTGGAGGAATGAAGACATATGTCCCTTGCATCGTTTTGGTCTTGTGCATGTAGTGTTTGGAATGCCTATGAGTTATGTGCATAAATTGTGAAGCCCTATGCAACATGAAATCTTGCAAAATAATATTTATAGTGTACCACGTTGTGATATACTATGACTCAACAACACATGTGCATCATTGTGTCAAAGTAAGCATGTGCAGCTATGTGATACATTGTTGCAAAGTTACGTGTGATATTTTTTTTCCATCTAAAGAAAAATTTGTCATACGACCTTGGATGAGAAAATATGAATAGATCAATTCTATGAAATGATTTTATCTAAGTTATGATATGTTTTTGTTCAAATGCATGTCACACCAAACTATGACATGTGTAATGCAGCGAGAAGATTAAAACTCCTATAAAATTGGTGTGTAATGGTGTGAGAAGTCAAATAATCACAAAGAGAATTTTTTTGACATATGGAAAAAGAATCATTTCAACTTTTGTAACAGTTTCATTGATGCTCTTATATTATGATCAATTGTCATTTTGACTAGTTTGGGGTTCGATAAGGTCTAGGTTGGTTAGCTACCTAAGTTGGTGAAGATTAATATTGAGAAAAGAAAAGAAAATACTTATAATTGGTAAGAATGTGGATATAATAATCCAACCATAAGCTATTCAAGTACAAGCATAAATTATTAGATGTGTATAACTGTAAATAGAGAGATAGTTTTCAGCACATCCCTAGAGGGATTATAGTAAAATTGAGATTTAAAAACCTTTAACAATATTTTTTCATTTTTTTGTATATGTGTATCCACATTAAAATTAAATAATATTTTTTTGTTTCTAGGTACATATGGACCATTATTGTGTTTCTATTGCTTTGTTTGGATGAGTACTTCTAGCATGCGCAATCCTAGACAATCCTTCATTAGATTCTTTAACAGTGATATGCATCATTTGGTGTCAGAAAAGGCTATATCACATGAATAAATTGAAGAGTTGTAGACTACTCATTTATGAGTACAATTTTTTTTGAGATCCCTTACCAAAATCCCCCTGTCAATAAGTATAAAATCTGTATAATGACTCGAGTGAATCATATTCTCGAACTATGAAATGATAGTAGACAAAGGTGATTGTCATGCAATCATAAGGCCATGCACAGACACACCTTTGAACATTTTTTGTTGGTTGTCTACTCTTCACAAACAGATGTTTGTACTAACACTGGTCATCTGCATATGCAAGCAGACATTTGTGTGTATAGGTGGACGTCTACACACGCAAGGGGTTATCTGTATATGCACACAATCATCTGCATATCTAGGAAAACATCTATATATGAAGGCGTGTGTATTTATAGAGAGGTGATTATATGTTATGAGGGTGAACAACTGAAATTTGATCATATTTTTATAGGTATATATCGGTGAATGTTTTCGGTTTGAGTTTCAAGGTGATGACAATATACATTCATAAGTAGGAAATTTATTCTAAACTCTGTGCGAGTCGGCTCAGAAATGTAACTTTCATTTTTATATTTTAGGTGAAACATTTCTCCATAGACCTCCTAAAAGTATCCAAATTTCAATTTCAAAAATCAAAATATCTGTGAATTAGCAAAAAATTGCCACTAATTTTTTGGTGTTTATGAGTGTCATTATAAATTAGTGTGGAATTTTTCAAAGCAAAGAGTGTTGGGTAGAAGACATAATTAGTATGTGCTTTATGCCAGGAATATAAATGACACACATAAGAACAATAAAATTTGGAAGAGGAGGAAAACCACATAGACTGTCATAGGTAGTAAATATTATCAGAGCCATCCAAAGAAGGTTGAAAGATATTAATACTAATAAAAGAGGATTATATTCGAATTGAAGCAATGATAAAGAACCAAAGGTTAACCTTGATAAATTAGAGGAATAACATGAAGGTAGATGTTGTCCTTATAATTTCATTTTAAAATTAAGAGGGAATTCATGAATGGACATCCCTAACTTGTTGAATATTATTTCCTAATGGGCTTTATAGCTTTGATGGCGAAAGTGGAGTAGTGTATTGACTATAGATCAATGTATGACCCTAAGAATATTTGTGTTTCTTACACCAAGGTAAAAGGGAAGACATCTTTATGGTGGATCATATGAAAATAGGTAGATAAAGAGAATTCATAGATAAAATACAAGCATGGAATAGGATGGTTACCCAACTAAATGTAAATTTTTTTTTAGTGTTTTTTATTAGATCTCATAAACATGGAAACCCTACCCCAAGTCATGATTTTCATGTCCAAATTGAGGAAAATCTTGATGAAATTCCCTCAATTACTTCAAACATAATATTAATATTTTACATTTCAACACCTATGCTAAATTAGTTTATTCAAATGTGGCATGTTTAAATGACTACCTATCTTACACACACTTGTGATCCTTCAACACCTTGACATTGTTTCTTTCTCTAACATAATAAGTTACTAAAGGAAATTGGAGCAAGAGGAGAAAATCCCAAGTTAGATGTATTTTTAATGGTTATCTTGGAGAAGATAGATGAATTTATAGTAGTGGGGGAAGGAGCTATACATTCAATTATAACATTCTCTACATGCATGTTTAAATTGAAACTAAGATATAGAATGAACCTAACACCAAGTAGATTCTAAATTACTCTAATTTAAACATAATCATCATGATAAAGCATAAAGGAAAGCTTAACTAATATGCATAAAACATTAACTCAAACAATAAATGAAAACCTCCTTTGATTATTTAGATGTGTTTTATATTGTAGATACTTCCTTTACAAACGGAACACAACTACACATTATCAAAGGATTTCTCCAAGGAAGAGGATGATATCACACCAATATGTCTTGATTTCCGTTTTAGTTTTTCTCTTAAGACTCTTTGCCAAGTAGAAAGGGGGATTGAACAAGCTTTCCAAAAACATAAAAAAATTCTTCTCAAGTGTAATGTCGTACAATGACATGGTGTAAGTTTGAAACATGGTGTACTAGGATAACTGATTAATTAAAAATAGGGTTATAACTAACCAAGTGGTATTAATTGGTGTCCAGGATGAGGGGGAAAACTTTAAGTAATTAATGAAATGTCGTTAATTGACTAAGATGAAGGGAAATATCAGCTATTTAGTGGGACAATAAGTTAATTATAATGAAATGATGAGAAAGAGGATAATTAGTGTAATTATAGGAATAAAGCTGCATAGTAAGATTTATGTGTCTACATTTTCCTCTATTTAATGTGGTGTAGCGCAAGTGACGCCACTTCAAAGATAATACACAAGTTTAGATAATTTTATTTTGTATGAGTAGATGAAAAATTAGTAGGATGAACAGTTCCCCCTCAAGTGTCAATGGGTTGATAGAAGAGGTCAATTGACACTCGAAAAGAATAGAAGGACAATCATGAAAAAATAAAATATGAGCAAAGCAATGAGAGATTCGACAGTATACCAAATATGATCGTATGGAGGTGATTTAAACCACAATCCTACATAATTCCAGTACGAACTCATTTTTTGGTAATGTTGCATGGTCAATGTCAGGGATATCGGATGTGTTTTTGTTAATAGATCATGTGGAAGAAAAAGTCATAAAGACAAGAGGGATTTGAACTTGGCTCGGTTGTCCATTGTTTGAATAAAAAAAATTGAATCAGAGCCCATGCCTCAAGAAGAAGAAACAAGAGAGGGAGTGTAGTCACAAAATCACACACTTACTATTACATTTATACTGCCAAGTATGTTATTTTATATATAGATATCGCGTACGAAAAGTATTCACTAATGGATCATCACCTAGTTCTTGTCGTCACTTAGTTAGTTGTCATTGACATTTGTCTTGCATATTCGTCAGTTGTTTGCACATTTTTGGTCATCTTTTAGCAAGTATTAAAGGTTGTAATTTGGTCATTTTTCATCTTTGGTCCCTAACTGGGGTGCCTAAGGTTAAACTAGGGCACCCATGGGTGCCTCGGTCCTTGATTTTGGGCACCTTAGTTTCCGTGATGTTTGCATTTAATATTTTTGTTCAAGGTCAGTCTCTATAGTTTTTTTTTCCCATTCACCTATGTGTTAGTCGACATATCAGGCCATTAGTGTCAAAATTTGAGCAAGAGACCCATATATAAACATAGCATACTCACCACATTATAGCCGGACTATCTACTATCAAGAGCTAGCTACTTGTTTCACCTTTTTCTTAGATTGTTTCTTTGAATTGTTGACGAAACAGATAGGGTAACGGGCGTAGGAGGAATACCTGTTCAAATGTTGGTTGATGGGTTGTTGCACGTGTATGACTTCCAAATCCACATCTGATTGTGAGAGCTTCCTTTTGGCTAGGAGGAACTACCTGTAATGAAAGCAAGACCACTAGAAAGAATTAAACAATATGGGCAGTGAACTGCCTAGCGTAAGCTAGATCCAGGAAGTATGATACTTCCTAGATGGTTGTCAGTCCACTATTTTAAACAAATTAATGTTGAAAACAAGATAAATCCTATTGTTATTTTAAAATGATTTAGGTATCTCACTTAAAACACAATAAGAAATAGATCTAATCTAACAGGCTAAGCTAGAATAGAATCCACAGGTCAAATGGTTGATTCTAGGTTCTACAGGTCTAATAAAGGTCTCGGGTAGGTCACAAGTGAGTGAGGGTGAAGTGAAATTAGGTGGATAGGTCTCTGTCCAAGGCTATGTGGGCAAACATAGAGACTGGCGTCGGTCAGGGGTGACCGATCGCGGTTAGGTATAACTAGCATCGGTTACTGTGAGATCTGAGAACATCATAGAACAGGGTTTTTGGTCTCCTTTGTGATTGCACAAAGGATTTTGGTTGGTCAAGATGAGGTAATGGGTGACTGGAGTAGGTTTTTGGTGAGGTTTTAATGGGTTTATGGAGATGAAAAGTGTTGGAGATGGTCAATAGGGAGCAAGATAAATAGTGGATGATAAAATAATGATGAGATGAAATAACTAGGAAGGTATGATGTTGTACTTACTTGAATTTTGTTTCCAAACATCTGTGTGTGAAGGATAGAGGTGCTGATGATGGGTTTGGAGGCTGCAAGTGATCACCAACTGAAGAAAATCTTCTACATGGGCTGTATGCACGCTCCTCTTTGCTTAGATAGAATCAAATGTGGCTGGGATGGTTGTGCAGGAGAAGATGCTCAATCTCTTTCCTTGGATGTGAGTTCTTGCTAGAATTGACTCTCTGAAGATGCGTTATCTTTTGAGATCTGTTCTTGTCAACTTTCTTGCTTCCAACTTTCAGGTTCCAAATTCCAACCTTGAGAATAAGGTTGTTTTGGGGTTAAAAGGGGTAACTGATAGCGGTTTGGCTTAATCGACGATGGTTAGGGGTAAGCGATGTCGGTCAAGGTGGGATTTTCTAGGTTTACTAAACTTAGGGGAGATCCTCCTGATTTCCTCGAGATCTTGTGTCATTATCCCATGGATTAGACTGGGAGCTTCTTGTGAGCATGCGGGAAGGTGGTTAGAGGGAATGTGGGCATTGATTTTTAGGGTTTGGGTAAGTCTTAGTTAGTTATGGGAACTTGCTAAGAATAGGTCTTAGGTTGAGTTGGCTTGGTGAGGTGTCTAAGTGAACTGTATGTGTGGATATTATTTAAATAATAAATATAGTGAGGATAATGTATTAATTTAATTAAATTAATATTAGTGGGGTGAAGGGGGAGTGTGACCTAATTTTAGTGTCTACATTTTGCCCCTTTTTGTTGCATAGCTTGTATTGGTAAGCAACGCTAACAAAAATAAGATGTGGTTGGCCCATGTGTGGGTGAAGGTGATCCCCCTCAAACCAGGAACTAACAAGGTAGCCGGCTAAAGCGGTGAGTGGTTTGATAAAAGGTAAATGGGAGGAAAAGGTAAGTGGGTGTAGGGAAAGAGGGTGAAAGGTCTACTCGGGTAATCTAGGTAATGGGTCAGGTCAAAGGTAGTAACATTCAAACACACACACCCGTATAAACTGCAACATGCTACCAGGTTGAAGAGCAGGAAAACTCTACATCGTCTAAGGTTGATAGGTTTATCCAAACAAGGGTGAAGTGAATCCGGTATCCAAGGTATAGGATAAGGTCAGGAAACACAACGTAGGTTAGGTGTAGGAATGTTTAGGTATGTTCTGGTACACCAAAGGTAGGGTCAGGATAAATAGTCACGACAATAGGCTAGGTAAGGTCATTAGGTCAACAACACAGGAAACAGTGCCACAAGGTATAACGAACACATGAGGTCAAAGGTCACTAGCGATGGTCCAGGTCCAAATATTGAGATAACAGCATGGGTAAGGCCGAGGTAGGGATAAAATAATAAGGCAAAAACAATGGACATGAGGAGGTTGAAGAGGGTGGAGGGCCAGAGGTGAAGGTAAAGTGGTCCAGATAGGTGTAGGGGAGGCAAAAGAAAGAGGAGGTAAGGAAAAATGAGGTTTTTGTGAGGGCAATGAGTATATAGGGTAACCAACATCAGTCAAGATGAACTGATGACAGTGTATGGGAACTGATGACAGTTAGCTAGGGCAACAGACCAGCAGCGGTCAAGGATAACCGACATCGGTTGAGTTGGGTAGGGTATAAAAAGTGGAAAACCCATGTTTGAAAATTCATTTGTGCATTGTGAAAAGGAGAAAAGGACAAAAAGAGAGCGTAAGAGGAATAGGTCAAAAGAGTACTGTAGAGAGATTGGTTGGCAAGCCACATAGGTGAGAGTGGTTGAGTGAGAGGTGGGGCCGCGAGATCAGGTGACACGATTCAGTGGATTGGAGGTCAGGTGAGGATGGCAGAGGTAAAAGAGGGGTCAGGTGGTCCACCCATTCAATGGCCAGATATACCACCATGGCGTCAATAGAGGGATGAGGTAAGCTCCACACCATAGCTTAATGATTTGATTGATTAAGTATGGTAAAATATGGGCTGTAAGAAAAACGTGGGGGGGGAGTTTGAATTTTGGATTGGGAGGTAAATTGGATATAATTAGGGTGGGGGAGGTTGGAATGTAGGTAAGGAGTGGGAAGGGAAGTAGGGAAGGTTGAAGTAGGTTTGGTTGGGTAGTTAGGTTGATTTGGTCAAAATTGAAAAAAATTGGTCAGGGGTTTCGGCACCGTTCGGCACCACAGTGACTGGCGTCGGTCACTTTCAGCCGATGTCAGTTATGATACATGTAACCAATGGAATTGAAATGCTACCGGTGATGGTTATGGGTAACAAGAGTTAGTGTGAAAATAAGGAAATGGGGCCATAAATAGGCAAAAATGGGTTAGGTAGTGGAAATGGATGGGCAATGGGTAGGGTAAGATATGTAAAGGTGTGGGGTAAGAGAGAGGAGACAGGTTGAGGGTGGGTTGGGTAAAGATTAGGGTAGAGGGGTTTCGGGAAGAATAGGTGGTTTGGGGGTGAACACAAGGTAAGTGGGGAAAGCGTATTAATACATAGTGTTGGTTGGATGCAGGCCCAGGATGAGCTGCAGAGGAGGGACTGGGAGCCGCTTATATTGCTAGAGCTTCATTGATAGGTGAATTTCGAGGAGTGGAGTCACATTGATGATGTCGGCCTGACTAGGATCCACCGTTATGGGCGGGTTGTGAGAGAGTAGAGTTTAATGGTCGCACTCATCAAGAGATGGGATTCGATGACTAACACCTTCCACTTGCCGACGGGGGAGATGACCATCACCCTAGAGGATATATATAGGATATTGAGGCTACCGATTAGTGGAGCCCAGGTTTACTTAGTGACATCTGAGGTCACGGCGAGGTGTATAGATGAGGTGTTTGGAGAGAGAGCGGGCGAGCTGCACTACCATAGTGCCAGCCTGAGTTACAGAGAGGTTTATGCTGCCCATCCTGAGGAGATGAGGTTGATAGTGTTGATGATGGAGGCGATCGGGTGCTACGCATTGCTAGATTCAGAGGGTGGGAGGTTCCCACTGTCGCTGATGGGTGTCCTTCGGGACATGATGATTGATCATACCAATTTTGCATGGGCACATGCTTTCTTGGTGCAGTTATATAGAGAGTTGTGGGCCTATGGATGATTGTAGAGATTCAGTCTGTGTTGCATTTTCCTTCTTCGCTGTTGAGCCTATGAGCACATTATGTGTGTGCGACCGACAGGCCTGCCCCAGGAAGATGCATTTGAGTGGGGAGTCATTCAAGTTGGTTATAGGCGATGGGTGCCGGAGGGCAGTGTATAGAGATCACGGGATACATACGACATAGCGTATTATAGACAGAGACTGGAGAGCCTTTCCAGTGTAGATATAGTCTGGAGACCCTATGTGACCTATCCCTCTTACAAAGGGATGTACGCAGAGCTGGAGGGACTACAATTACAGAGATGGATAGAGGGATGCCGTGCCGGGGAGCACGAGATGATACCTAGTGACCGAGTGAGGCAATAGTTTGGATTAGTGCACAATGCGCCCCCACCTTTCCCATAGTATAGGAGAGAGGAGGTGGAGAGACATTTATCTCCACCCCATCCAGTAGAGTCGACAGGGGAGGAGGAGAAGCTCGTGGATGGGTGTATAGATGATGCAGGGGTGACAGTGGCATATAGCTAGTGGTGGGTCATACAAAGGCAGGGCCAGGTAGGGACAACTGGGAGGCAGGGGTCACAGGTACAAGCCGAGAGGCCAGAGCCGTAGATACAAGTAGAGAGGCAAGAGCCTCAGGAGGCAAGGATCACAGGTACAGGAGGAGGAGCCCGAGCTGTAGATATTAGTAGATGGTTTGATGAGATCACCATAGATAGTCTCAAGTGAGCAAACACAGTCTCACACCTATAGTACTGAGAGCGTAGGTGGCCGACGAGCCCAAAGGAGAGAGCAGAAGACATCAAGCAGTGCACGGGGGTCAGTATCAGATGGTGGGCCATCTATTGGTAGATTGAGAGTAGCAAAACGCCGCTCTAGATTAGAGGGGACTGTCGACACTACAGATGAGGTAGATATGTTATAGCAGATGTGAGATAGTATGTCACCTATTTTTGTATTTTTGGATTTCAGATGTATATCGGCCTGTGAGTCGAAGACATTTTTGTATTGGATAGTAGCCTGCGAGCCGATTATGATTATTTATAGCATATCAGCCTGCATACCGACATTTTTGAGATGATAGCCATGATGAGATAGACATGTTTATTGAGATACACATTTATGTGATACGGGTGTACATTGTATTGATACACACATGTATATATGAGGAGATAGATGATATTCAGGTGATGTTGTTATGATGTGTATGAGTTTTACTTTATTATGATATGGATGGAAAATAGATGAGCTAGGCATGATAGATAGGTCATAGGTGTGGATCGAGTCAGGTCATAGGCATGGATTGAGTCAGGTGATAGGCATGGATCGAGTCAGGTTAGGTTGTTAGGCATGGATTGAGTCAGGTCGATTTAGGCATGGATTGAGTCAGGTTGTTAGGCATGGATTGAGTCAGGTTGGTTTAGGCATGGATTGAGTCATTTTGGTATTTTGATAACGAATGGTAATATAAATGCATGAGATAGTGTAAAATGTGGAAAATGTTGGTTATGTATGAAAATGTGAAATAATATAAGTGGTAAAATTTATGTGGTATATGGTTTAGATGTCAAGGTTTTTGATATAAATAGGAAATCAGGTAAAAGGTGGGGAAAATGGTTAGGGTAAAGAGTGGATAAGCTAAACTTCCAGGGCCCCATGCCCTGGAAGTGCTGCCTACATAGTCTCGGTGAAAAGAGACCTCAAACCAATGTAGTTATCCCATAAGCTAGGGATGAATATGAAAATGAGTTGGTAGGTGTGTGGTCATGTTGTGGGTTTGGGTTTAATAGGTGGGGGTAGATGATAGTAAAAATGTTGCAGGTGAGGGTGATTATGGTGAAAGGGGAGGATGAGCCTAAAAGGTAAGCGTCAAGGACCAAGTTCTGTATAAGAAGATCAAAAGGTAATGAAGAAGAGAAAATGAGAAGAGGGGGCAAGAAAGCCACCCAATTGGCAAGGATCAAAACTATGAAACATATCTATGGATGGGGTAAATGAATGTAAGACCGCAAAGACATTACATGATTGATAATTTAAGAGTGATGAAAGTCACATGATCACCAAATGTCATAGGTTCAGCAGGTCCCTTGAGGTATGAAGTGAAAAGACAATGGGTAGAGTAGTGCAGGTAATTGAGTCATAAAATGGGAAGTAGAATGCCTTGGGCAATAGAGCTAAGATCACAATAGGCAAGTCCATGACGAAAAAGCTTATTTTTCATTTTTATTTTCGTTTTGACTTTGTGGATAGACTGATCGATGCATGAAGTCTATACAGGAGGAATATATGTCTCCTTGAGGTCTTTGAGAAGCTGATCGATGCGGGAAGCTTTTGAATTTGGATTTTTGAGAAAATAGTCTTCATTTTTTTTTGGAAAGAATATGTAGAGAGTTGTGAGATGTTTATAGTTGTCCTTCAAGGGAGTAGTCTACTTATAGCGACTATTAAAGGCATAAGATGTCCTTTTGAGGGATTCATCTTTTATATTGGAAGTTTGACTCAAGGAGTTGATCCCTTATATTGGAAGATGTCCTTCTGAGGGATTCATATTTTTTGTTTTTTGGCTTTTAAGTCATGGACGAGACTATAACGAAGCATTTGGTTCTTGTTGAGAAGGCAAGGGTGAATGACCATGGGATCTCATCTAAAAGAAGATGAAAAGTATCCATGAGAATCATGCTATGTGCAGAGCCATGGTGCACCTATTTAAGAAAAGGCAAAAGGGTGACGGGTAATCACATGATCCTTGTTTAGTCATTGGAGATGAGGTGTGGAAAAGGTAAATGGTGCTCAAGGGATGAGCATGAACTAGATAAATAGTGATGTAGGGCTAGAGGTCAACAATAGAATGGTTGAAGATGTAATGTGTTAAGGGGCTTAGGTTCGGGTTTACCCTCAAGCGAGGACAAATGATAGGCACCCGATCCATAGGTATGAGTTACGATGTATGGTCAAAGCCAATTAGGAGCAAATTTTCCCCGTTTGATTTTCTCTGCTTTGGTTACTTGTTGATTTTCTTTCAAAACAAGGTCATCGACTTGGAAGGTTCGTTCATGAACACATTTGTCATAAGCACGTTTGATACGTTGTTGATAAACTTGAAGGTGATCCAGAGTGTTAAGACAATGTTTGTCTAATAACTCGAGTTGTGCTAAGAGGTCCTGATGAAAGTCATCATTAGTAAGCATGTCATGGAGAGAAATGTGAAGTGAGGGGATCTAGACTTCGAGAGGCAGAACAGCCTCGGTACCGTAGACCAGTGAAAAGGGTGTAGCCGCAGTGGAAGTGCGAATACTAGTGCGGTATGCCCATAGAGCAAAAGGAATGTGCGTATGCCAATCCTTCCCAGTATCATCAACCACTTTCATGAGAATTTTATTGAGGGTTTTGTTAGTGGATTCGGCCTGGCTGTTGGTTTGTGGGTAATAAGGTGAGGAGAAATAAGTTGAATGCCGAAGGTGTCACAAAGTTTTTGCAGTGTTTTGTTTTTGAATTGTTTTCCATTATCAGTGATGAGGTGATGAGGGACACCAAAGTGACAAATGATGTGATGGTTAATGAACTCACATATTTTCTCAGCTTTTGTGGAGATGAGTGGTATGGCTTCCACCCATTTTGTGTAGTATTTGGTAGTGGTTATGATCCATTGATGGCATTGGGAAGAATGAGGATTGATTTCTCGACAAGATCCAAACCCCATTGAGAGAAGGGCCAAAGGTCACGAGCGACCTGTAAGGCATGACTGGGTGTATGATGAAGGTTGGAATGTTGTTGACATTTCATGCAGCGTTTGACATAGTCGCAACAATCATGGTTAAGGGTCGGCCAGTAATAGCCTAGGCGAAGAATACACTTAGCAACAACAAGGCCACTAAAGTGACCTCCACATATGCCATCATGAACCTCCTTGATGGTATAAGGAATTTCAGAACTTGTGAGGCATCGTAAGAGAATACCATCAAATCCACACTTATAGAGGAGTCCCCCTAGGATAACGAAATGGGAGACCTTCTTAAGGAAGGTGCGTTGTCCATTACGGGTGAGATCGGGAGGTAAGATGGAGAGGGAAAGGTAGTTGGAGTATTGTTTATACCAAAGGTCACTCGGGTCGGGGGTGTGGGTTCCGATTGCATAAACATCGTGAGGTAAATAAGAAGGTGAATGGAGGCATTGTACAGTGACAAATATTTTGGAATCGGTAGGGGAAGCGGGTATTTGGGAAGCTAAGCAGGCCATAGTGTCTGCAAATTTGTTGGTTGACCGTGGGATGGTTTGAAGGGTGTAACAATCAAAGGTGGTCAAAAGTATGTCTACGTGATGTTTATACTTTTGAAGTATCTCATTACAAAATTGGTACATACCATTGACTTGGTTTATGACCAATTGTGAATCACCAAAGATGTGGATTGATTTAACATCAAGGGCATAGGCGGTCTGGAGACCTAGTACGAGCGCTTCGTACTCGGCAATATTGTTGGTGCATTCAAATTCTAGTTTGAAAGACAAGGGCATGGGTTCTCCATCTAGAGGGATGAGGATAACACCAGCTCCACCCCCACGCTGACACTTGGAACCATCGAAGAACAATGTCATTTGGTAAGGGGGTTCATCCAGGGAAAGGGTAACAATCGACTCATCGGGAAATTCAAAATTAGAGGGTTGGTCCCCGGCAATAGGTGCGTCAGCCAGTTGGTCAGCGATAGCTTGGCCCTTAATGGACTTTTGGTGGATGAATTCAAGGTCAAGATCAGCTAAAATCATAATCCATCATGCGTAGTGTGCTGATTTTGATAAGGTTTGGTGTACATGAAATGTAAGGGGTCAGTGTTGGTCACAACATAGGTTTTGTGGTTGAGTAAGTAATGACGGATTTTGGTGGCGACAAAAACTAAGGCTAATAAAAATTTTTTAGGGTGAGTGTATCGGCTTTCGTAGTCCAGAAGAGTATGGCTTATGTAATAAACCACCTGCTCCCTATGATGTTCATCACGATGAGCAAACATGGCTCCCAAGGAATGATCGGTGGCTGATATGTATAGGTAAAAAGGTTAATCGTCTTTAGGTGGAATGAGTATGGGTGGTTGGAGAAGGTATTGTTTTAGGGCCTCAAAAGATTTGTGACAATCATCATCCCATTTAAAGGAGACATCCTTCCTAAGTAGATGATGAAATGGTTGACACTGATCCAATAATTGTGAAATGAAATGGCAAATGGATTGCAATTTACCTTGCAGGCTATGGAGTTGTTTGAGGTTAGTGGGTGGAGGCATCTCTAGAATCACCTTGAATTTAGCAGGGTCCACTTCTATACCATGGAGGGAAACGATAAATTCCAGGAGCTTTCCTAAGAGAACCGCGAAGACACGCTTTTTAGGTTGAAGGCGGACATAATATTTAATGATGTGATCAAAGATTGTTTTGATGACATTGAGGTGCTCGGTGAGTCGTTTAGATTTGGCCAAGAGATAATCCACGTAATCTTACAATATATGATGCATGATATCATGGAAGATGTAAGTCATAACACGCTGATATGTAACACCAACGTTTTTAAGGCCAAAAGGCATGACTTGATAGTAGAAGGTCCCCCAAGGGGTAATGAATGTGGTCTTGTGCTGATCCTTTGGGGAAAGAAAAATTTGGTTATAACCTAAGAAACCATCCATGAGTGAGAGCATCTCGTGACCCATGGTAAGGTCCACCAGTTGATCAATACCGGGCAAGGGAAAATCATCTTTCGGGCAGGTGAGGTTGAGGTCTCAGAAGTCTGTGCAAATGCGGAGTCCCCCTGTTGCTTTAGTAAGAGGGACAATGTTAGAAATCCAATGAGGATAATCAATGGGTAAGATGAAGGAAATAGAAAGAAGACGTTGAAGCTCTTCTTTGACAAGAAGAGCAATGCGAGGGTGCATTTTCCTCAACTTTTGTTTGATAGGTTTGGCATCGGGAACTGTTACGATATTGTGGACCACTATGGTGGGATCAATACCGAGCATGTCTACATAAGACCAAGCGAAAGCGTGGTTATGATCTCGGAGAAAGGAAGTGATGGCTTTCGGTTCAGCTGCATCTAAAGATTGTCTGATCTTTAGGATGTGTGGGTCATCCTGAGTATGAATGTTGATCTCGATAGTTGATTCATTCAACATGGTTTACGTCTCAGAAGGTAACAACTGATGAATATATGAGTCTTCTGCACCAAGGTAGGTGAGTATGGATTCATCATCCTGACATTGAATGACATTAATGGTAGGTGTGTCGATGTCAATCATTTCAGGATACAGGAATGGAGAGTGGAAGGGGCCTCGCCTTCGCAGTTGATAAGTCAAAGGCCCCAGGGAAATGGTGTTTATGAAAAAAAAAGTTAGGAGGGATAGATTCAAGGATCCATCGACTCCGTTGGTGAGGGTGGTGATGAAGGTGGAGCGGTTGAAGGTAGTGATAAAGATGAAGGTGAAGGAGGGATAAGGTCTTCAATGAGTTCAATGTGGGCCTATTTGGTAGGAGGTTGGGGAAGCCGATACCACTACGGTCATTATGTTTGTGGGTGGTACATGGAATAACGGTATGGTGACCTTGCTCGTAGAAGCCAAAACCAAAACCCTTCCACGCACAAGCGGTGTAGGAAGGTGTGGGTGAAATGGCGATTGGTAAGTGATTGGAAGTCCAGGGAAAAATTGTGGGGTTGTGATGGTTGTTCAGATGTGTAAGTGGAAATATCAAGTCCCTCATAGGTGAGACTAGTACAAAGATGAGGAGGACCATAAAGGATGCATTCTCCTATACGGTGATCATAGCAAGGGTGTTGGTGAAGGATTCCATACTCATGTGGAGTAAGGAATGTGTTGACACTATAGAGGTGGTACTCCCCCAGAGTGAGGCGTTGAAAAACACCTTCCAAGGGATCAGTGGTTGGTATGTGGGTAGTTGGTATGGATGATATGTTGGAGGTTGATGAGGAGGTGGTGTTAACGGATTGGGGAGCTAATGGGTTAGCCATAGAGGTGATTGTAGTGGTAGGAGTAGGTGAGGTGTGTATGGTATTGGTAGGTGTGGGTATAGGTGTAGGTGAAGTAATATTGGTTGTGGAAGTAGACGGCTTGACTGGTATGAGTACATCATTGGGTCAGTAAAGCATGTTGCATGTTTTGAAAGGTGATGGGTCAACTAGAATGGTATAAGTGTGTCCTTCATGTTAAAACTTTACACAATGATGCAAAGTGGAAGGAACGCAACCCATGACACGGATCCAAGGTCTACCAAACAACAAGTTATATTGGAATTCCCCCTCTAAAACATAAAACAATTCTGGAATAGTGCGGGGGCCCACGCGGACATGAAGGATGACAGTGCCTAGTGTGGAGGTGATAGCATCGTTGAATGAACGCAACATGACCAGATGTTTGTGCATGCAATTGTCAGGTATGTGCATTTGAGAAAATGCATGGGATGAAATGATGTTAATGCTAACACCTCCATCAATCATCACACGGCATACACGTATGTCAACAATGTGTACAGAGATGAAGAGGGCTAGGTCATCATTTTGGTATGGCACGATCTCTGCCTCTAAGAAGCTGAGGGAGGCCACTTGGTGAATAAGGTGAGGTGAAGATGAAGGTGGTAATTTGGTGAGGGAACTGACATGATGGGGTGTGATAATGGAGGCTACGGGTGTACGGTCATTGGGTAAAACCTTGATAGATTGAAGAACCTCTATGAGGGCTTGACAATGGGATTCTGAGGTTTGGATGAGGTCATATAAGGACATTTTGAGTGGTGATTGGTGTAATTGTTTGAGCATGGTGCAAAGTGTGACGCCATTATAAATGGGGTATGTGGGGCCGTGGATAGTTATCTTAGGTATGTGTGCAGATGGTATGTTGGGTATAGGATTGGTTGGTGGGTCAACTATCTTTTTTTTACCCTTTTACACACATGTAGGACGTGTACCATGTTGATTTGAGGGAATTTGTCAAATGGAGAGGGTGTAGGGTAGGTGGTATAATGATATGAAGGGCAAAAACCTACGGGAGGAGAAAAGCCATGTGAGGTCAGTTGGGCACAACGACATTTGGGTGGTGGCGTTGCAAGTTCTCTGATGTGAACCATGTTAATTTTAAATTTTGTGTGTGGTTCTAGGAGCTATGAGGGTGGAGGTTGTGGTTGTTGAGTGGGTAGTGTGGGAATGGGTGTAGGTGAAGCAGGGTCCTTGTCTAGAATGTCTTCTTCGTAAAAGTTGGTTTCCAGTGGACACAATTGGATAAGGATGGTCTTCAAGGCCTTGCAGTTTTCCACATCATGCCCTGGCACATGATGGTATGCACAAATTTTAGTTTCATCAAACCCCTTTGGCTTGGGTTTGAGGGGGTCATAAGGTTGGAGTGGCAGTAATGTGATAACAAAAGTCTTGAGGAGGTTGGTTAAAATTTTGGCATAGGACCCTGCTAGTGGATCACAATGGGAAGTGAATGTAGGTTTGGGTGTGGGTGTGGTTGGTTGTCTGAGAATTATTTTTGGAAGAGTAGGAACAGGTCAAGCTATGGGTTTAGGTGTTGGTGTAGTTTGAGGTATCAGTCGGGTTCGTTTAGGTAGGGGTACAGTAGATGGATGGGTAGGAGGTTGTGAGGTTGTTTTGACTGCCTTGTCGTGGGGTAGTGGGGTTTTGTTTTTGGGTTGCACCTTCTTGGGTAAAGGTTATGTGGGTGTATGAGGTCTATGAGGGAAAGCATATGGAGGAAGAGGGTGAGTTACCCATGGGGATAATGGGGGTGCTATGAAGGTAGATGATGCGGGTCATGCTTGGGGTGTGTGGGACAACGAATTAAGTGTGTTAGGTAGTGAAGCAATGGCTGAAGGTATCAGAGGTATTGGTGGTAAAAATACTACATGTGCAGGTATGATTCGTGTTGTGTGCCTGGGTAGGTTATAAATTTATGAGGAAGGAATGGTTTGTTGTGTTATTGGGTTATGAATGGGTGAGGGGTGCTTGATCCTGTTGGGCGGCTGAGGTCTTAAGGAAGATAGGATAAGTGTGGGTGTGACTGGTGCAGTAGGGGTATGAGGCTGATGAGCTTGTTTCTTGGGTTTGGGTGTCAGAGTAGGTGTGGTTTTGATATTGGAGGATGTAGATAAATCCAGCTTAATTGGTGGATGAGTAAGGCTGGTGGTCGGGGTGACCCCAAAAGTTGCAATAGGTTTAGTGGAGGTAAATGTTGTGGGTATAGGTTTGGATTTAGGTATAGGTCGGGTTATGGGTAAGGGTGTGGTGTGAGTGTTAATGGGTATCGTGGAATGGGTTGCGACAGTAGTGGTTATAGTTGGTTTGATGGGTAGAAATGTTCTTGGGTAGATAGTGGAGGTGTCCTCGAGGGACCTCTACATTTGTGTTGAGATAGGGAGTAAGAGACACCCCATAACAAAGCTCTATCCACATACTCTAAGTGATCAGCCAAACGTGAGAATGACACGTCTGTGGGTGGAGTTGGTGAGGACCTAATGGGAATTCCCGTAAAATGTATCTTAGAGATGGGGAATCTGTCAGCTTTAGCTTCCGTGGGAAAGAGAGCTGAAAGTAGGTCTGTTGGATGTTGGGTAGCTGAGGGATACTGTGCACCAAGAGGCAAAGGTATCTCTACCAGGTCTATGATGGGTGGAAGAGATGATGGGAGTTCCTTACTAAGTGGAGAAATTGATAGGTGCTCCTCTATGGGTGGAGGAGGTAATGGGTGCTCCTTTGTGGGTGGAGGAGGTAATGGGTGCTCCTCTATGGATGGAGGAGGTAATGGGTGCTCCTCTATGGGTGGAGGAGGTATGGTAGGTAAAGGTTTGCTAAGTGGTGACGCTAGGGGTGAGAGGGGCTCGATGTTAGTGGAAGACTCCTCCATTGGTGATGAAGGAGATGAATGGTGTTCCTCTGTTGGTGAAGGAATGACGGAAGTTGGTTCATATGTGGAAGGAGGAATTTGGGATAGGATTTCCTCTATAGAAGGGATGTGAGGTAATTGAGAGGAAACAGGTACCTCGTTAAAGATCGCATGAACCTCACAAGTATGGGTATCGTGAGTAGATGTCTCACCAGTTTGATTGGATGAAGGGGCATGATTGGGAAATGGTTTTTTAAAGATTTGTAGATTTTGGTTAAGGGCAGCGTTGGGATTATCCACAGTCAACTCACCTTTCTCGAGCATTTCTTGGACAATATTCTTAAAGTGATGTAGTTGCCATCACTATGACCTTTCACTTGGTGATAGTTACAAAAATCTTGTTCCTTATACCACACGGGCATGGGGCAAGAAGGGTCAAAACCAGTGTGTGGTTTTATGGGTGGAAGGGTGATGGCGATAGATTTGATCAGCTTCTCTAAAACATAAGAGTAAGGTTCCCTAATTGGGGTATATTTTTGTTGCTCTTGTCTGAATCAAAAAGCCTGTACGGGTGATAGATTAGATGAGGGTATAGCTTGGTTAGATGGATGAGCTGGACTGGCCTTGAGTACCACTGTGTTAGTGGTACCTTTAGCTTTTGAGTAATTGGTTGGAGGTTTGGAAGAAGAGGAGGTTTCATTCGACTTGAATGCTGAATTATTATTTTGCAATTGGATTTTCTTCTCTTCAATAACCTGAATTTCTAACTTTCATGCCATAGTGAAATCCTCATCAAATGTTATGAAAGTTTGGACCTGCAAGGTCGGGGAGATATGTTTGGCACAAGCTTAGGTGAAGAGCTCAATGATTTCAGCTTGTGGAAATTGAAAGGTAAGTTGATTGATTGGCTACGCCAATGAGCGACAAAATCTGCGATAGATTCATCCTCGTACTTATGTGTGGAATATAGATCGGTCATGGTAACTTTCTTGGCAATATTGATAGAAAAATGATCCAAAAAAGCTTGGGCTACCTAATTGAATGAAAATATGGAGTGTTTGGGTAACCCACTATATACCAATCTAATGTTGGTCCAGTGAGGGACACGGGAAAATTTCTCAAAAGTAAGGCATCATCATGAGCAATAAAATAACATCCATGTTTAAATGAGCACAAATGCTATTGTGGGTCTTTCTTACTATTGAAGCGGTTGAATTTAGGCATTTTCCAATGCACAGGGTATGAATAGATGGGAATGGATGGGTGAATAGGCTTGTTGCAAATCTCATCATAGGTAAGAGAGTTGTAGGAGTTGGAAACCAATTCCTCCAGTGTTTGCATCTTGTCCATCATCAATTTAACTAGGTTGTTAGTGGGTTGTGATGATTGGATGCCTCCTATAACCTGAGGAGGTTGGTTTTGGGTATAAAATGGGTGTGGCATTCCATTGTATGGGGCTACCATGTAAGGTGGTGGAGAAGAAGGAAATGAAATAGGGGGTACATACTCGGAATGAATGATAGATGAAACAGGCAGTGGTTGGTAGTGTGTATATGGGGGAGGAAGGGTCGTGGTAACCCTAGTGGCAATATGGGCTAATGTTTGTGGAATGGAAAGAATGACATTCTAAAATGGGGTAGAGGTCACCGATACTGGAGGTGGTAATGTAGCTACGGGTATGTGTGGTGGATGTAATGGGTGCCACAGAGGTAACAGACATGTAACATTCCCATTTTAAGTACATTAGAACAAGAATTTTTTTTTTGATAGGTGCATCCTAGTTCTAAATACATAATTTAGAACTCTTAGATCATAACATCATTCTATAACAGATAACCATATGCAGTTGTGATGACTCGGAGTACCTCCGATCTATTTGTATCATGACTCGGTGATCTACCGATCTATTCATGAGTATCAAAGAGTTGGCGTTTTTATTTTAACACATTGCTCTTGAGGTTCTCTTCCCTAATCTAGGATTCAGAATGCTCTGTCCAAGGAACCTATCTGAATAATTGTTACCATTATTCATCGGCATCTCGTTCCTTAGACTAGGTGACATAGGACAACACAATCAGCAGCTTGCGATACTTTGGCCAAAGATTTGAAACATACTGCTTATGTCTTGTATTCCTTGACGGCATACTCGTCAATCTGGAATACATCCTTCACCCCATTCCTATGTTATGTAGAATGTCTTACACTAAATTCTGTCAGTTTCCCTACCCCAAGTTATTCAATCAGGAATGGATTAATAATATGGCAACGTTATAAGGATGCTCTCGAGGACTAGGGATACGCTGACATACTGGGTCAACCCTAGTTAACCCTGTGTGTCAAGGTACCCCGAGTCTCTAGGGGCAGCCTCATAACATGACCATGTTGGTAACCAGTCCCAGAGTAAAAAATTGTTCAAGTTTAAGGTGTAAATCTTAACGATCAATGCAAAGGGTGTCACCATAAGTCACCTACATTGTTGTATCTTTGAGAAGATCCTAATCTTCTCGAAGGTACAACCCTGAAATCGACTTGTGCCATCAACCTTCAAATCCACCCTGAAAAGATCTACTTAACTTTAAGGTGTTACTTACGTGGAGTTTAAATTATACTTTAAGACACTCCTTTTTAGGGTAGTCTTTTCCCAACCCCTGGGTTCCTCATCTTAAAATTGCCTTTCTTATTAAGACCCATTCCACAAAGAGAAGTTTAATAAGATTGAGGTCTCAACAAGGAGATAATTGTTTCACAATAATCTTAATCAACGAAATTGGGTAGTAGCCCCAAGTCTTCTCATAAGATTGCTAACTTAACCCTTTTAGGTTTATTCCAGATCTTAAAACTGAAATATATATCTTACTTATTAGTGTTAAGATATAGTGATTAAAAAAAACATTCAGTACATTGTCTTGACTTAGATCAAGGTTAGGGAGTAACAGATTACTTTTCCCGTTCAGCTTCCTGTAAGGGTTTATTTTAACCTTAGCTTCTCAAAAGATAGTGATCTAAATTCCAATTTAGCCTTAAATAGAACATAGCAGAACTATTAAACATTTACAAGTATTTAGTCACATAATCTTTGCAAGGCTTACCTAGAGAATTCCCAAATATCTCCAAGGTATACAATAATAAAAATGTACTTAAAAACATTCAAACCGAAGAATTTCAATCCATCAAGATACAAATGCAACCATATAAAAGTAACAATCCCCTCATTTCATTCATTTCAAGCTAATCAATTACAACTTATGCATTCAGCATATTAGATACAATACTCAACAACAAAAGAACAACTTCCTTCATATAAGTCAAATTGGAATTCAACATAAAACCAAATTAAATAATCTGAGCATCATATCAGATCTACGTGCCTTTACCACTTATGACAACCATCTGCAAAATTGCCAACATGGGTCAGTTCTGTGAACTGAGCATGATAAGCACTAATTCTTAAAACAATTGCATTCTACCAATTGCTCTCATTGAACAACCTGTTTAAATGAAATCAAGCTAAATATCTTTCTACAATCTTAACATGACTATAATGCATAACCCCTATTATAGCTGTCAAATAGTCCTAAATATTTTCAGATGACTCAACGTAAATATTAGAGACTAAGAAGAACAAAATGATTCCAAAACATCCATCCATCTGTATCTCCAAGACAACAACAATCCAACAATTTATTCCATTCTAAAAAGAATATCCTATCAGTTCGTAATTCAACAAGTATGATTCTAACAAGTCCACAAAGGTAGTTTATAATAACCAACAAGTTCACTAACATAATTCCTTTTCAATCATTATGTTAATGGTATAGATAAGTATAACCACTTATACAACAACACACATTTTATGCCAGTCTCTCCATACAATACCACAGTCTATTCTTGTTTTACCCTTACCGTAGAGATCACATAAGGATACAAGAGAAGAAAACATTCATAGTTTCTAGACAAGGAGAGAATATCTTATTATTCCTACAGTTATAGATATCAACATATCTTAACAGTAGAGGAGAAAGAAACAGTGACATTCATATTTCCATTCCAATCATGTTCATGATTGTACCATCCTCTCAAGAGTAATGCATTTACACTATACGCATGCGACTAAATCAGTCGAGACCACAAGAAGATACTACAGCTTCATCAGAATTCCAAATATAAAAATTCACCTGTAGATTATTAAGCAATACAAGAGTTCACGCGACAAAGCAATAATAAAATAATCCAACCCCAATAGGCTCAACAAAACTTTCCATATTATTCAACAAACATGAAAAATATCCAACGCCATCGCCTGTCATGGTACAGTTAGTAACTTTTTATCTCAGTCAATCTCAAGACTAAATAACACAATAACAGAAGACATAACCATGTGCAAACCCAGCGACACTCCCACTGAGTCGAAACACTCAGCAACAAACAACTGAATCTAATCCCTACTAAATACAGCAAGGACTTAAATCAGAATCTGAAATCAATAAATAATAACCACAACAAGGACTTCATAGAAGTCGTCATCATATCATTAATTTCATCAAAGTTCATCCGAAATCGAGATAATACGAATACAGCAGGGACTCATACAGAGTCGAGTTTATGAAGAAAACCCATTCCTTAATTCCTCAGAATTGAACTGAACATAAACACAACAGTATTAAGAAAGATTCAATTCAATATACATGCATAGTGAAGACTTAAATCAGGAATCGAGCCAACACGCATCATATCAAGGGCTTCATCAGGAGTCATGTTTAAATGGAAATACCGCATGGATTCCAATAGTGTCAAATCCAACCAGTACTCACAACCAGGGTTCGATTGGAGATGAATTCATACGACATCAATTCAAGGACTCTCACAGAGTCAAAACCATTAAGTATTCTCAACAAAAATTCTACAGAAGAGAAAAACATAATATACGTTTCAAGGACTCAAAAGGAGTCGAACCCATATAGTAATCTCAATTAAACTTCTACATAAGTCGAAAGATACTATCTATTTCAAGAATTCCAATAATATTAATAACATATAGTATTCACGACTGAACTTCTACAGAAGTAGAAACGTATGTTACTTTTCAAGGACTCAAAAGGAGTCGAACCCATATAATATTCTCAATTAAACTTCTACAGAAGTCGAAAGATACTATCTATCTCAAGAATACCAATAATATCAAAAGAAATAGGAGTTAACAGCAAGGCTTTGACAGAAGTTGATAACAAACAAGAAAACATTTCATGGACTCCAACGGAGTCAATTTCATACATTATCCTTGCAAACATTTCTATGGAATCCAACCAAAATGCAAAACTCAGCAAGATAATTCAACAGTACGAAACCAAATGTACACTCAGCAAGGATTCAACTGATTAATCGAGCCAACATGAAAACACAACAAGATAATTCATACATTGCTACCATTAAAACCAACTGAACCAAAAATCAGCTGAACAGAGTTGTTCTAATGAAATCATTTGAAGGATAGCAAGATTTTTAAAAGTTAGGGCCTAACATGCCTGGTAATGTTGCTTAAAAATCTGAAGAAGACCTCTGAATGTACTCGCGCCTTCTCCTCTTCTTCCACGATAGATTAAACAACAATAATTTGTTACCTTCATGCCTTATAAACTTTCCCTGACAGAGAAAAGAGCTAGATATTCTCAAACTTGCCATGCAACACAAAGTAGACTGGTTCGAAGAACCAGTGATTAGACAGAGAGAAAAACAGAGCGTATGGAAAGCCAAAATTCCAACAAATTTTCCATTTGCATGCCTTCCCAAGCAATCCGCACTCGGGAACCGAAGTTCATCAATGACATTAACTCCAAGATTCCCACCTATTTTCCATTGCCACCGATCGCCAAAGTTGGTGATTGATAAATGAAAATAAACAACCATTCCCAGATTTGGCGACTCTGCCACGTCGGATTTCATTAGCCGTTTAAACCTCCACCAAATCCCTTGTCCTTCATACTTATCCACCTCATTTAATGTCATGGAAACCACTACCCATGACTCGCACCCCTTCATAGGTCCCCTTCATCCATGATCATTAGTTAGGTTAGAAACATAGGTTAGATCACAAGATAATACTTTAGTCTTACTACCATAGTGCTAGGTAGCTAACCTTAGGAGCATTAAACCTTTAGTTTAGGGCTAGGTTAGATTAGCAATAATTCAACCCATAGGTTATAGTTTAGGTTAAGGTTATTATCCTTAACGAATCCATTCTAGGTCTTACAAGTAGGACCAAACAGTATTAGAACCAATCAGGGTATAACATTCCCGAAATGGATTCTATCCGGCATTGATAATAAGCTTGTAGTACACACCAGAATTTATTACCTAGCTTAAGGTCTAGGTCTTCCTGATATTACGATATCGGGAACCAATTCATTTAACACGATCAGCTTGAGTTAGACTTCGGAATTGCTTATCCATCACATTCAGACCTTGCAACTTTCGTAAGGTCTATTATTTTTGTTCATCCAGTATAAACTTAAATCATCTCTTGGATCAATGCAACTGATCCAAGGCTGAGTCATAAAGATGGATAAATCCACAATTATTCTTGAAATCAAATTGAACTCAGGTGCTAAAATGAAAGAAATAAAAGAGTCCAAGCATATCCTGACTCAGTCAAAGATCTTCAAGAGCAAAGAAGATACAATCCACATCAAGCATGAATTCACAATCAAAGGAACACATCCTTATACAGAAGAAATCATATATCAACACTTGAGTGCTCAGGAGGAAGTAACAATAGTTCAGGGTGTTACATGCGTGACAATCATGGGGGGTATGAAACCTAACTATGAAACAACTGGGGATAAGGTGGATGCAGGTAGCACAGAGCTAGATGGGGTTGATGCAGAAGCGTGTGTGAGGGTCGGGGGGATAGATAACGAGCATGCCGTATATCAACTGACCCGAGGCATCTTGAGTGGACGAATGGGAGAGGTAAAACTGCAAGGAAGCAATATTTTGGTCAAGGAGTCGTGTAAACTCCTCATCTCTAGTAGCAATATTAGTAGGCTGGATAGGATCCATGGCTGGTGATAAAATAGAAGGTGGTGAAGGAGTAGGTGGGAGCGGTTGGCGAATGGCGTGGAACACGAGGGCATTCGCTTGTCTTTGGGTCATTAACATGTGAATTAGTACTGATCAGGTGAGGCTGCTTCTCTATAAATGGTATAGAGAACAACTGAAAAAGAATGGATGAAGTAACAAATGGTGGGTGGACTGTGAAATAGGCTAACCGACGCTGGTTAGAGAAAACCGATGTCATTTGGGGTGAAAATTGTCGGTCACTGTGAAAAATAGGAAGTGAGTAATTAGTGAGGTAGAAAGTAAAATCGGACAAGTATGCCAAATCTAGGGATATGTAAAATGTCAATGGAAAAAAATGACAGTGACAGAGACTGTGGAAAGTGGAAGAAAGTGAGGTGAAAATGTCCTTTTGAATAGGTTAGCAAAAGGACTTGGAACTGGGGTCGGTTGAGTTTAACCGATGACGGGTAGAGGTAACCGATGACGGTTACTGTGAGATTGAAGTAGTGATGAGAAATGGTGGTTGTGAATTAATATTTGATGTGGAATCAAACCTAGAAGTCTGAGAATGATGTAGATGTGGTCCAGAAACACTCAGATGAAGTCAGAATACACTGACTGTGATTGCGAGTGTGTGAGGAAAGACAAAAATAATGATCAAAATCTCTCACCTCAAAACACAAATCAAGCAGAACTCTAAGAAAGAACATTCCTAGAGTGCCTATTCTATTACGTTTGTTCAGCTTATGCTATTTAAGGACTGACACATGAATTGTGAAATAGAGTTTTTCGTGAGGATGGCTTCCTACAAAGAAGGAGATCTAAAGGGTGAGGTTTCAGGAATGTTATGGTGGGCACAGGCTTCACTCTGAAGTATGAATCGATAGAGCAGTGAGCTGGGTGCCCACTGTGTCATTATCGTGTGATCACCTACAACTTCTTCCAGGTAAGATGTTGTTTAAGAATGCATGTATTTGAATTTTTGTGTGGTTTGGTAAGACTCAAAGAAAGAGAAAAGGATAGAAGTGCTTTTGTACAATTTGTTTGTCAACCATCATCTGGTCATGACTTCTAGCGTATAGGTTGCCCTCAATTAATGTGAGCTAATGCAGAAAATCAGAATGAAATGCAATGATTTTATAACCCAAATCAAAAATGTGAAATTGGATGACATAATAAGATGAATAGGAAGAGGTATGCTCTTTCACTAAAATGTAGAAAACATGAAGAAATGATTCTTTTTAAATACACCAAAAGAAAAATTTCCTTTATAGCAAATAGAAAAAAGGAGTGGATTACCAAGGAAGAAAATCAGTGTGTACACTTTTAGAAGGGAAACAAACACACAATTTTTTCCTAGGAATAAATGAAATGCAAGGAACCACGGATGGTCCCACCAGGCATGCCAAAATGTTTCACCTTTTTCTTAGATTGTTTCTTTGAATTGTTGATGAAACTGATAGGGTAACGGGTGTAGGAGGAATACATGTTCAAATGTCGGTTGATGGGTTGTTGCACGTGTATGACTTATGAATCCACAACTAATTGTGAGAGCTTCCTTTTAGCTAGGAGGAACTACCTGTAATGAAAGCAAGACCACCAAAAATAATTAAACAATATGGGCAATGAACTGCCTAGTGTAAGCTAAATCCGGGAAGTATGATACTTCCTAGATGGCTTTTAGTCCACTGTTCTAAAAAAATTAATGTTGAAAACAAGATAAATCCTATTGTTATTTTAAAATGATTTAGGTATCTCACTTAAAACACAATAAGAAATAGATCTAATCTAACAGGCTAAGCTAGAACAGAATCCACAGGTCAAATGGTTGATTCTGGGTTCTGCAGGTCTAATAAAAGGTCTCGGGTAGGTCACAAGTGAGTAAGGGTGAAGTGAAATTAGGTGGATAGGCCTCTGTCCAAGGCTATGTGGGAAAACATAGAGATTGGCATCGGTCAGGGGTGACCAACCGCGGTTAGGTATAACTGGCACCGGTTACTGTGAGATCTGAGAACGTCACATAACGGGGTTTTTGGTCTCCTTTGTGATTGCACAAAGGATTTTGGTTGGTTGAAATGAGGTAATGGGTGACTGAAGTAGGTTTCTGGTGAGGTTTTAATGGGTTTATGGAGATGAAAAGTGTTGGAGATGGTGAATAGGGAGCAAGATAAATAGTGAATGATAAAATAATGATGAGATGAAATAACCAGGAAAGTATGATGTTGTACTTACTTGAATTTTGTTTCCGAACGTCTGTGTGTGAAGGATGTAGGTGCTAATGATGGGTTTGGAGGCTGCAAGTGATCACCAACTAAAGAAAAGCTTCTGCATGGGATGCATGCACGCTCCTCTTTTCTTAGATAGATCCGAATGTGGCTGGGATGGTTGTGTAGGAGAAGATGCTCAATCTCTTTCCTTGGATGTGAATTCTTGCTGGAATTGACTCTCTGAAGATGCATTATCTTTTGAGATCTGTTCTTGTCAACTTTCTTTCTTCCAACCTTTTTGGTTCCAAATTCTAACCTTGAGAATAAGGTTGTTTTGGGGTTAAAAGGGGTAATCGATGGCGGTCTGGCTTAACCGGCGATGGTTAGGGGTAACCGACGTCGGTCAAGGTGGGATTTTCTAGGTTTATTAAACTTAGGGGAGATCCTCCTAATTTCCTTGGATCTTGTGTCATTATCCCGTGGATTAGACTAGGATCTTCTTGTGAGCATGCAGGAAGGTGGTTAGAGGGAATGTGGGCATTGATTTTTAGGGTTTGGGTAAGTCTTAGTTAGTTATGGGAACTTGCTAAGAATAGGTCTTAGGTTGAATTGGCTTGGTGAGGTGTCTAAGTGAACTGTATGTGTGGATATTATTTAAATAATAAATATAGTGAGGATAATGTATTAATTTAATTAAATTAATATTAGTGGGGTGAAAGGGGAGTGTGACCTAATTTTAGTGTCTACACTACTACTTAGGAAAAGGACTGCATTTGGGCATCATCTACATCTTCATCACACAAGCATAGGGGGAAGAGGGTTGTATTCATTCTATTCCATCCACCATTTAAATTTTACATCTAGAATTTATTGCCCCCTACTTCTGCATCATCGACACTAGTGCACCCTAAGCACACAATTCCACACATAAGTACACATAAATAAATTGGGTGTAGAATGTAATGAAGCACTTAGTTGTACTTCCACAATTGTGGTAGCTAAGGTTAGTCTGACCCCTTTATTTGCATCTTTAATTTTTTAGGGATTTGATGCTTTGTATTGGGTTTTGCAAGTATATGTTCGTCGTACCACTATAATAACACAAATGAAGATATTGCGACTACTGAGTAACAAATAGAAAGAAACAATAAAGAACTTACAACATTACCAGAATAAGGTCTTGATCTATTCTGCAGACCAGAGCACCCAAAATTTAGACCAGGGTACCCACAGGAGCCCCAGTTCTCTTCTAGGTACCTTAGTAAAAACAGACCCCCTTATACTACTACTTTCTGAGTCACAACTTCACATTCTGCCTAGTCCACCTGTCAGTCATCATAGTCCACCAATGTAGTGAGGTAAGTACTCTTCAGGTTATTACCCTATCCCTTCCTATTGCCATTTATTACATTTCATTTAAATACTTTAGCATTTATCTTATATTTTACATTAGTTATATTATCATTGTTACTAGTTAGATTAGCTATAAAAATCCCCATTTTAGTTAATCATTTTGGTGAACCTGTCTTATAGAGCACCTTTCCCTAGGATCTGCTACATGGCCAAGAATAGACCATCTTCTTCACCCATTATTTCTCATGTTAGTGTCAACCCTATTTATGATGAGGCTACCATCACTAAGATCAAATCCCTCTATAGCTAACCCATTACCACACCTAATCATATTCAACAACAACTTCAAGATGGCATGTAATATGTGCCTACTAGCTTTGAAAATTCTCCTTTAGGAATTAGTATTGTTGATGATCCAGTAGCCTTTACTCGTTGCATGCCATGTTATGCAGCTACTTTTGATCCACCTGCTGATATTTTACATGAAACACTAGATGATTCTCTTATTAATTAATTATTTAGTATTGACGTTAAGTCACTTGTGCATGCTAGTTCTACTTCTAATATGATCATTGAATATCATGCCTCTTCTGACATTGCTTCTCATGATGCATCCTCTCATAGTTTGCACACTCCTTCATATTATGTTGATGATCCTAAGGATAGTGTTCTTAGTGACATTCTCATTTCTAAATCTATTTCCGATAATGGTGAGGCTCTTGATAATCATGACTCTCCTTCTTTTCATATAGCTAAGTGTGCCTCACCTTCTCCATTGCTAACTTCTCCAAAGGTTACATCTAGCTCTATGCATGAGTCTCCACCTTCCATCACTTCTTCTTCACCTACTATTTCATCTCCTCTTGATACATCTCCTTCTATAGAGGTTTCTACATTGGTTTCTTCACATATTAAGGATGTGTCTGATGATAGCCCTATAATTGCTATGGATATACCATCTATGTCTCTTGTTATAGCTTCTCTGACACCTACTACTAGTGTGCCCTTAGCATTAGATCCTTCCCCCTCACCTTTGGAGATTCCTATGATAACTCATAATGGCAAGTTACAACCACTCAAAAATTTATTGCCATCTTCCACCATTCCATCACAAGATATTCTCTCTCTCATGCATGTCGTAGGAAAATTACAATTGCAGGTTCATTCCCTTACTTTAGAAAGTAGGGCCTATTATGCTTCCATTGATAACAAATCGTTACATGGAAATTGTGTCCCTAATAAGATACATGATTTGGCATTTCCTCACGATTTCACTATGCCTACTTTCACATGTTTTGATGGTATGGGTGATCCTCATACTCATATTTCATATTATCATAGTGATATGGCCTCTTATTCTAATGATATATTATTACTCAAGGCCTTTCGCTATAGTCTTACTGATGAGGTGTTACAATGGTATACTTATCTCCCTTTCATGTATTTTATTACTTTCTATGAAATGGAGGATGCTTTCCTCTGTAGGTTCATAATAAAAAATGGACCTAAAGTCACTTATGACCACTTACCAATCCTACATCAAGGCTCCACTAAACCAACCAAGGATTATGTTTTAAACCTCAATGCTTGTATACACTAGCTAGTATTCTAGCCTATTGATCTTGAGAAAAAATTTATTTTCTGTCGTGGCCTCATCCCTTGACTCAAGCCATGTTTGTAATATGATACATGTGAGTCATTTATTATCCTATGTTATAAGGTCATTGACTTAGAGAAAGATATTCTCTCTACACACATTGTAGATCCTTCACACACTATTATAGTCATTCCGTCCTCTATTCTACAACATTACCTTTAGTTGAGCACCCTCCACAATCTTCACCATTTCCTCACAAGCAAGCCAAAACAAATCAACCTATTTCACTGCAAAAACATACCCTTTCTTTGGCTCCATAACAAACTACTCCTACTACTACTCCATATAGGCCATAAGAGCCTTTGAATTTTTCTCATCACGCTCAACCACATGATATGATGCGTGTATTACTTAATGAGAGATTAATTCACCTGACTTCAAACCAACATCATCCACAACACCGACTATAATGTCTGCATGACCAACACTATATTAACTACCATCGCATTAATGGTCGTAGAGACAACAACTATTTTTACCTTCAGGATATATTACACCAATTAGAGGATTAGGGTATCATCTCCTTTAGATCTCACCCATGTGAATGATCCATCTCTCCCCTACCTCATCAGGGAGCTTCTACTATAGTTGAGCCCTTTCCTCCATTCGATACTCAGGCAGTGATTCAGTCACCACCCCAATTAATTTCTGATACATGCTCTCCACTGCATCCATACACCACTACACCACCACATCCATCACATACATTTCATCCATCAAACTCATGTTATCCACCACATCATGTTTCTATTCCACATTTGTCTCCACAACACCTTAATTTCAAATATGACATTCAATTTGGTTCATACACTCAGGTTGCTTCTATCCCACATGCTACCACCGATTCACGTCATCTTTGTCTTTGGTAGGTGATTACTATCACCTTACCACCCAATGACACACTTACAATCTCATGGTTCTTATAAAACTTTTGAGGGATTTCTATAATAACCTTTCATCATATGCTCCACCATTCATCTAGCGCCCCTCAATCATTTCCCAATGATACACTCTTACTTTTCACGGCTCATTTTTGAATGTTGAGGGATCTTTACCATATAAACCTTCTCATTCATACACTGGGGGACATCATTGCTTCCCCCTATAATTAATTATACAACCAAGTTATCATCACATTGCATTATTATGCCATACATTCATCATCATATATTAGTTTGATGATTATACACCATATCTTTTTACATTTACTCTACTATACTCATCATGTTAACTACAAGTCACACATTCTAGTTACTAAACATTTCATTTTAACTCATCCCATTTTTTTTATCATCATTTTTCAAATATTACATCACCTAATATTAAAAACACAACAAAACAACACTTGCATCATCAAATTATACAACATTGATATAACATAAATAGTAAATCCAATGACATATATAAATCGTAAGAGTTCATATATCACAAATACACTAATCACTAGGGGAAACTCCCCTACATCATAAAAAATCATAGCTCATCATCACTATCACTCTCGAGTAATGTAAGAGTATTAGAACTAGATGCATAATCGCCTACTCGGCGCCACTGCTCGTGGCCTCAATATCTCTCCACCTAGCTCGATATTAAGGTGTTCTCTGTATACTACTCATAGAACTACCACTGTAAGTCCACATATCGAGAATAAACATCCTTTGCTAACGGACCAACACCTACCACCTCTCTATCTCGATGAGTTGGCACATTCCACTTCAATGTTCGGATGGATGTGTCGACTATAAAAAACCAATACGTATTACCTACAAAGCAAGCAACACCAATATGTTAGACAACTAGTATTCAAGCCTAAGCCAATAAATCAACATACATAACATAACTACATATAAATACTCATACTTAGCCACATCAACAACTACCGGGTTGGGGACATGTGCTTCCTGCACTCTTTATCCTCCTACATGTTTCAACCATGTTAGATCTTCAAATATTAGAAACAACAATACCCATCGATGTGTTGCCCACAATGCACGATACTCCTCTGTACTCCTAGAATCATCTCCATCTATAACCTATATCATAAACATGCAAGTGCTCTAATAGTATACTTCCTATAGTTAACTAAGAGAAGAAATCCTATTATTAGACTAGACCTTGCATGTCGCTCAACTGATGCTAGTTCCCAAAATACCATTGCATGGACCACAAGTCTTCATGTGTTTATGTGCCTAACATGCTGTCAAGGTTAGCACATCAGTTGTACAGATAATATATCAGATCTAAGTAGACATGCAAATAAAAGTTGATATTCTACCAGAAGAAATATACAAAACAAGAGACATAAATAAACACTAGATTTAACGTGGTTCACCTAATGCGGGATACGTCCACCAAAAAACAAGCTAGTCTATAATCCAAATATTTGATAAGATATACAATTAATATTTACAATCTTCCACACCTCTCAGATGTACAATACTTTCTTTCCCTCAAGCTTTTTGATTAAACACCAAGAATTCTCTCTCACCAACTTTTGCAAGTTCTTCTTAATTCTTGTTAATACTTACTTCTAAACCCTAGATTTCATGCTTATATAGTCGTTTATAGACTTTGGGAACTTAGCCATACAATTAAAATCAATAGATATACTTTGATGTTAAAAATAGATCTAATTCCTCGAGAGTTAATTAAAACAGTCCTCGCATAGGTAACCAATGTCGGTTAGTCCCTAATTGATGTCTGGTTCCTCCTTTGCCTGACCAATGCCGGTCCTGGGTGACCGATGTCGGTTCCCTTCTTAACTGATGACGATTACTATGGTTTTTCCAGAAATTTTCACATATAGCAAGCTAAACTGAATTAATTGATCTTTGCAACTCAACAATATCCCACTTGGATATTAATTACTGTACCATACCTGTACAACATCATTCTTGGATCCTTTCCTTAGCTATGTTTCTTATTCTTTAAGTCTCAGACTTGAAGACCAATAAGAAGTGGAGTTTATATCCATCTTATCCTTTGATAATGACTTTGTTATCGATATCCACAGGGTTCTCACTCGTATGAATCTTTTCCAGATTCAACTTGTCCATCCTCCAATACCTGCCGTATGAAGTGATACCTCAACTGAATGTATTTCATTCTTAAATGAAATGTCTGAGTTCTTTGCCAAATGAATTACACTTTGAAATATCACTGAATAGTTCACAATCACCTTTCTCCTTTCCCAACTCTTCCATGAACCTACTCAGCCATATCATTTCCTTGCTATCCTCTGTAGCTGTACAACATACTCTGCCTCTATAGTAGAAAAATCCACAACCTTCTGCAATCTTGAAATTCAGCTAACTGCCATCCCACCTACTATGAAAATATATCTAGTAGTGCTCCTTATACCATATAGATCTCTAACCATATCTGAATCAACATATCCACCTAAAGAAATATCCCAACTTCCATAGCATATTCGCATGCTAGATGTCCCTTTCAAATATATGAGTATCCATTGGACTACTTTGCAATGCTCTTTACTTAGATTGGCCATAAATATATGCACCACTCCCACTGCTTGTGCAATGTCTGATCTTGTACAAAGCATAACATATATGAGACTCCCAACTGATGAATAATATGGCACTCATGTCATGTATTTGACCTCCTCATATGATGAAGGACACTGATATTTTCTCAATTTGAAGTGTCCATCCATAGGTGCACTAATAGGTTTTGCATTCTGCATGTTGAACCTTTCTAACACCTTGTAGATATAATCCTCCTGAGACAAATACAATTTCTTATTTCTTCCTGTCTCTATGTATTTGCATGCCAAGGATTCTTTTTGCAAGCTCCTAAATCCTTCATAGAAAAATGTGTGAGCTAGCTTTCTCTTAAGCTCACTCAATGTCCTTTATACTAGATCCTACAATAAGCATATCATCCACATACATAGTAACAAAATAATATAGCTCCCATTTTCAAGCTTCTTAAAATAAACACAATGGTCAGATTCACATCTGCAAGTAGCTATGCTCATGCATGAAACTATCAAACCTCATGTACCATTTCCTTGGAGCTTGCTTGAGCCCATATAGGCTCTTTTTCAACCTAGACACTAATTTCTTCTTACGCTTGAATTCATACCCAAGTGGTTACTGCATATAAATCTCTTCATCCAAATCACCACGAAGGAAAGTTGTCTTCACATCTAGTTTCTCTAAATTCAAATCATCTACTTCAACTATACTCAATACCGTACGTATGGAATTCCAAGAGAAAATATTTCACCAAAGTCAATACCTGCTTTCTGTGTAAATCCCTTTACTACAAGTCTTGCCTTGTATCTTTTCTGTCCACCCTCCTCTTCCTTGATCATGTAAACCCACTTATTATGTAATGTCCTCTTACCTACTGACAACTTAACCAAATCCCAAGTCTTGTTTTTGTTCCAAGAAATCCATCTCCTCATATATGTCATGCTCCCACTTAATGTGGGTCTCATCCTGCATTACTTCTTCAAAAAAATTTGGTTCACCATTATTAGTCAATAAAAAATAAGATAGAGAATGTGTAAATCGATCTGGAGGTTCACTTACCCTTTGTGACCTTCTCACAGGAGGTTGGGGTACCGGAGGCTCATTTTGGACCTCTTGGACATTTGTTTCCAATTCTGACAGTGATCGATGCCTGTCACCTGTAACCGACATTGGTAGCTGATAACTGATGCTTGTCTCTTCTATAACTGATACCAGTTCAGCTGACCGATGGTAGTCAGGGGTCAACTGACATCGGTTACTGTGTAACCCTGTAGGTATGACTTTTAAATCCAAGAGTTCATTTTCATTCACAAACTTCTCAACTGGTTCATCCTTGGGTACCAAAATTTGATCCATGTACATTCTCTTTTCATTTCATTCAACATCACGACTCCTAATAATTTTAGAATTCTCTAAATCCCAAAAATGGAATCCGAAATCACCAGATCCATAACCAATGAAAGTGCATTTATTGGATTTTTCATCCAACTTTTTCTTATTTTCCTTATCAATGCACAAAAGCTTTTGCACTAAAAACTTTAAGAAAAGAAATATCTACCTCTTTTCTAGTCCAATATTCCCCTACTATTCCTCCATCTAGTGAACTTGATGGCCCACTATTAATCAAATAAACTGTTGTATCAACTGCTTCTGTCCAAAATTGAAAGGGAAATCCAACATGTATCCTCATACTTCTAGCACATTCCATGATTGTCATGTCCATTCTTTATGCAACACCATTCTCTTGTGGTGTTCTTAGAACCTTTCTTTCTCTACATATTCCATTCACGAAATAATAATCATTGAAATCCTTGCTATAGTATTCACCAACATTTTCAGATATAAGGAACTTTAACTTTGAATTTGATTCATTCTTAATAAGGGCTTTCCATCTTTTAAAATTCTCAAAAACATTATATTTATGTTTAATACAATAAACCCATACCTTTCTTGTAGCATCATCAATGAAAGTAACATAATACTTGAGATCCTCCATGAGAAGCTACCTGAGATGGTCCCCACACATCTAAGTGTACAAGCTCCAATTTTCTACTCCTTTAGTTGCCCCAACTTTGAGAAATCTCACTCTCTTTTGCTTTCCAAAGATACAATGCTCACAGAAATCAAGATCTAAATATTTCAAATCTGATAACTTACCCTTAGCCTTTAAGATCTGAATTCCTTTTTGACTCATATGGCCCAACTGATTATGCCACATGCATGCATCTGAATCTGAAGTAGATAACACAGAAAAGGAATCAGTAACATAGGTAGATAAATGCAACGTTCCTACCTTCTTGCCTCTCACCACAACAAGGGCACCCTTGGTGAATTTCCAAAAGTCTGTTGTGAATGTAACCATGCAACCAGCTTCACCAAGTTTCCATGTAGAAATAAGATTCCTCTTGAGGCTTGACACATGCCTCACATCTTTCAATACCCATGTATTTCCATTTTAAAATTTTAAATGAACTTCCCCTTTACTAGTAATACTAAAAGGTTCATCATCACCCAAATAAACATGCCCAAAATTGCCATGGACATAATTTCTAAAATAACCCTTATTAGGGGTTGCATGGAAAGAAGCTCCTAAATCTAAAACTCATGATTCTATTCTATTATCTAAACGAAGAATAACAACATATTGTATTACCTCTGCTGCAATATATGCCTCTTTATTTTCCTCTTTACCTTTATTTGGGTGTTGGTTCTCTTTATCCTTTGACAACTAAACTTTCTTTGCATGTCCTTTCTTTTCACAATTCTAACAGATAATTCCCTTACCTCTAGATTTAGATTTGCTATCCCTTGACTTTGATTTCCCATTATTCTTACTCTTGGATCTCTCCTTCTGCTTGCCCCTGCTTTCTACATTCAAAGCATTTCCAGATGATGATTCCTCTATACTCTTCCTATGAATTTATTCATTCAAGATTATACTAACCACATCATCAAACTTCAAAATATTATTAGTAGATGCTGTATTACTAACAACCATTACCAAGTTATCCCAACTATCAGGAAAAGAACATAAGAATAAAAGTACTTTCACTTCATCATCAAATGGTATATCACCCAATTTTAACTGATTTACAATAGATCAGAAATCATTCAAATGACTAGATGCAGATCCACCTTCATGCATCTTAGAACTAAATAGTTTCTTCATCAAATAAACTTTATTTGAAGCACTAGGTTTTTCATATAAATTAGCAAGAGATTTCATTAACTCTACCGTAGAAGTCACTTCTATAATATTGGAAGCCATAGATGCTATCAAGCTCAATCTTATAGATCCCAAAGCCTTTCTGTCAAGAATCTTCCATTCTTCATCAGTCATCTTTGTAGGTCTAAACTTCTCATCCAATGGTAAATAAAAATCTCTTTGATACAGATAATCCTCAATTTGCATCTTCCATAATTGATAATTTCAGCCGTCAAACTTCTCTACCTTGTATTTGTTTTCTTCTGCCATTGTTGTAGCTCCCACTCAATCAGAAAACCCTCTCTGAGTAAATCTATTAACACATAAAACCCTCAAACAAAGCTTTGATACCAATTGTTGGGGTTAACACAAGCTTGTATAGATAATATATCAAATCTAAGCATACATGCAATAAAAGTGGATATTCTACAAGAAGAAATATAAAAAATAAGATATATAAATCAACACTAAATTTAATGTGGTTCACCCAATGTGGGCTACATCCACCAAGAAACAATCCAATCTATTATCCAAAGCTTTCAGAAGATATACAATGAAGATTTACAATCTTCCACACCTCTCACGATGTACAATACTTTATTTCTCTTAAGATTCTCCTTCTTCTCCAAGAATTCTCTCTCACAAAATTACTTCCACAATAATAATTAACTTCTACAATTGTTACTTCTAAACCCTAGCTTCCATGCTTATATAGGCCTATACAAACTTAGGGAACTTAGCCATGTAATTATAATTAATATATCTGCTTTAATACTAAAATTAGATCTAATTCCCGTGAGTTAAATAAAACACTCACACACAGGTAACCGAATCTGGTTAGAATTAACCGATGTTGGTTCCTACTTGCTTGACCAATGTTAGTCCCTTCATAAATGATGTCGGTTACTGTATTTTCCTGTAATTTTAATATAACATGCTAAACTAAAGTAATTGAGCTCCACAACTAAATAGTGAGACTCGCTCCACCTGGAAGAGCTCTGCTGCACTTGGAAATCTATCCTCCAACCACATCATCCTCTGAATACATAGTAACTCTACAACATCCTCTGGCCATCCTCCATAGTCATGGCATGGCCTCCATGTAATTGACTCAAGTCCCATCATATCTATGAAAGCTCTATATGAATTTGTATCCATCCTACACCCACGAATATTATTCCACCTCGATGTGTATATCTCTAGCCTCACCCACTCTTCTCGTGGGTCCCCTACTGGTCTCAATACTTCTATATGCTCATATGCCCATATATGTAATAACGTTGTGGCTCTCATCCCACCGCCATGCTCATCATGGGTAAACTAATATAAGTCTCTATATAAATGGGACAAAACACATCATGCCCAAACTTACCTCGTACCATTCTCCTCTATCTGATGAAAAATATTATTTATATTATATAATATTCCCACGCGTCCTCCCTCCACTACTATAGTTGAAGCAATGACCATTGTTATAAACTTCCATAAGTGCAAAACATTAGACCTAAAAATAGCATCTAAATTGATATGCTCCTTGGTAGGTGTCTAAGTCCCCACAAAGTACCATCTCACAGCTCACATGTCTATACATGTCCTCTAGCGGCATCACTTGAACCCTCTCTCCAACAACTAGTAATTGTAGTATATGATAAACATCCTCCAATTTCACAGTCATCTCCCTATAGGTAACCAAAATGTGCATGTCTCTGCACACCATCTGTCACATAAAGCAGTCAATGTAGGCATATTATGGGGCACATCCCCCATCTGTGCTATGTTTCATAGGCCGGCATGGTCCATCACATCCCAATCCTCATCAGATAAACCCAAACCAAGAAACGTTCTCAAATGCCAACCTCCACGGAACTCCCTCGAGTGGATATCCCTCTACACAACACAAAACAACAAAAAACACAACATTATAACACTTTACAAGTATAAACAGACTCACTTATAACATTTTTACACATTACAGACTTGATTTTCAATATTCCTAGTCAAATACACACTTTGTGGACTAGGGTACCCAGAGGTAGGACTGGGGCACCCAAAAGCAAGACAATAACACCCAATCCTATATGCTCTTGTCCAGGGGGTCACTAGCGCCCCCACTGCTCTTGTCTGGGTCCAAAATGATGAGAAAATAAAAATGCTCCAAATTTTTAAAAATTCACTAGAAATGAGTCATACATTGTTTGAAAAACACATTACTTACCAACTCTACAATAGTATGTGACGCTACGGCGGTTGCCACTCTCTCAAATCAACTAGGACGTGTTGTTCTCGCTTACGACATTTTCACTCACCTCATGCTCACTCTTGCAATCACATAAATAAAAAATAAGGTGACTAACCACTTTTTCACCATACTATTTATAGCCCCTTTTTCACCTACATTACTATAGTCAATATCTCAAGCTCATTTCCACTGCTAATACACACCACCATTTTTACCATATCTTGAGCATCGTTACTGTACTTTACACTATGTTTGTGGCATTATTTTCATAATTCTTCATATCACCATAATATACACATTACATGAGTATTATCCCTATTTAGCAATGTTTCCCATCTACATTCATGTGACTTTCATAATTTCATACATATATTGTGCTTACTTTCGGCTTAGAGTTCATTCTTCTCACCACCTCCCCTTTTGCCGAAAGAGGGGGCATATCATTAGAGTCATCCTATAATTCTCATTATATCAACATGTCTTCAAAACATTACCGATGCGATGATTTCAAAAAAATTACTAATGCACTATGTGACATTTCCTCATTCATTTCCCCTAATGACCTAAACTAGGGGCAACAAATATACAAATATTTCCATATGACAATTTCATCACTTCCCCCGAATGACCCAATTTGGTGGAAAAAAACATTAATAATCTCTCCATACGATCATTCACCAACTTCTATCGATTCCCTGTAATGACCTAATCTGGCGGTAACTAGCATAAAACCTCTCCACGTGTAACCAATCAAAATAACCAATCAATCAATCAATTGACACATTCAAACTTCTAACAATTGGAATCATATAAATACTACAAATAAAACACTTTGGCCTCTTGGATGACCTAACAAGTTACATGCGGCCTCCTAAATGACCCAACTTAGGAGATTATATTCATCACTTTCCCATATGACCTAACTTAGGTAGTTATTCTTCATTTCGTGCTTGCTTCCAGATGACCTAAATTGGAAGCCATCATATATCTTCACATTTTCTTCAATATTACCTAACTTGGAAGCCTTCACATTACAGCAACACCCATAGATTGGGGGCAAGAGTTCATTTCCTATACCACTCCTATATGGGTCATTTGTTTGATTGAAATTGTCTAGATCTAGAAACCATAAATATTTGATATGAGTCTATTTGTAGTGGCTAGATCTTAAGGATGTAGTTAAAGTTTGGAGAATAACATACTTTTATCCCTACACTCTTCCTCTAGTGACAGCAGGGTGAAAGCATACAAGTGTGTCCCACTTTGTGGCCATAAATATTTTAAAATCTGACTAGTAAATAAATAATTAAAAAATACTATAAAAATTTAAAAAATTAGGTAAATTCTGGATGCCCTGCACCTTGGTATTTATAGCCTCTTAAAAATGCATGTTTGGTCATTTTATATGTGTTTGGTCATGTTTTGGTTGTCAGACATAGTTTTCTGAAAGTACAAAAACTATAAAAAAGTGGGACACAGTTATATGCTTTAACCCAGCATGCCCAAATCCTTTGGTTGATTATTCATACACACATGTTTGGGTTGGGAATTGATCACTCCCTTCCCCATCTCAACGTTATCTATACAATATTCACAATCATATAACATTTCTTATCATCACATTCATTTTATCATGACGTTATGATCTTTATTATGTTTTATGGATCAATCGATTAATCCATAGTTCGTAACACTAAATGGTTCTTTCGACACACTTTTAATACACATTTGCGTGTTCTACTTCAGCATGAGAATCTCCATATTTCTCAAGTACGCATCTCTATCTACTTTATGTTACCGAGCCTTTTCTCACCAATATAAAGTGGGGCCAAATGTAGTCACAAAATCAGACACTTACTATTACATTTATACCACCAAGTATGTTATTTTATATATGGATCTTACATAAGAAAATTATTCACTAATGGGTTATCACCTAGTTCTTTTCATCACTTAGTCGTCAGTTGTCTACACATTTCTGGTCATCTTTAAGCAGGTATTAATGGTCATAATTTAGTCATTTTTCATCTTTGGTCCCTAACTAGGGAGCCTAAGGTTAAACTGGGGCACCCATGGGTGCCCTGGTCCTTGATTTGGGGCGCCCTAGTTTCTGTGATGTTTGCATTTGATTTATTTTTTTGAGGTCGGTCTCTACGTTTTTATTGTCCCATTCACCTATGTTTTAGTCGGCATGTCAGGCCATTAGTGTCAAAATTTGAGTAAGAGATCCCTATATAAACACAATATACTCACCACATTATGGGCATACTATCTACTATTAAGAGATAATGACTACTTAGGAAAATGACTACATTTGGGCATCTTCTACATTTGCATCACATAAGTATAGGCGAAGATGGTTGTATTCATTCTATTACATCCACCATTTTTATTTTACATCTATTTATTTCCCCCTACTTTTTCATCATTGACGCTAGGGCACCCTATGCACACAATTCTACACACAAGCACACAAAACTACATTGGTTCTGGAATGTAGTGCCGTGCTTAGTTGTAAGTACACCATTGTGGCAGCTAAGGTTAGTCTGACCCCTTCATTTGCATCTTTCCTTTTTTAGGGATTTGATGCTTTTTATATTATATGCTTTTTACACTAGTATTATATTATATCTTATCATTTATATTATATTTACATTAGTTATCTTATCAATATTACTAGTTATATTAGCTATTAAAATCCCCATTTTAATTAACTAGGGAGGGAGGGAAGAAATGAGGCACTGTGATAATTCTATCTCAAAGGAATGGTTAGAAGAATTGGAATATGATTGGTAAAAACTTAATTAGAATTGAAGATAAGATATATGATGGGTGGGAAGATCGTGGCATATCTTACGTACCATATTTGCTTTTAAGTAGTTTTTATTTGATATAAACATACAACAAAATGGTAAAATGAAATGAAAATCCATAATACTATTTTTTGTTCAATGTTAAAGGACATAATCAAATCAAAATAAATAAGCAATACAATACATGAAATTAAACAAGTAGGAAATCAAACAAACATACTCAAATGAACAACGTGCAAGAGAGTTGTACTATTTTTTTAATTCAAATTTAGTTTTCAAATGTTCGAGTTATATGATAAGGGTTAAAATGATGCCCAAGCAAGGATACATTCAAGGGAGTATATGGAGGATAAAAAACGTCCTATGAAAAGTAACATGCACTATAAAATTGCCTTAAATAACGATATATGTTGGGAAGATAGACACGGAAAGAAAACCAATATAGATCAAACTACAATATGATCCAATAAGAGTGTCTTTGGATTATCTAATATTATTCTTCTCTTCAACCCAATCCAATCCCCTTTCCTTTCTAAGACATCACTTGGGGGCATTCATTTCTACTTATTATTCATGGTGGAACACTTTAGGGGAATAATCACACGTCGTTATTATCATTTATGCTACACTGTTGATATTATATGTTAATCTTATGTAAGTAGTCTTGTTAACATCTTGGTTTGTTTATAATCTTGGTGTATTTGTATTATTATATGAATAAGGGTTTGTTTTGCAACCTTATCATTATTTTACAATTTATTGGTTCTATGATTTTTCATCATGGTGTTAATTCCCCTCTGTCATAATAAAATTGAGTCAAAAAAATATTGAAAATTCAAACACACACATGTAAAAATCATAACATCCAAAATAAAAAAATCAAATAATAAAAAAAACTAAAAAAATTACGAAAATTTCAAAAATCCAACAAAACAACACAATCAGAGAAATCAAACTTGATATTGAATATTTGCTCAAAATAACAATATTCTCTTACACATGTAAGAGTAACTCCTCTTACATGTCATAAACCTTTTTACACTTCCTTACACCTCTTTAAGTAACTCCTCTTACGCATCATAAATTATCATAGAATCTCTTTCGTGTCATAAACTTTCATAGAATCTCTTACGCGTCATAAGTTGTTATAGAATCTATTACACGGCATAAGATGTCATAGAATCTCTTACGTATCCTGCCATGTGTCGTAATATTCCTTGGTGACGTTGAATATTAAAGTATTTAAATTTTGACATCACAATAATGCCACATAGTCTGTCACCTCAGCTAATGTGCCCCACTTGGGCCAACTCATTTTTCCATGTGTCCTATAGGTCATATCACATTGTTGAATAATAAATTATTTAATTTACACCTTAATGTGTAACTTGAACCTTTGACATGAATAAATATTTTATGCACACAAATGTTGTTATGTTGAATATAAAAAAAAAATCAAACCTCAATAATTCCACCAACACTAATGTTGTACCTTTGACATAAATGAAAAAAATACTCTACAAACTTCCCCTTTGTCATTGATGGCAAACCCCTGCTAAAAATAAATATATATGAAAACCTATTTTCTCTCAAATCCAACTTTCTGCCTCAACTCTTTTTATACTGATACATTGTACCTGTTCTATACAAATCTCCACCATGCTGCAATTCTCCCCTTTTGTCATTAATGACAAAGGGATAACTGAACCTATCACCTCAACCTGTACTCAGAGCTGAAGATAATGCAATTTAGAATATCCCCCTATGTCCATACTCTCCTTTAGGTAGTCAACGAGTAAGAGTGACTGAAATCACTCCTAAATTCTTTCTAAGTCACTTAAAAGATTCCTTTGGTAGGTGTTTTGTAAATATATCTACAATCTGATCCTTACTCCCAACATATTCCAATTTCACCTGTTGATCTGCAAATTTTTCTCTCAAGAAATGATAATTAATGACAATGTGCTTTATCCTAGAATACATGACTAGTTTTTTTGAGATATTAATATTACTCATATTTTCACAGAAAATGGAAATAAGATGCTCATATTATACATTTATGTCCTTCAACATTTTCTTCATCCAAAGCACTTGTGTAAAACATGTCATTCCTACAATAAAATCTACTTTTTTTGTAGAAAATGAAACTGAGCCATGTTTCTTGTTGAACCATGACACTAACCTGTCACCAAGATAAAAAGCTCCCCCACTTGTACTTTTCCTATCATCGACACTTCCTGCCTAATATGCATCTATTAATGCTGTAAGAGTGAAATCATCACTCTTTAGGTACCATCAACCATAATCCAACGTACCTTTCAAATATTTGAAAAAACAAATTGTTTCCACACGAGTTTCCTTTGGTGCCACCTAAAACTATGCAACTAATCCAATAACTTACATAATATCTTGTTTAGATGTTTTGGTATATAACAAATTGCCTATCATGGACCTATGCAAAGTCTGATTAGCATCAAGAGACTAATCATTCTTACTCAACTTGCAACCTATAATCATGTGTGTACTAACTGGATTGTAATCTTCCATTTTAAAAAATTTCAACATCTCCTTTATATTCCTAGTTTGTGAAATAAAAATGCCTTGACTAAACTGCTGAATTTTCAAACCAAGAAAATAAGACAACTCACCAAGCATAGACATCTCAAACTTCTTCTACATCTCTTCTGCAAATTTGTTACAGAATCTCCTACAACTGCTTCCAAAAATAATGCCATCCACATAAACCATAACTATCACCTGATGTTCTCCTTCTGTCTTGATGTACAAATAGTTATCCATAATTCCTTTTCTGAATCCTTGTTCCCGCAAGTATTTGTCCAGTATAGAGTACCAAGCTGTAGGATCTTATTTCAAACCATAAAGAGCCTCTTTTAATTGCATACAAAACCTGAATTTTTTGATAGAATAAAACCTTCTGGTTGTTCTATATAAACTTATTCCTCTAATTTTCCATTCAAGAATTATGATTTTACATCCATTTGATAAACTTTAAAATTATTGAAACAAGAAAATTCTAAAAACATTTTTACCGCCTCTATGCGAGAAACTAGTGAAAATGTCTCCTCGAAATCAATGCCTTCAACTTATGAGTACCCTTTGCACACTAATCTGGCCTTGTTTCTAAAAACTTATCCTTCTTCGTTCATCTTGTTTATAAAGACCCACTTGGTACCAACGATATTATTATCCTTTGGCCTCGGCACTAACTCCTATGTGTCATTATTTTCTATTTGATTAAGTTCCTCTTAAATGGCTTTTATCCAAAACTTATCCTTGTTAGCTTCATTAAAATTACTTTGTTTAACTTTTGACAAGGAAAATTTTACCTCTTGTGGTGCACTTACTAGTATCCTCTTTGTCTATACTCTAGTATCTTTTTTTCAAATGATTTGATCTATTGAATGATTTTTTTGAATGAATCTGGATGGTGTCTTCATGTTTTCTGGTTCAAATTCTTATTCTTCCTCCTCTTTCTCAGATTTGATTTCTTCATCCTTTCTCTGCACTATTGAGTTTCATGTTTTCTTCTTTGGCTTCCAGTTGTCAAATTTCACATTTATACTTTCCACTACATTTTGCAATCTCTTATTATAGCACATGTAGGACTTACTTCTCAATGAATAACCAATAAATATACCCTCATCTACTCTAGAGTAAATTTTTTTGAGCTCATCTTCATCCTCTCTGTTAATGTAGTGTTTACTTATGAATACTTTGAAGTTTTTCATGAAATCTAGCTCGTATGGTGTCTTTTCTAATTTTACGTGAATCGGTGCTATGTTCAAAATATACACTTTTGTGTACATCGCCTCTCTCCAAAAAGAATCTAGTAAATGGAACTCATTTAGCATTATTTTGGCCATTTCTTGCACTAGTCTATTTTTCTGTTCAACTACAGCATTCTGATGTGGTGTTCCTGTTAAAAAAATTGTCTTATGATTCCATTCTCTTCACAAAATTCATCAAACTCATTAGACATAAACTCACCTCCTATGTCTAATATCAAAAACTTAATCCTAGAGTTTTTCTCATTCTAAATCAAAGCTTTAAATTTTTTGAATTGATCAAAAGATTCTAATTTTTCCTTTAGAAATGCAACCCATGTCATTCTAGTAAACTCATTAATCAATAACATAAAATAAGAATCACCTTGCAAGCTTTGTGTTCTTGTTAGTCCACAAAGATCAATATGAATTAGCTTCAATGGATTCATTTTAGAGTACTTTTTTTTCTTGAATCTAACCCTTGTATGCTTCTCATGTTGAAATTGTCTGTAGATAGTACTTTGCAGTTTTGTGATCTTGGGTAGATCTCTCATTGCTTGTTTTGAGCTAATTTTCACCATGTTGTAAAAATTAATGGATCCAATCTCCTACGACACAAACAATTTCATAAATATGACTCATACAACACTTTTCTCCCTCCACATCACTCAGCATGTACAATTTGTTCCTTGTTCTATTTTCATTTGCAACCCATTTACCTATATCCTTCTTTCTAATTTCACAACCCTCAGCATAAAACGTGAGTGTATAACCTTGATCACACATTTGAATGAAACTCTAAAGATTATGTTTCAATCCTTTAACAGGTAAAATATTTTCAACGTTAGCTTGACCATTCAATCTTATATTACCTCTTCTTGCAATCTTATTTGTAGTATTACCTCCAAACTTTACTGTACCTCCACTAGCCTTTTTCATCTTCTGGAACTTGCTTCTGTCACCCATCAAATGGTTGGAACATCCATTATCAATGTACCAAGGTTATTCTTCATCTTGTGCGTGGAGGTCCATTTGCGCCAACATAGCTTCTTCCTTTTCTCTCTTTTACCACACTATTTTATCGTTGGCTTTATGTATGATATGATTTCCCTCTTTCTTTCACTTTTTCCTTTTTGTAATCTTACTCCTGCAAAATCTTGTTGTGTGCCCAACTTGGTTGTTGTAATGCCCCTCCTCTGGGCATCGTAAACACACCAAAAGTGACTAAGAATTTGGGTAATTTTTTTGAGTGATCAATTAATACTAATGTATTTGCTTAATTGTTTTCCCCTTAATAATTATTTTGTAATAATTTATATATTTTCTCAAAATTAAATAAATCATTAGCCCAGAGTAATTTAATTAATTATTTATATTCAACTTACTAGGGCCACCTTATTAAATCTACACACCTTTTAGATTAATTAGTTTCCCCATTTTGTTTATTAGTTTACCCACACACCCCTATTTATTTTATTTCCCATTCCCATAAATTATTCACGACTTAAAGAGTGTAGGGTTCAATGTGAGCCCTAGGATGGATCTAATCTTGACCCTAGATTTTGAATTTTACCCTAAATTTGCCCTAAACATCTTTATGTTTTTCTTTCCCTTTCTATTCCTCTTCTCATTTTGTTTTGTGTTGTCATTTGAATGTGCAGGTTGTGGAGGAGCTAAGGGAGAGATGGATTCATGGGATTTCTCTTTTGATAATAAGGAACTTAATATTATTGCATTATTATCTCTTTTGTATGCCTACCCAACTAATATCTCCTCAGATTGGGATTTTCTTTTATACCCACATGGTTATTTTAGTTATTTATTTTATTATAGAGGCATATCTTCCTGATTATATATATATATATATATATATAATAAAACCGGAATAAACCAAATATATTGATACCCTAAATAGCAAATCCACAGATGCACGTGGCGCCATAGTATGAGAGCATGTGGCATTAGTTTGGAAAGGTGGTTGGCCGTGGGTATGGAGGATATGGTGGACGGTTTGGAGGGATAAGGTGGAGGTGTGTCCGTGGGAGGAGGGGGGTGTGGCAGTGTGGAGGATGGTGGAAGGGGCATTTTGTTTTTTGCGCAGGTGTGGGGAGGGGTTTGACCCTCCCCAAATTTCTTTTTTTTTGTTTGGTTTAAAACAGCCATATGTTTCAAATATTATCCCACCGTGACTTTTGTTATTAATTCTTATATATATATATATATATATAGTATGTACTATAAAATGTAACAATGTATGGTAGTGTGACATATAACTATATAAACTTATAAATTAATAAATGGTTTTTTACGAGAGGTAACATAGTTATATAATACAATATGACTATTTTTTTTTGATATATTTGTACTATATAAAATATTAAACAAATTACCATAAGTTGTGAATAATAAAATCTCGTTTTGAAATCAATATGATCTTTACGAATTTGAAACTATATGAACTATAAGATGATTCCCTTCCTTATGTGAAAAAGAAAAGATTTAGAAAACTATTTCAAATGATAAAAGAGACTTGGAATTAAGTTTACAACTTAGTGAAGGAGAGGGTATGTTCATATGTGATTAACTATTATATCCATTTCATTATGGTAATAAGGAAAGAGAGAAAACTAGTTGTATTCTATTTACGAAATTGCAAATTTTTTAAGAAGAGTTATATTACAAGAATGGTATTTTATTTTGCATACAATCATGCTACAAATATTTTGCAAGAAGGGAATCTATATCAAAAGTAACAATATTTCCAATAAATTAAATTTCCTTCAAAATGGAACCCCAACAAATGTATATTAAGAAGGATCCATTCTATCTTCACAAGCATTTCATTTTCCAATGAGCTTAAGTCTCCTACATACCTGCAAAATATTTTCAGTATACCTAAAATATTTAAGAAAAACACTTATTACAAAGCTTCTGTGTACAAGCTTGAAGGTAGATTACTCAACAAAAACACGACTTAAGTTTACAAGTAATACCAAATACAAAAATAGGGGATTTTACAAGCTAATGAAAGCTTCCACATAGCCATATCCATAAAGTTGATAATGAGAGTGATGTCCACAAAAAGGTGAAGAAGACAATGAGAAGATAAGTTGACAAGAGACTCCAACCATCTTCCACTTGAGCTCCAACTTCAAATGCTTTCAAAGAACCAACACAAGGATAAAAAGATTGTTTAACCACCCAACCTTTAGGCATCATTACATGCCTTTACAAGGTTGGAAGACATTATAGCCTCCCCCAAGCCCATGGGAGAGAGATCTAGCTTCCATAAATTTTGCACAAGATAAAGGGAGACATAACAACACTATATTTTCATAATTAAAGACAATCCAAACACTAAGATGAACACCAAATGCTTTTTCAAAGAAGGAAAGGAGGAGAAACCATATTCTACCTCCAAAATGGGGAAGATAAGGAGAGATATCCAAGGTTCCAAAAGTGTGGTCCAAACATTGGAAGCACACAAATAAGAATCTTCACAACCTCCTTATTCCTCCAAATCATCGAACCCTCCTTATTTCTCCATCCATTCACCAAAATCCTTCTTGGGAGGATTTTAAAACCCATTGGATTTCCTCTCCAAGAATGGGGAAGGGGATTAAAACCATATGAACCACCTTCCCCACCTCAAACCATATGAGGGGAGTAAAAATAACCAACATGACTTACACATCAAGCCATGAGGTTTGAGAGGGAAAATCCCTCTCTCTTCCCCCATAAACTCCAAAATCCATCATGCCATATGATGGATGGATAAAAATAAAACAACACAAGCATACTCAACAAATAGCCACACACAAGAAACAACACACACACTTTAAACAAAACAAGGCTAAGATCTAACATAATATAAAACATGAAATGAGCTCAAGGATCCTACCTCCAAAATCTCTCCAACACTTTATCTATTCCACCTCCTTATCCAAGAAATCTGTAGCTCCAATAATCACCAAGCCCTCAAGTAAAATCTCTCAAAAAAAAAGTTCTCTTCTTCCCCCATGAGGGAGATTTTAAAGAGTAGGCAATAAATTTCCTCACCAACGAGGGGGTGACATGTGTCACCCCTCTCTTCCCTAGAAGTCAAAAATTCTCAAAATTAAAAGGGAGGAAAGATAAACTGACTTTTAACACTCTTCTCCCAAATTGCCCAAAATGAAAAATAAAACAAACTTGTGCAACTTTTAACAAACACACATACCAATCTATATTACATGGATGGTGACTAAAGAGAGGTAAAATGGGAGACAAAATCCCTCCATGCCTTGAAATTAAGCCCCCCTACCTAATAGGTAGGGTCAAAGGGCTTATTTTCATGCTAAGTGAACTCCCAAAACCAAAAGGGGTCACTTAAAATGCCAAAGATAGCCCAATTTCGGGTTTGGCACATTTGGGCACAAAAGTAGAGGATGTGGGGCCCACCCAAGGGTTCACATGTGACCCTAATCCTCTATAATTAATACAAAAATACTCAAATACCAAACTTAATGCAAGTGGGAACCATTTAGTCCCCAAACCAAGTTTACTTAACAAAATAAAACATTGTAAACAAGATTAATTTCACATGACATACTACGTTACAACTAAGGGTCACTCATGGTGCCCAAAATGATGAAATATAATACTAAGGCCTCATAAAAATAACATGGTTAAGGCTCATCCTCATGGGCCGCTTGTGCAAACTTTGTGTAACCACCCTGAAACCCACGTTCTCCTGTGACCTGTCACCTGCACACTCATTACACACAATAAACTCACCTGTCCAATACAATGTAAATCATCTGCTCAATAAGTGATCAATGAAATCTATCATATCCGAACATCATCATGGAATCGATAGTGTGAAAACATGCTCAATTACACACAATTTACCATGAGTAAGCCATAGAGATAAATATAAATGACTTACATCCATATAATCTAGACATGTGACTAAGCAAAGTATCTAGCATATATCAATTAGGTCCAAAAAATAGTGTAATAAGTTAGTATCCGCAACATTATGAAAAGATGTCAACATACTAATTAAGTCAAACTGGCGTTATGCACCCAAATCTCCATACATGTCTAAAGAGGTCAAATATCCTTACATAATGTCCAAAATATATCAAATCCCTGTCAGATCATGTCTATGAATAAAAATTCAATCAGATCACTGAGGCTATAAAAATGTGGGCACTACATCCCCCTCTCCTAAAATTAGACTTCCTCATGGAAGTCACTAAAAGAGATTGGGATAACTAGCCCTTAATGTAGTATCATCCTCCCAAGTAGTTGTCTCATCATATCTATCCCACTACACTCTAACCTGGTCCAAGTCTCGACCCTGAAGGGCCAACCTCCAGTGCTCCACTATACATAGGGGCTTCAGTCTCCACTGCCCTTCATCCTCTACCTATAATGCCAACCAATCCAAAACATGAGAGACATCAGGTACATATCTACGTAGTACATAAACATGAAAAACATCATGGGCCTGTGTAAGGCATGGTGGCAAAGCTAGGTGATAAGTAACTAGGCCAATGACCTCTAAAATATCAAAAGGCCCCACAAAACGAGGCGATAGCTTAGAACCCTTTCCATAGAGAATTGGGCTCTTATGTGGACAACTCTCAAGAAGACTTTGTCACCCACTGTGAAGTGATGATCAGTCCTCTTAGTGCCTGCATACCCCTTCTGGCATGCTCTGGCCTGATCAAGACATTGTCTAAACATAACAACTTGCTTCTCTAAGTCTTGAAGGTAAGCTAGTCCCAGAATAATCCTATCATCTAGTCTATCCCAACTCAGAGGTGTCCTGTAAGGTCGACCATACAAATCTGGGTAGGGAGCCATACCAATGGAACTATGATAGCTATTATTGTATGCAAACTCAACTAAATGAAGATAATTTTCCCACTTCTTCTGCTGGTCCATCACATACATCCTCAACATGTCCTTCAGTACCTGATTAACCCTCTTTGTCTGTCCATCTATCTCTGGATGGTATGGTGAGCTAAAACTAATATGAGTACCCATAGCGATCTGAAAGGAATTCTAGAAAACTAATGTGTAAATGGTATCCCTGTCATTGATGATGGTCTTCATAATCCCATGCAATCTAACAATGTCCTCCATAAATACTTTGGCAATGGCCTGTGTATTATAGGTGACCTTGGTTGGTGAGAAATGCGTAACCTTGGTCAACTTATCCACAGTGAACATAATGGCATCATGATGATAAGAAGACATAGGAAGTCCTACTATGAAATCCATAGAGATCACATTCGATTTCCACTCAATAATATCATGAGGATGTAGGATTCATGCGGGATGAGAATGCTCTGCCTTGACCCTCTGACACTCAATGCAACATGCAACAAAATCTGCTATGTACCATCAAAGACTGGGGCAATAATATAACTCCCTCAGATCGATGTGCATTTTCTTTACTCCTGGATGTGCTGCATATGGAGCTCGATGCGTCTATAGAACCGAAGTTAGCCATTTGTCTCTAAAATGCACCTGGGATATCTGCCCTCTAATGAACCTTGTGAATCCAACATTTGTCTAACACCCTCATAAAACCTGTCCTCTAGAAGATGCTCAAGAATCATGCCTCTCAAATCTGACTGCAATGTAAATGAAGCAAGCACATGTCATCGTCTACTAAGTGCATCTACAATGACATTTTCCTTTCCTTTGATATACTGCACCTCCATGTTGTACTCACATAGGAACTCCATCCAACACCATTGAAGAGCGTTGAGGTTTGGTTGTGAGAATATATACTGCAAACTATGGTGGGCAGCCCTCAAAATGAAAGGTCTACCCAAAAGGAAATGTCACCAATGCACAAGTGCATGAACGACTGTTGCAAGCTCTAAGTCATGAGTAGGATAATTAATCTCATAGTATTTAAGCTTACGTGACTCCAAGGAAATCATCTGATGCTTCTGCATAAGAATTTCTCCCAAAACCTCTAGTGATACATCAGTACAAACAACTAAGTCCTCTGTATGGTCCGGAACTGCTAAGATGGGCGACGTGGTTAACCTTTCCTTAAGCAACTGAAATTCCTACTCACACTTTTTTGACCAATCAAACTTCTTCCCTTTTCTCTGAAGGGAAGTAATAGGGTGAGCAATCTTGAAAAAGTCCTATAAAAACCTGTAGTAATAACTTGCTAAACCCATAAAAATCCTCACCTCAGTAACTGATGTGGGCACTGGCCAATCCATAATAGCCTGAATCTTAGAGGAATCTACTGAAATACCCTCTCCTGATAAGATGTGCCCCAAGTACTAAATCTTTTTCTAAAATAAGCTACATTTTTATAAGTTCCCAAATAACTTATGCTCTCTCAAAACCTGTAGTAACTGTCTCAAATTCTCCTTGTGTTCCTCCTCAGAATGAGAATATATCAATATATCATCTAGAAAAACTAAGACAAATTGATCCAGAAAGGTCTTGAATACTCCATTCATGAGGATCATGAAGACAACTAGGGCATTGGTCAAACCAAAGGGACAACTATGAACTCATAATGGTCATAGCATGTATGGAAAGCTGTCTTATGAATGTCTGCATCTGAAATGCATAAATGATGATAACCTGACTTGAGATCGATTTTAGAGAACACTCTCACTCCCCGCATCTGATCAAACAAGTCATCAATCATAGGGAGTGGATAATGGTTATTATTGTGACTTTTTTCAGCTATCTGAAGTATACACAAATCCTGAGAGAACCATCCTTCTTCTTCACAAATACGATTGATGCTCCCCAAGGAGATACACTAGGGTGAATGAGACCCTACTCCAACAACTCCTCTAACTAAATCTTGAGCTCATGGAGCTCTGGTGTGGTCATCCAATAGGGTGCCCTAGAAACTGGTGCAGATCCTAGCACTAAATCAATGGTGAAATCCACCTCTCTATGGCATGGTAACCCTGGAAGCTCGCATGGAAACACATCTGCATACTCCCTCAAAATTGCATGATCATTTAAGGGTCAATGTTATGGAGTTCTCTTTGATTGATCACTGGTGGTGATAGCAAACAACTAATAACATTTACGCATGCTCCACTTGAGTTGCTTAGTTGAGATCATACATAAAGAGATAGGCCTCTGCATCCCTGGTATCACAACTACACTCCCAAGGTCATCTTGACACTCAATGACGTTATTCTTGTAATCAACCTTAGCCCGATGAGCCTCGAGCCAATCCATACCCAAAACTACCTGATAGGGTCCTAGAGGAATAACTTGGAGGTCAAGTGTAGTGGAGAAGACTCCTAAATCAAGTACGTAACTCTCCACATACAATTCCATGACGAGTTTGGCCCTAGAGGCCAACTCAACCTACCAACTATCTAGTTTCCTAGCCACCTATAGCCCATACTAGTCCACTACAAAAGGAGAAATAAAATAATCTGAAGCACCTGAATCAAAGAGTACTGAGACAGAAATACCCCTGATAGTACATGTCATCTCAATAACTATGGCCTGATGCTTGGCCTAGTAGATGTCAACCACTGTATATACATGATGGGTGCGTCCCATGTCACCCACCATCTACTCAGATCTAGGAGATCTCTTCATATCCATGTTAGCGGGTTTGTGTGGGAACATACGCACATAGTGATTAGGAGATCCACAAATAAAACATCCTCTTGTACCCCTCTGAGATGGGGTCCCTCTTTTACTCTAGTGGATTGATCCTGCCAGCCTAACCCTAGTAGAATGCTACGTGCGGGTTGGTTATACTTGCTAAGTACCTTGTCTCTTATCCCTGGCTCCACCAAAACCTCCTCTAGTGCCACCTCTATATAAGCTCTGAGTCTATTTATCCCTCTACTGCTGGTGGACCTGATGTTATGTATGCTACTATGGATGTGGTAGAACCCTCGATACTGTTGGTGGAGGTTAGAATCCTTCTCTAGGGGGTGGTTTTGTACCCCATGACCTCTAACTCTGACAGGCTTGTATCATATCCTAAAAATTTCTCTTGTTCCTATCTCGGTGCTCCTTTTCCTTGATCCTATTCTCCTCAGCTAAGTAGGCCTTCTCAACGGCCTTCTCAAGTGTGGGAGGAGATAACATCCTAACTGCTCCTGCTATATTTGTATTCAGGCCCCAAATAAACTTGTTAACTTGCAATTTCTCATCTTACAGGTAGTCCACATACTGCAAAATATCTAGGAACCTGCTCTCATACTATGCTATTGTGTCAGAGCCCTATCATAAGTCATAAAACTCATCAATCCTCTTCTACATGAAATTCTCTATCATATAACAATCCTTTAAATGCTCCTCGAACAACTACCAGGTCACTGTATCTCGAGTCAAATAGAGATTTTGCTCCTTATTCCTCCACCAAATGCCTGTTACCTCTCGAAGGAGGTGTATGGAGAACCTGACTTTGACATTGCTCTCATAAGAGTGTAAGCCAAAGCAGCTTTCCAGACTAAAGAGCCATGAATCAGATCCAAATCCATCTGTAGAGCCGGTGTAAGCAGGTGACTACAAGCAAAGAAGATAACTAATCACACTACTTGTATTCTGATCTTGGCGATGCAGTCCAATAGGTGAATGGGGTTTTCTATCCCCAATGGTCCCTCAAGACTATGTGAACAGATCTGACAGTATGAGGCTACCCTCTCACAGTGAACGGAAGGGCTATGCGACCTCTCCTGCCTCAGGGTATCGTGCTCTAGTGGCTCTGAGTGCGTGCCCTTGCCTATTAGATCCTCGTCTCCTAACTGGATATCCTCCTCTCTCGCCTCCTGTGGTGGTGGAATACGTTGCTACACCACACCGATCAACTGCTGAAGAGCCTCTAAGATCTGAGGTCCTAACTCAGGTGCCCATGGTTCAGGTGTAGGTGAACTATGTCCCAAACCTCTAACTGATCGTAGTCTTATGGGTGCCATCCTACGCACGAGGTAAGATAAAGGATTATTAAATTATAATGATTACATAAATGTTTTAATTGTTTTAGTTTTAATGTTGTTAAAGTATTAATTATATATTTAAATGTTTTATCCAGAGTGTCTGCGTGTGCGAATCATCACTCTGATACCAAATGTAATGCCCCGCCTCAGGACACCATAAACACACCAAAAGTGACTAAAAATTTGGGTTGTTTTTTTTAGTGATCAGTTAATACTAATGTATTTCCTTAACCATTTTCCCCTTAATAATTATTTTATATTAATTTATATATTTACTCAAAAGTAAATAAATCATTAGCCCAAAGTAATTTAATTATTTATTTCTATTAAGCTTACTAGGGTCACCTTAATAAGTCTACACACCTTTTAAATTAATTAGTTTCCCCCTTTTGTTTATTAGTTTGCCCACACACCCCTATTTATTTTATTTCCCATTCCCATAAATTATTCATGACTTAAAGAGGGTAGGGTTCAATGTGAGTCCTAGCATGGATCTAATCTTGACCCTAGATTTTGAATTTTACCCTAAATTTTTCCTAAATATCTCTATGTTTTTCTTTCCCTTTCTATTCCTCATCTCATTTTGTTTTGTGTTCTCATTTGAATGTGTAGGTTGTGGAGGAGCTAAGGGAGAGATGGATTCATGGGATTTTTCTTTTGATGAGAAGAATCTTAATATTATTGCATTATTATCTCTTTTGTATGCCTACCCAACTGAGATATCCTCAAATTGGGATTTTCTTTTATACCCACACGGTTATTTTAGTTATTTATTTTATTATAGAGGCATATCTTCCTATATATATATAATAAAACTGGAATAAACCAAATATATTGATACCCTAAATAGTAAATCTGCAAATGCACATGGCGCCATAGTATGAGAGCATGTGGCGGAGGTTTGGAGAGGTGGTTAGCCACGGGTATGGAGGATAGGGTGGAAATTTTGGAGGGATAAGGTGGAGGTGGGTGCGTGGGAGGGGGGGGGGGGGGGTGTGGTAGTGTGGAGGATGGTGGAAGGGCCATTTTTTTTTACGTATGTGTGGGGAGGGGTTTGACCCTCCCCAAAAAAATTTTGTTTTGTTTGGTTTAAAAACAACCATATGTTTCAAACATTATTCCATCATGAATTTTGTTATTATATATATATATATATTATATATATATATATATATATATATATATATATATATATATATATATATATAATATAATATGTAACAATGTATGTTAGTGTGACATATGACTATATAAACTTATAAATTAATAAATGGTTTTGTAAGAGAGGTAACATAGTTATATAATATAATATGACTATATTAATTTTATTTTATTATTATTTTTTGATATATTTTTACTATATAAAATATTAAACAAATTACCATAAGTTGTGAATAATAAAATCTGGTTTTGAAATCAATATGAACTATACGAATTTGAAACTATATTAACTATAAGACGATTCCCTTCCTTATGTGAAAAAGAAAAGATGTAGCAAAATATTTCAAATGATAAAAGAGACTTGGAATTAAGTTTACAACTTAGTGAAGGAGAGGGTATGTTCATATGTGATTAACTATTATATCCATTTCATTATGATAATAAGGAAAGAGAGAAAACTAGTTGTATTCTATTTACTAAATTGTAATTTTTTAAGAAGAGTTGTATTACAAGAATGGTATTTTATTTTGCATACAATCATGTTACAAACATTTTACAAGAAGGGAATCTATATCAAGAGTAACAATATTTCCAATAAATTAACTTTCCTTCAAAATAGAACCCCAACAATCCTTATTAAGAATTTTTCAACTATCTTACAAGCTTTCATTTTGAAGGGTTTAAGTTCACATATGCAAAATATACTCAAATACATAACTACTCAAGAAACCTTATTACAAGCTTCTTTCCAAGATCAAAGAACAAGTTTTAGTATCTGAAGAGGAAACTGTAGTGCCCCCTATTCTTGACTTGGTACTGGATGAACGGGTAGAAAGATATTGCAAATTTTATCCAAATACCAAAGAGTTTGAAGGTTATGAAATTGGGCTTGGTACTTATTGCATCCTTGAATAATAAGTTGTGCTACCGTGCACTCAAGAAAAGTGCATAGAACCCTGGTCTGTGGAACTTATACTTCGATGGATCCAGAAGAAGAAATGTCGCAGGAGCAAGATTTTTTCTTATTTCCCCTAAGGATGATAAATTATTCTTCACACACCTGTTACAATTTCCATGCTCCAACAATATGGTAGAGTATGAAGCATTGGTGCATTGTTTGTTGATTGTTGAAAAGAGAAAGATCAAGGTTCTTCAGATCTTTGGTGACAAAATTGGTCATCCACTAGGTCACAAACAAGTGCATTGCAAAGAATAAGATTCTTAACAATTATAAACATAGAGTCTAGGATCTCCTTGAGAGATTTGATGCTCTAAAGCTACATGTGGTGTCGCGCAAGATGACCAAAGAAGATGATCAAATGGTCATGTTTGGTTTATAGTTCTCCCTAACCAAGGAATTTTTCAAAGGAAACACTTATCCCATCAAGATGATGATTCGGCCATCCATTCCAGATAACAATACCAGCTGGAAAGTGTTTAAAAGTGATGCGTAGATTGTGCAGTTCATTTAGAACGAAGTTGAATTCTCATCAAACATGCAAGTTGACTTACATAACAACTACGGTGACCAATTGATACAACTAAAGACAAATAAATTTTCTAAAGGGTTGTCACCTTAGAGAAAATGTTTATCCCTAATGACGATTTCAAGGTGTAGACACAAAAAATTTACATCCCCCCAAGCCCAAACATACTCACAACCAAAGATGACACATTTACAACACCTCACTATATCACCTCTTTTAAATTAATATGTTTGCAACCCATCATATCTCCAAAATCTAAGATGATTATTTGATTAATGGAAATAAATAAATTATCTATTATCTCCTCACACCTCGTTGAGTTAATTAGAACACCTCACTAATTACCTAAATTGTCTCTAAAACCAGTTTCCAAAAAGAACCAACCTATTTCCTAACTAACTAGAATTCTAACTAACTAAATCCTATTAAAAGTAAGTCCTCCCATCCTAAAAAACCTAGCTCATGATTTTTTAACCATCCCCCATCCTCATCACTTTGAAATCTGCTATTGCTCAAAATGGAAGCAAATTATTAGATTTTCTAACCAAACTAGATTTCCCTGAAATCATCATCGATCTATAAATACTTGTTTGCAGACCTCATTTCACAACATGAATTCTCAATATTTGCAGGTGTAATCTATCTGAATCCCAACTCATCAAGTATCTAAGCACTTCACATGAACATTATCTAACATCACACTGATTAACGAACGTCAAATTCATCATTAGATTATTTTGTTTTCATCCTTCAACCACCTTCTTTCATTCTTCTATCCACTTATACATTCTATAAGGTAAATCACTTGTTTTGATTTATTTTAGATACCAGAAGTAGGTATAATATGTATATGTTGATGTCTTAATCCATTAATTTAAGCTCTGTTTGAAAATTTCTTAGATTTCACAATAATCGTTAGCGATTACCCTGATCGCCAGTGATTTCCCTGAATCACTAATGATTCCTGTATTTTTATGCTTTTTCACCATTTCTTACTAGAATCTAATCAAAATGCTTAGTTTTTTCTTGTTATCTAATGATATTTTGTCTATCATGATGTCTTCAGATGACATTAAGAGGTTCTAACTTTCCCACAGTTGATTCCTTTCCTATTGTATGTCATGCAATATACTGAGAGAAATACAACTTGCTCCACAATCTTGAACTCTATTCAATCCATAAAACTCTATTGGATCACTTGGAGGCTGTTTTTGCTACAACACAACATATCTGAGAAGCCAATGATGCCTTTTGGGAAGCATATGATGAATTCCTAAGACTCCAGGAGGACCTCATTAGTACGAATGCTAATACGAGACTAGTCTTGAACATTTGGAAGAATACTACTGGATTGCCTCAAAATTTGATTCAAACAACCACATCAGCATCTCCAAAAATGACTCAAAATTTTCTCACCTCTACGATACTCATGAGGAAGATTATAAATTCTTCATTGAATATTACATCTCTGTTCCCGATTTTGACCTTACCAAAGAAGAGGAGGAAACTGTTGATTCTATAACCTCTGACATATTTGAGAATCTATATACAAATCAAGAATTTGATTTATGGATGTAAATCATAATTTATGTTAACCTTATAGGCATCTAACTAAATAAGTGATAATCAAATTCTTGTCATATCACTTTGTAAGCACGATCATAAATACTAATAAAAGATCAAGTGTTTTCCTAAGCCATAACATAATCTTGATGTGATTTGTAGCTTTGTTTACAGGAAATTGTTGTAGGTAAAGAATCTTTTTAATCCATTGTTTTAAAATGGTGTGCAGATAAAACATAATAAACATCTGCTGGTATCCCAGAAACCCCGCCATACAGATGTCAAGCTTGGTTATTACCCCTTGAACCCATCAAGAAAAACAAGGTAAGAACCATGCTAGACATTTTTGGCACGCCTAGTGGGACACTAATCCCTTTTTAATTTCATCATTTTATCATTATTTTGATTTTTGTTTTCAGTGACTATCAATCGTTAGCGATTGTCTTAATCACTTGCGATTCACTTGAATTGCTAGCAATTCCACTATGTTGTTTTCTTAACATTTTATTAACAATGTACGATATTTTTCTCTCTACTTCTATTTCTTCTAATCGAATTGCAAGCTCTATCTATCTGGAAATAATTCCTTCTAGATTTGCTAAGAGAAAATTTGAATAATTTCCAAAAAATCAAAAATAAAAAAAAAGGAAACAAGGAGCCCTTTCGCGGTCAGTTTTAAATCCATCTCTTTAAATTTTCATTTTGCATTCTTGTTTTTTTTGTTTTCATCAAAATCAACATGTCATTTCGAGACCTTAAACTGAAATAATTGTATCCTTCTTGTTTCACATAGTATAATTAGGAGGAAAATTTGTTGCATTCACTTGTTTTCCCCTCACACACAACTAAATCACTTTAATAATGAAAATGCATTGAAAAAACTCCCACCCAGGTGAAACTAATTGGGATTTCATCACCCAATAAGGAAACCGACTCAGTGTTCTGTTCGAGTATAAACACCTATTTCTCGGCATATTTTAGCTTAGCACTTGACTCCCTTATCGCAGTGGGACTGTGAAGTGATGGGGTAGGCCCTAATATGCACACCCATACTGAAAACAATATAGAATTTTTCTTCACATACCTTTAGGTATATCGAGGACTTCGTCTTTAAACACACCCAAAAGCAACTTTATAAAGCCACTTATTATAACCCTCATTGAACATTTTACACATTTCACGTTTCATAATTAAGAAAAATAAGAATAAAATAACACTCTACTTGTTGTTTGTTAATCAAAACATTTATTCATTAATCATTTTATTATTCATTTTGTGTGTGTTTGTTTATTATGTTACTCACTAGACAACAAGCACGTAACCAATTTCTTGAAAATATGTCTACCTCATTTCCTATATTTCAACTTCAAGCCCCACCTTGCACTATACCACTCCCAATAATAATTTCTTCACCTATGCAGCCACAACCATTGCTTTATCATATAAATACATGTAATCCTTTTTATGATACGTTAAAATGGAGTGAAATAAGGTCTGGCTATAACAATGAAACTAGACAACAATCCTTTCACTCTTCAAAACAGTACCATGGAAGAATTCTTTACACACCAGAATCAGAACATTCATTTTCTCCCACTGGACCCAAACTCCCATTTTATAATGGGGGTGATCCTTTTTTTGAAGATATGTTAGATTTAAATCCTATTGCTCTTAATGCATACCTATCAGTGAGAAATGTTCAAATGAATTCATTCACACCTCAATCCATTACACACGCTCACAACCCTTTACCTGCCATTACACAACTCATTGATCAAAACCATGAACCTATTATCTAACAATTATTTCTTGACACTTCAGGTCAATCTGAAATACCAAGCATTAGCCAATCCCAGAACACTACTAACTCTACCAATCCATTTGACACATTGGATGAGTAATCTTTTGCAAGTCAACATGAAACATTCAATGTTTCCTCAACACCTATTATGATCTCCATATGATCTCATCACAAAATGTGTCTTCTTAACAATTCATGTCTTCATCAAGTCCTTTTACAGGATCCACACCTCCCCTAAATATTACCATTGCTTCCATGACATCTCTTTCATTATCCTCACATGTACCAATGTCATCGTTGAGTTATGTTCCTCTTTCTACTTTTGTATCATCTCAATAGACTACTATCCCCATCCAAAACATTACCATTTCTATCCCTTCAACAACGCTAATGATTAACACTAGTGCCATTGCTAGTACACATCCTATTTCACAATATATGCCACAACCCTCGAAACCATTAATTTTTGTGCCACATTCCATACCTCTACAAAGCATTCCACAATACCATATCCTATAACAAAATATTCCACAACATGCACCATCCTTTATCACCTCTTCTATACCTCCCCAACAGACACCTACATATTCACAGTCTCTCACACAAACATCAGTCCTGTTACAATATTAGTACATCCAAAATCCATAATTTATTGCTTCATAACAAGGTTTTACTTCTCAACAAAACATCCCATCACAAAATATTCCATATTGGCAGAACATACCCTAACAAAACATCCCACATCAACAGCATATCCATCAACAATATGTACCTCAACAAAACATTCCTCAATACAGTACCCCACAATAAAACATTCCACAAGAAAAATCATCCGTACCAACATAATATTTCATATCAACAAAATATCCCCCAACTAAACACTCACTATCAATAAAACATTCCTCAACAATATCAAGCCTACTCTCCCCAGTATTCATATCAACCTAGCCCATCCTCAAGCCAACAGGTTCAAGAAGACCCTCTCCAAGATCTCCTAAGCTGTATATCTAGTTTAGAAGTTGCCTCATCCTCATCCAAAAATATGCTCTCATACAATAAAATTTGTAACAAACCCATTGATTCTTTGGTACCATACAAACCATATCCCCCACACTGGGAGCTTCCTAAGTTTGTCAAGTTCTATAGAAAATAAGACCCCCAACATCATATTCATACTTTTTTCCATGCATGTTATCTGATATCTCATTATCAAGATTTAATGTTAAGAACATTTCCCATGTCCCTCACTGGTCCAGCCTTAGATTGGTATAATAGTATTCCACAACATTCCTTATTTTCCTTCACCCATCTTTCCCAGTTCTTCCTAGACCATTTCTACATAAACGTAGCTCGTAAAATCACCATTGATGATTTATATGCCATCAGATAATTTTAAGACAAATCCTTCATTGATTTCTTCACCAATTGGAGAGGTGTTACTAATCAGGTATCTTTCACATTGCCACAAATAGAATTGATCGAGATTTTTTTTCACACATGTGCTAAACACATTTCATCTACCCTATAAATTCAAACATTCCACACCTTTGTTGAGGCCTTTACCATGGCCTGTAAATTGGAATTATGAGCTCTAGAAGATGGTTGAGTGAAATTTCGCCCAAGAAACCAAAAATGGTGTTCCCATCTAAATCAACACCTAATCTAGATAAATCCAAGACATCCGCCAATGTCATCCTAGTCAAATCCACTCCTAGAGAAAATCCCATTACTGAACGTATCTGTCAACAATGTAATTACCCACGTATAGCAGAAACTTATGGTGTGGTTTTTTATAATCTACTTTCTTCTAACATCATATCAATTCCACCCATCCAACCTATTGACATATTGGTATCCAAGGCCATTTAGTAACGTGATAATGATTAATGAAAATTCCATAGGGTTAATGGTCACGATATAGAAATATGTCACACATTCCATAATGTCCTTCAGGACATAATTGATAATGGCAACCTCCACTTAGACAATCCAAATGCGCCTCCAAAATAGAACCTTGAGATATTTAAACAAACATTTTTGAATCATAGCTCATCTTCTAAATCACTAAAATAAAATGTCATCCATATCATTAATATGATAATAAAATTTGAACCTGTTCTTCAGTCCATTTTATTTCCTAGTGAAACAAATTCTGCAGAGTTGACACAAAAGGCCAGCAAACCTAAGATTGTAACTGCATAACCTTCTTTTTCTTAAGCAGATGTGCAAGGTATCCCTACACTTTTATCACTTAGTAATCCAACATCCACAAAATCAATATCTGAGCCCAATAAACCCATAACTATCAAACCACCACTTATCACCAAACCCATTTTCATGCCTTCACCTGACACTATTCCAAAATCAATGCCCAAACTTGTAGGTATAACTACATCTACACCTACACCTAGGTTCACAAACAACCATGGTACCACTTGATACATTCTTAGCTCAACCACCCCCACCAAAATCAAACAAGGACTTTATTCATCCGCAACCTATAAAGGTTAATAATCTGAAAAATCATATAGACTATATCAACCATATTATTCAAACCCCTTTTCCTTCATTAACATCAACTTCAACAAATACTTCTAAGACTTTAAAGGGACCTAGTAAATAAGGCATTATTTAGGTCTTTAAAAGTCCTCATTATGATGAAAATTATCGTTTCCATGGTCCTCTATCTCTTTACCGTCTTCTTCATCTGAGACGTGGGTCTTCTTTTAGGGAACCCCTTGTTATATCAAAACCTAGGCCCATAAGTTCCCCAGAGAAAAACATCATTCAAGATCCCACAAATGATCCCTCATTTATCATACCGATCAATCACCCCATTATTATAGGGACACAACCCGCTAATTGTTAAGTTATGGAGCCTATTTTCATGTGTGAAAGTGTTGAATACTGTATACTAAGAGTACTATACACTTTCCACGTTGTCTTGCTAGGGGTCGAGGCCGGGCCGAACCCCAAGTGGGGGTCTGGGGGCGCAGCCCCCTAATTTTTTTTGGGGGCCTTAAAACATGCCTGATATATTAGGAAACGTGATTTTCTCATATGGGCAGGTTTTTTGACCCATAGGTTTATGGGATGGTTTTGGCCCATGGTTTTGATACCCACAGTTTTGTAAAATTGCTTAAGCAGTTTTCTATTTATATGGTTTTGTGCATATGATAGACATAATGTAAACATTGTAGATGTGCTTTGAATTCAGGTGTGAATTCTGTAGAGTTTGTTGAGCATAGCCCCAAACAGATTTGGGTATTGTATTGAGAGAGCGGTGGCTTATAATAAAATTTGAGTAAGTGATTCTTGGTGGACATATCCCAAATTGGGTGAACCACGTTAAATACTGTCTCTTTCTGTTGTGTTATTTTATTCTACACTTTTATTTGAGATCTGTAATATTTTATGCATATTAGTTTCTACTATTGTGATTCTATGAGGGATTATTCCACATATTTTATCGCTTATTTCCTAACAATTGGTATCAGAGCCTTGTTTAGTTTGCTAAAGTTTTGAATCACAGGGAAAGTTTTATCTTGAGTGGGAGCTATGACAGATGATGGAAGATCTAGGTTGATAAATTCAACAGGCAGAATTTCAGTCTTTGGAAGATGCAGATGGAATATTACCTTTATTAGAAGGATCTTTATATTCCATTGTCTGAGAAGGTGAACAAACCCTCGAGCATGACGGATGTGGAATGGGAAGGCACTTGGGACAATCCAGCTATGTCTTGCATCTTCGATATTATTTAATTTTTCAAAGGAAAAGACTACAAAAAATTGATGGATGCATTGGGGAAGTTATATGAAAAACCCTCTGCCTCTAATAAGATATTTTTAATGAAAAATTTGTTTAATATGAATATTTATAAGAATGGTTCAGTAGAAGATCATTTAAATGATTTTAATACGGTTGTAAATATGCTAGCTTTGGTTACAATAGAATTTGATGAAGTTAGGTCTTTATTAGTTCTGTGCTCTTTACCTGAGAGTTGGAATAGCTTGGTAATGGAGGTAAGAAAATTGGCTCCAGATAACTCAAAGTTGAAGTTTTAGTATGTTGTAGGGGTGATTATAAGCGAGGAAATGTGAAGAAAAATCTCTTGTGAATCTTCTACTTTAGGGAATGCTTTGACAGTGGAAACTAGAGGGCGACAGAAGAATAGAGGAAGCCATGGAAAATCAAAGGATCGAGCAAGGTCAAAATCCAAAAGCAAGATAGTATGTTGGCATTGTGGAAATTCTGGGCATGTAAATAAGGACTGTTGGGAGCTTCGAGACAAGAAGAAACAATAGGAAGAAAACAAGGAGGCAAATGTGGCAATGGGTAATGTATGTTAGGATGCTTTGATTCTTTCTTTGTACAATATTACTGAATCTTGGGTTTTAGAATCAGGGGCTTCTTTCCATGCTACTCCACACAGATGTTATTTTGTTGATTATGTTCAAGGAGATTTTTGGCATGTTTTTCTTGGTGATGATGAACTTTGCAACATAGTTGGAAAAGGTTCTATTTAGGTTAATATGCAGAATGAGAATACTTGGCTATTGAAGGATGTCAGACACGTGCCTACATTAAGACAAAATTTGATATCGACAAGGCAATTGGGAAGTGATGGTTATACTGTGATATTTACAGTGGACTCTTAAAAGGTTACCAAGGGTGATCTTGTGGTAGCAAGAGGTAAGAAGGTTGGAACCTTGTATTTAAGCACTTATAGCACTAATGTTTGTAATCGTGTGGCTTCAGAAGTAGATACAACATTGCAGCACTATAGGCTTGGTCATATGAGCCATATGGGCATGGAGATCATAAAGAAGGATTTTCCTGGATATATAGAAACATGTTTGGAGTTCTGTGAGGACTGCATATATGGGAAATAAAAGCAAGTAAGGTTTCTCAAGGTTAGACCTACAAAGAAAGAAAGTTAGAGTTGATGTATTCTAATGTGTGGGGGCCAGCTCATGTATCATCTCTTGGGGGTTCAAGTTATTATGTTACTTTTATTGATGATGCAACAAGGAAAGTTTGGTTTTATTGTATTAGAAACAAATCTGATGTATTTGACACTTTTGTTAAATGGAAAGCCTTGCTAGAGAATAAAACAGGTCTTAAGCTAAAATGTCTCAGGTCAGATAATGGAGGGGAGTATTGCAGCAATAAATTTAATAATTATTGTTCTAAGAATGGAATCCATAGGAAAAAGATGGTTCCAAGAAATCCGCAGCACAATGGGGTGTTAGAAAGGATGAACAGAACAATAATGGAACATGCTAGGAGCATGAGGTTACATGCAGGACTGCCTCTTTCTTTTTGGGCAGAAGCCGTAAGCACAACTATGTACTTGATAAATAGAGGACCCTCAAGTGCCTTGGATGGAGGCATACTTGAGGAGGTTTGGCATGGTAAGAAAGTTGATTATTCATTTCTTAGAGTCTTTGGATATGAGATGTTTGTCCATATAGACAAGGATGATAGGACCAAGCTAGAGGCTAAATAAGAAAAATGTACTTTCATTGGTTATGGTGGTGATGACTTTGGATATAAATGCTGGAGTATTAAGGACAAGAAAATCATTCAATCTAGGGATGTGGTATTTAATGAGAAAGTCATGTATAAGCAGCAATTATAGGAAAACAAGGAAGAATCCAAGAAAGAATATGCAGCGGTAGAGGATCTTCTGGATGGGAAAGTGACACATGAATCAGTTTAGGAACCTCCTCAACAAGAACCCCAAAATCCTATATTGAGGAGGTCTTCTAGGGTAAGAAGAGAGCCTAAACATTTTTCTCCTTCTCTTTATTATTTATTACTCATTGATAGTAGAGATCCAGAGAGATTTGATGAAGAATGCATGTAGATGCCAAGAAGAAATAGGAGCAAGCCATGGATGAGGAGCATCAGGCTCTCATGGAGAACCAGACATGGGATTTGGTAAAGCTACTCGAAGGAAAAAGAGCATTACAAAACAAGTGGGTGTTCAGAGTGAAAGAGGAAGAAGGAGGAAAGAAAAGATACAAGACCCAGTTGGTGATCAAGGGGTTTGCACAAAAAAAGGTATAGATTTTGATGAGATTTTTTCTCCTGTAGTAAAAATGACTTCTATTAGAACTGTTCTAGGAATAGTTACAGCAAAAGACTTGCACATAGAATAGCTTGATGTAAAGACTGCATTTCTCCATGGTGGTTTGGAGGAGGAACTATATATGCAACAACCAGAGGGCTATGAGGTTAAAGGTAAAGAGGAGATGGTGTTCAAACTGAAGAAGAGCTTGTATGGCTTGAAACAAGCTCCATGTCAATGGTATAAGAAATTTGATAGCTTCATGATGGAGCAAGGTTATATTAGATGTCATTCTGACCATTATGTGTATACAAAGAAATTTGAGGATGGTAGTTATATTATCTTTTTCCTGTATGTGGATGACATGTTGGTTGTAAGTAAAAACATGCAGGAAATAACAGTACTCAAGAAGCAGCTAAGTGAATATTTTGCTATGAAGGATTTGGGGGCAGCCAAAAAAATCCTTGGTATGAGGATATCTTGGGATAGGAAGGAACAAAAGCTGACTTTATCTCAGGAAGAGTACATTAATAAGGTCTTGGAGAGGTTTAATATGCATGATGCTAAACCGGTTGGGACTCCTTTGGCATGCCATTTCAAGTTATCAAAGGAATAGTGTCCTAAGACAGAGCATGAGAGAAACCAGATGTCCAAGGTACCTTACTCATCAGCGGTTGGTAGTTTGATGTATGCCATGGTGTGCACTAGGCCTGATATTTCCCATGTAGTGGGAGCGGTGAGTAGATTTATGAGTGATCCAAGTAGAGATCACTAGCAGGTAGTAAAGTGGATCCTTTGGTATTTGAGAGGCACCATGGTGATAATTTTTTGCTACAGTGGATCAAACACCACTTTGTGTGGTTATATAGATTTAGATATTGCTGGAGATGTAGACAACAGGAGGAGCATGACATTTTATGTTTACATTGTATGTGGGACAACAGTAAGTTGGATTTCACGACTACAGAAGTTGGTGGCTTTGTCAACCACGGAGGCTGAGTATGTTGCTGCCACAGAGGCAAGAAAATAAATGATTTGGTTACAACAATTTCTTGAGGATTTGGGGCATAAGTAGGAGGAAGGAAAGTTGCATAGTGATAGTCAGAGTCTTATACACCTAGCTAAGAAATCTACTTTCCACTCTAGGACGAAGCATATACAGTTAAGGTACCATTTCATCAGGACATCTTTGGAGGAAGAGAAGTTGAAGCTGGAGAAGATTCATACTAGTCAGAATCCTATAGACATGATGACCAAGGTGGTCACAAGGGAAAAACTAAAGTTGTGTTTAGCTTTGGTTGGTCTTCACGAAAACTAGTGAAGGGTTGAGAAGCTTGCTCAGAGGAAAACTAGTCTCCAAGTGGGAGATTGTTAGGTTGTGGAGCCCATTTTCATGTGTGAAAGTGTTGAAGAATGTAAACTAAGAGTACTATACACTTTCCATGTTGTCTTGTCGGGGTTCAAGGTCGCAGCCCCTAAAAAAAAAATTGGGCCTTAAAACGTGCTCGATATATCGAGAAATGTGATTTTCTCATATGGCTGGGTTTTTTGACCCATAGGTTTATGGGATGGTTTTGGCCCATGGTTTTGAGACGCACTGTTTTGTAAAACTGCTTAAGCAGCTATCTATTTATATGGTTTTGTGCATATGGTAGACATAATGTAAACATCGTAGATGTGCTTTGAATTCGGGTGTGAATTCTGTAGAGTTTGTTGAGCATAGCTCTAAACAGATTTGGGTATTGTATTGAGATAGTAATGGCTTGTAATAAAATTTGAGCAAGTGATTCTTGGTGGACGTAGCCCAAATTAGGTGAACCATGTTAAATACTGTCTCTTTCTGTTGTGTTATTTTATTTTTCACTTTTATTTAAGATCTATAATATTTTATGCATATTAGTTTCTACTATTATGATTCTATGAGGGATTATTCCACATATTTTATCCCTTATTTCCTAACACTAATCATATTCCTACAGTTAGTCTTATGTTGTGTCTTCCTTTCCGCGATGGACAAACACATCCGACCCTTGCTTGGTCACTCCCACACAAATTGATTACCCTCTGTGGCTACCACCCATGCAGGGTTCCCATAACCATTTTTTGGAACAAATATAAGACCTCCATAACCACAAAGTAAATCAACTATTGTCAAAATACATGTCTCACCTACCCCCCAGAGAAATCAATTTCTAGCTATATTCAGACCAAAAGGACGATATACTACCATCTTGGATAATATCTTAAAAGAATCAATCCTCATGTTACCACCTCCTAAGCCATCAAACCATCAGAGGTGGTGACCTGCCTAGTACAAATTTGATGCCTTATGTGATTACCACATAACACGAGGCCATGTTGTAGAAAATTGTAGGGCCTTCTAACAGAAAATTTAGAAGATTGGCAGTTCACTCTTTCTTCCCTCTCATTCAACATCAACATCAACACTAGTTCCATTGAATGAATCTACCCCTGAAACATATAATCACCAAGTTAACATTGTTCATATTACCATGCACTCGCAAAATTATGGCAACGAACCTCCTGAATCCGAACAAGATAAGAACCTTGTCATTATACCCTCATTGCTAGAATTGTCAACACCATCTGATAAAATGAGAATCTCAATATCATTAACTCCTGAAGGGCCTAATCAAAATTCACATCTAAAGCTAAGGTTTCATTAAATACCACCACTCTTCCCCTCACCACATTACAAACAGTGGATATCAAACAATTACATCAATCTCCCATCAAAATGTCACTCTATGAGCTCGTCTAGACATCACCAGCTTACAAACAAGCCATGTTGGAAGCACTCCAATCCATATCTATCATAGTTAGTGATCCGAATTCTTTCAAAAGTTTTTTAAGCACTCTGAAATCATCAACTGCTATTTCATTCAAACCATATGAGATACTGACTCTTAAACCTGAAGATTACGACTTACCACTTTTTATTACTGCTCAAATCAATGATATCTCTCTCAAAAGAGTCATGATTGATAGTGGTGCTGCCATTAATATTATATCTTCCCTTGATTTTTAACATCTTAAGTTACCTAACACTATAGTTTCTCAAACCCGCGTCCTTCTATGCTCCTTTAATAATACAATCACACCCACACTATGCACCGTAATCTTAACACTTAGAGTTTGTGTCAAAACCTTACCAAAACTCTTCTACATAATAGAAGGTGAGTTCCATTATAATATGTTATTAGGATTCCCTTAGCTACACACCATGCGTTGTGTTCCCTCCACTTTCCATCATTTTCTTAATTATGAACATGAAAGACAAACTCATATTATTCCTATTGACCCAAATCGATTCGCTGACTATTATATGATGTAACATCCAAATGATGTGTTGGTACCTAAAACCATATCTGAATCTTCTGATCAAGCCTCCACAAGAACATAAATCCCCTTCTTCTAAATTATTATATTATTCTTCTATTACTGAGGCCATGAAATGTCTCACCCTCAAGGAATATCACCTTCTCATGCTCAACTCTATTCCATCACAAAAATGTATGGACGTCTCAATAAGCAACCCATGTATGATCCTAACATAGGGGATGTTATCTCCTATGGACCAACATATCTCAAAACAAATCTTGTTTATGGCAGACTTGACAATCCATCATCCAATTTGACTAATTCACATCATGCAAGCTCATCTAAATAAAGTTTTAAATCCCTTGATAATCCTGAATTCGCCCGTATTTATCTTCATCATTGCATATGGAAAGGATTTGGCCTTAGACATTACAAACAAGGAGCACATGACCAACTTGCCTTGTCCACTCTCAAACCATATGTGAAAAATGGTTTGGGCTATAGAAAACCCATTCCAGAAGTAATTGGTACCATTACATGTGAACAAAAAAAATCCATTCATGAACTAGAACTGTTATCGTCTACCAAGCCTGAGGATCCCATGGATACAGATGATATTGTACCTATCCCACCCAACTTTTGTTTTAATCAATACTATATTTTTTAAGGCCACTCTCTTATCAATTAAGGCAATCCATCAAATCATTACCACTTGTTTTTATTAGAAATGATTGAAGAGGATTCACCTGCAATAGATATCCTTCAGTGCCAAGATGATCAAGATATCCTTTCCCACATGGGAGCTGAATAATGTTCCCTTTAGAGTTCCCTTCCATCCAAAACATCCAACCTTCTAAATGAATCCACACTCGATATTAACCTAGGAACCTTGCAGAATCCCTGTATAGTCAAATTCACTCAAAGTTTTGATCCACAAGAAATAAACTACTTCATAGTATTCCTACAAAAATATCACCAAGCCTTTTCCTGGTCATACAGTGATATGCCTGGAATTGACCCCAACATTTTTGTACATAGCATAGTCACATATCATGTCTATCTTGCCTTCCTGAAGGATGATTTCCCTCTTCCAAACATACATTAGCTTGTGGACCTAACCACTAGCCATGAAATGCTCTCCCTCATGGATGGTTTTTCTGGTTATAATCAAATCATCATTGCACCTGATGATAAACAAAAAGCATATTTTATCACCCCTTGGGGAACCTTTTGTTACTGATTCATGTCCTTTGGACTCAAAAACACTGGGGCAACATACCAATCTGCCATGATATATATCTTCCATGACCTTATTCATAAAATTGTTGAAGATTATGTTGACGACCTCCTTGGAAAATCTAAATCTTGGAAAAACCATTTCAAAGTCCTATAATCAATCTTCACTCGCCTTATTCAATTTTTCCTCCGTCTTAATCCTGAAAAATGTGTTTTTTGTGTTCTCACCAGAAAACTTCTGGGGTTTATCATATCTATCCATGGGATAGAGGTCGACCCCAAAAAATTTAGGGAAATCATCAAAATTCCCCCACCTTATAATCTTAACCAACTACATATCCTTCAAGGAAAATTACAATCCATTCTATGCTTTATATCATAACTCTCTGACCTTTGCTAACCCTTTCATCACCTACTTCGCAAATATGTCTTGTTTCATTAGGACTTAGATTGTCAAAGGGAATTTGATTAAATTAAATAATATATGTTTTCACCACCTTTCCTCACTCCACAGCGCAAAGGAGAACCATTTTATTTATACATTTCCACCAGAAAACACGCTCTCGAAGCCATGCTCGCCCACCATGATAACCAAGGACTCGATCAGGTCATCTATTACATCAATCACACACTTCAAAAATATGAGACATGTTATACAGAGGCTGAAAAACTATGTTGCATATTCTATTTTCCACCTCTAAGTTACGACACTATCTTCTAAACCACAAAACATACATTGTCACTAGCTGTAACCCGCTTAAATCCATGCATGACAAACCATATCATAATGACCTCATAACATGGTGGCTCATGATAATGACATAATTTGACTTGGAAATTATACCACAAAATTATATTAAATGTCATACCATTATTAATCAACTCATTAGAGAACCCCTTCCAGATAACAAACCACCTCATGAATACTTTCCTGACGAATCCATTAATAACATTGATGAATCCAACGATTATGAATCAGATTTCATCCCCGTTAAAATGATCCTTTTCTTCAATGACGCTAAATTTCAAGAAGATAGGGGAGCCAAAATTATCATCATACCACCTTGGAACATTCCCATTCCTCTATCATTTAAACTCAATTTTGAGTGTACTAGCAACATGGTAGAATACAAAGCTTTAATCATGGGTTTACAAACCATTATTCTCCTAGGTGTCCAAGTCTTGGAAATTTATTGAGATTCACAACTTGTCATCGGTTAGGTAAAAGGAGAATTCCAATGTAAAAATGAGGTCCTTAAAAAATATAAATTTGTTACTGATCTTCTCCTTAATGTGTTTGATCGTTATATCATTCAGGCCATCCCATGATCCTATAACAAATTTGTAGACAATATGGCTTCTATAGGATCCCTTGTCCCTTTCAAAATGGAAATATCAAATGATAAAACTAAGATGACTATAGTTATTCAACACTTGGACCATCCTTCGCATCAAAATAAGCTACCTTCCATCTACACCATTGACGTCAATCCATCAGATTTATGGTCTTCTCAAATATTTGATTATCTTACCGAATCTAAATTCCCATCAGACATATCATAAGGTACTAAATGCTCTTTTCTTCATTGTGTTACTCATTTCATTATCATAGGAGGTATCCTCTATAAACATAGCTTTGACGACATACTATTATGATGTCTTAAGTCACATGAATCAACCAAGGAAATTGAAGAATTCCACGACGGTATTTTTGGTGGTCATTTAAGTGGAAACGCTATCACCAAGTGCATCATACAGATAGGGTACTATTGGCCTTCAATCACCAAGGATTGTTTAACATACGTAAATAAGTGCATCAAATGCCTACTCCATTATGATCTTATTCACATTCACAGTCAATCATTAAAACCTTCTCAGAACTTATGGCCATTCTCTCAATGGGGATTAGACCTCATTGGTGCAATCAATATGAAATCATCTCAACAACATCATTCAATCATCACCACAACTGAATACTTCACTAAATGCATCAAAGTTATTCCTTTGACCTCGACAAAATTCAGGCCTATCGTTAACTTCATATATCAAAATATCATTTGTCATTTTGGCATTCCACAGAAGATTATCACATACAATGAAAAATCCATCAAGAACAAGGAGGTTAAGGATCTCTGTAATACATTCAACATTAAGCTTAGTTTTTCATCACCATATTATTCCTAAAATAGTGGAAAAGCTGAATCTTCCAACAAAACACTTAACAAAATTCTTATGAAAACCATAAATGACGAAGGCAGGAACTGGCACATTCAAATTCCATTTTCCCTTTGGACTTATTAAACTAGTATCCAAACACCTACTGGCATCATGCCCTATTTACTTGTTTATGGATTTGAAGCCATTTTCCCCCGAGAAATCCAAATTCCATCACTATCCATGTCTTTAAAGGACTTCATTCCTGATGAAGAATAATGTCAAAATCACCTAGCACAACCTGAGTTATTAGATGAAAAACATTTGATAGCTCTTGAACATCACCAGGTTTATCAACAACGCATTAGTAGAGCATATAACAAGCATGTCAAGGAGCGTGAATTTAAAATTGGTGACCTTGTGCTTAAATTAAATCAAAATGTAACTACATCAGAATGGAGTAAACGTGGAAATTTTTTCCCCAATTGGATTGCTCAATATATTATTACTCATGAGTATGGGTCAGGAGCGTATCACCTCACTTATCTTAATGGGGAACCCATAGTGGAACCCCTAAATGCTTTGCACTTATAGCCTTTATATTATTAAATGATTGATTATCATGACAATAGTTTTTTATCAAACATTCCCTCTTTGTAGCACAACCTCATAATCCATTCCATCATTCCTTCCTATCATTATTAAATAATGTCATATGGATGTAGGTCTCCTATACATTTTTCCCCTCCTTCATAAATGGTTTATTAGGGTTTTTCCCTCATCTTAGGAAAATTAAATTATATGTGGATGCTTCTTACTAGAAATAAAAAAGAGATAGAATGATCCCTTGAAGGATAGCTATTCAAATATTATACTGTCAAAAATCAAAAAGAAAAGTAGACTGATCCCTTGAAGGATAACTACCTGGTAGAATCATGGACCAATCCCATGAAGGACAGACATTCAAATCAATTAAAAAATGTTGACCATACCCTTTAAGGATGTGTGTGTGTGTGTGTGTGTGAGGCTTTCCACATTGATCAACCTTCGAAATACAAGGCATCCAAGAAATCTTCCTGCATTGATCATATTTCCCATGAGCAAACTTCCCACATTGATCAATTTTCTTCAACAAAAAATCTTAGTATAAAAGTTAGGGAATTGATTCCCTATAAATGCGTAAAAAAGGAGAACCTTCCTTCCCTACAAAGGCATGCATCCATATGATTCTTTTGTTCCTATTATTTTCACAAAAATGTTTTTTTATCCAAATCTATTATAATTTATAAACTGTCTAATGTTGATCACATTTAACATTTTGAAAGGCTACAAATGCAAATCCTATCAAGATCCCTAATATGCGCTAATAAATTAAGAGGAGTGTTTTTTCCACTTTTTCTTCATTTTTATTTTGGTTACATTTTAGATTTTAACATACTTAACATGGCCACAATTTTTCCAAAACATAATTAGGTATCAAAAATCATAAAGCATGCATCTAACACATATAGATATCAAGACAAATTAAGAATAAATACATATCATCATCATCATAGATAAAATCCTATATACAAATGATCATATAATCCATGTAAAATCAAAAGGGGCTTCTATAATTCTATCCATATAGAATCAATATCACTATAAATATATCAAAGGCTCATCAATTTCTCATACATATATCAAATGGGATTTTATGAGCTTGTCAATATAAAATAAACATCATCGTATATAAAATGTCTCATACATATATCAAACTAGGATTCTATGATCCTACAATATCACATCGTGAAATCTACACCTCCTAGAAATGTACAATCACCAACCCCTCCTCCTAGAGAAATGGTGCCACCTATCATACCACCACCTGCTCCTCCTGTACCCTCACCACCTCCACCTCTTGGCGGTCATTGAGGTGGATGAACCACACTCACTGCACTATCACCGGGTCTCATTGCTTCTATAGAACCTCCCTGAACTGTTACATGATCGACATAAAGAGTGGTATCAGGATAGTTCCTCATGATCATGTTCACATAGTAATCTCACTCTACTCTCATGGCTTCATAATGAGCATCAGAAACCATGTCACGTGATGAGGATCCCTCTCTCTGATGAGCCATGATTGATAATTCTGCATCAGATACCGAAGGTCCAATAATCCCCAAGTCCTTCCTCAAAGTCTCCCTCTCTCTCTTGTACTTGTCTCTATCAGTAGAGACAAGTAAAAGCTACGCCTACAAGCCATCACACTCAGTCACCAAACTATCACGCCCTGTAAAGAGCGCATCTTGAATACCCAACAAATCATCTTGCTCTTTTAGGGTGACATCTCTCTTTGCTCTTACTGTAGCCACTGTTGCAGCTACACCCTCATCACCCTCCACTCTCTCAGCCTCAGCCTCAGGACCTTAGGCTCCTCCCTCTTCTCAGGCCCACACATGTCTAACTGCTTGTGCAACTCTCTCTATCACCCTTGTCCTCTTAAAATCTCTCAAATAACGAGCCCACCATGCACCAAAATTTGGGGTAACCCCCGTATCATCGAGAGGAACCAACTCACCATCCTCATCAGCAACCAAGGTACATATCTGATTAACAATAGCTACAAGTCCCACCATAATGGACTGCGGGGTCTTTGTATCTCCTTCCTCCCACCTATAAACAACTGGATCTTCGGGTATGTACTGAACAAGGCCAAACTACCGCATGATCCGACTAAATCTCATTAGCTCATCCTCCCTTTCTCTCCTTCCCTAGACCCAGACATCCTATTGTAAACTCAGTAAATCATGCAAGAACTCGTGCCAATTAGGGAATCCAACATATGGTTGCCAGATCACATCTCCAACCTGAAACCCTGATATCAAATCTTGATAATGGGTAGGCCCCTTGGCCTTCCTAGATTTCCCAAGACTAGCACTCCACCTCATGAAACATGGGTGCTGTCATCACCAATCTGAAACTATGATAATTCTCCATGGGGAATTCCTCGTGCTATGATTATTTACTAATGCACGGATTTTATTTTGGTGGATGTAATCTGGAAACACAACAACAAACATAGCACAAGAATACCATGGACTATGATACGAATGAATGATGACAAATCTGAAATATAAGTGTAAATTATAATATCAATATGAAATTGTTACAATCTCACCCATGAGATACTTCAAGTGTTACTAACTTCACTTTCCTTCTAACAATAACTATGGGAGAAACTTCACAATTACACCTCTTAATGGCTTCTTTAACACACCTTCTAAATGATGGCTTCCTTTACACACTTACTCATACAATATTTCTCACTACTTCCTTCTATGCTAAATGAGGGGGGTGGCCTCTCTATTTATAGAACTTTTAGGCTTATCCACCTTATCTCTAAGATAGGATAAGAAATCTACTCTGACGAATCATATTCCATACCTTAACTCTTATCTTTACATGTAAGCTTATCTTTTAAGATAAGATAAACCTTATCATTTCACATGGGTTCCACCTTTTTTAGAATTTTTACAAATAAAATACATAAAATATTTATGACATCACTCCTTGTCCTTATTACTAATATAATATTTCTAATTCCTAATCATGTAGACCCTACTTCTCTACTTACCCTAACTTTGACATTTTAACATTACCGAACCACTTACAACAAATATTTACTTTTTACCACAACATTCCTATTGTACTTTGACTGTTACCATACTATACATTATTGGAGGCGTCGTACCAGAAACACTGTTATCTTCTATCGGACGCTACTACTAATTATACTTAACAACATCCTATTCCTAATACATACATTAATGAAATAGAAATTACAGAGGAAAATTTTAGTGTCGACATCTTCCCCCTTCCTAGGCTTCTACTTCATCCTCAGAGTAGACTATTCTGGTGCTTGGAAAATATTTAACTTGTCGTGGTTGACCCATTTCGTAATGGGAGTGCCATCCAATTCCTCCAGTCGATATGTACCATTTTCATGCACAACTGCTATTTTGTAGGGCCCCATCCATTTGGGAAGAAATTTTCTCTGCCTTCTTTTTTTGTATCTGGAATCATATACTAGAACCAAGTCATTCACATGAAATGGAGACCAACGGATCTTTTGATCAAAGTATTCCTTCTGCTTCATTTTCTTCTTATAGCTTGTATCCTTCGCTATTTCTCTCATTTCCTCTAGCAAATGAAGATGTACCAACCTTTCTTTTACTGAATCACTTCATCCATCCTTTCATTTTTCATAACTCTCACAGTGGGAATATCAAACTCAATAGGAAGAACTCGGATCAATGCCATAAGCCAACTGAAATTGGGGAGTATCTTGCTGTTGACTTTGATGTTGCCCCATATGCCCACAATGCTGCATGAATCCTTTTATCCCACTTATGTACTTGCAAGGCTACATCTTTTGCTAAAATTTGACACAACACAAAATTTGTTCATTCCACCTATCCATTTGTGTTTGGCTTGTATGTTGTTTCCTTCCTATGCTTAATAGAAAACTTGTTGACTAGGGCTTCTACCACCTCATTAATGAAGTTGGCTTCCTTGATCTGTTACAATTTCTAATGGACAACCAAATCTGGTGACAATGCGTTCATATATGAACCTTACCACTTCATCCATGGAAGTTGTTTTCAATGGCCTAGCTTCAACCCACTTGGTTAAATAATCTATGGCAACTACAATATACTTATTTTGGCATGGGGTAGTTGGAAGTGGACCTATAATATCTATTCCCCACTTTTCAAAGGGACCAAGTGGAAGAATAGGGCATAATGGAGCTAATGAAGTCTTACGGTTACCATGTGTTTGACAAATATCACATGTCTTACAATAATTATAACAATCTCTAAAAAGAGTGGGTCAGTGATAACCTGCATCCAAGATCCTTCTTGTTGTAAGTTGTCCAGAGAAGTGTCCTCCACATGTACCATTGTGGAAATTCTTCTATTAGCTCCTTCCCTTGATCACGTCCAATTGCCCTCTTATACTGTCCATCAGGTCCTATTCAAAATAATACTCTATACATAATAGAATATGGACGACTAGCTTGAGTAATCTTCCTCTTAGTCTTTACATTGAAACCATCAAGAAACTTGAATTCATTCAGATAATTTAAAATATCTATGTATTCACTAGGGATTGTGTCAAGGGATAACAATGTTACATCTGGGAAATCATCATCATCACAAGATGAACTTAAACCATCATAGGCTTGAGAGAGTGCATCTGCATTGACATACTTCTTTCCCAACCTATCTATAATATCAAATTCAAATTCTTGTAGAAAAATTATCTATCTTGTTATCCACCCTGATGGGTTAGGCTTATTTACAATATATTTTAGAGCCTAATGATCTGTTACAACTATAAATTTCTACCCTAGCAAGTAATTTCTAAACTTCTTTACAACAAAAATGATAGCTAGAGCCTCTTTTTTAGTTACAATATAATTTACCTCAGCACTGCTCATTTGTTTGCTCCCAAAGTAAACTGTATGATCATTCCCAGTTTCATCCTTTTGGCTCAAATTACTTCCTAGTGTTGCATCTGAGGCATCAGTATACACAATGAATGGCTTGCTCCAATCTGGATTCTTTAAAATAGGTGAAGACACAAAGCTTCCTTCAGTTGTTCAAAAGCTTCATAGTGCCTTTTTTCCTGTTCATAAGTAACATCCTTCTTCAAGAAGTTGGGTTAGTGGCTGTCAATCCACATTAGGAATTGATGAACAAATATGCGGAAATAATTCCCTTGAAATGATCTCACACTAGCCCTAGGAAACTATCCATAGCAGGTTATACTTACAGAAATAATACTCCATAATTGAATAGAATAAAGACGACTGACTTGATTTAACATCTTCCTCTTAGTCTTTGCATTACACCATCAAGAACTTGAATTCATTTCAACATAATTCCAAATATCTATGTATTCACTAGGATTCTCTGTTATTAGGGACTAACAATGTGCATTTAAGAAATGCATCATCATCACAAGATGAACCTAAACCATCATAGGCTCAAGAGAGTGCATCTGCATTGACATGCTTCTTGGCCTATCTATAATATCAAATTAAAATTATTAGCAAAATTATCCATCTCAAGATCCTCTGATGAGGCTTATTTCAATATATCTTCAAGCCTGATGATCTATTACAACTGTAAACTGCTAATTAATTTCTAAACCTCTATTTATGGGATTATAATCCTTCTAAGAAGATAACTAGAAGCTCTTTTTAGTTACAATTAATGAAACCTCGCACTGATCTTTCAACTGGCTGGAAAGTAATCTGTCCCGACGTTGATCAGCCAATTTCAATCATTTTGGCTCAGAAATGTTATTCCTAGACACAGCAACTGCATCTGAACATCAGTATACACAATGAACGACTGCAGAATGCTTTAAAGCAGGTGAAGTCTCCAAAGCTAAACTTTTGTTGTTCAAAAGCTTCCAGCACTTCAACATTGATTGGTTCATAAGTACATCCAAAAACAATCAAGAATTAGGTTAACACAATCTATGAGAAATTCTTGATGAACCTTCTATAGTAACCCACATGGCCTAAAAATGATCTCAACTTACTTCTATTCATAGGAAATGGTAACTCTTTGATTTTTGAAACTTTATCAGGATCAGTACCAATACCATCTCTAGATACAACATGCCCTAACAAAACACCTTTAGAAAATCCAAAGACACACTTTGTAGGGTTTAGTGAGGCTTGTGCTTCATCTAACCTTTGAAATTATGTCTCCATCTGGTGTAGGTGGTCCATCTTGCTCCTATAGATGTAAAAATCATCCAGAAATACTCTGATGAAGTTTCCAATGTAGGGTTCAAACACCCTATTCATCAAACGCTGGAACTTTGCGGAGCATTACACAACCCAAAAGGCATAACCCTATAAGAAAACATTCCCCAAGGAGTGGTGAACGTGGTCTTCAGTTGATCTTTCTCCACTATACGAACTTGGTTGTATCCACTATATCCATCACCAAAACTATAGCACTTCTGGCCAGCTACTTTGTCCAAGATCTGATCTGAGAATGGAAGAGGGTAATGATCCTTCTTTGTTGCCTTGTTGAGCTTCCTATAATCAACACAAATGCGTAGCTTCCCATTCTTTTTTATTGAGATCACAATGGGAGAAACTCATTCTGAATTCTCCACAGCAAATATGAATCCTGCATCAAGCAACTTATCTATTTCTTCTTTTACAGTCTTGGAAAAATTAGGATTCATTCTATATGGCATTTGCTTTATGGGCTTAGCACCATCTACCAGCTCAATAGAATGTTCTACCCAACTTACTTGACGGAGTTCCTTGTAATCAAAAGTGAATAAGTGTATGTACCTTTGAAAGAGCTGGAGGTAGGATTCCTTCTCACTCTCCATCACAGCATCACCAATCTTTATTTGTTGGAGACGATCATCAATTTCTTCTTCAGATAATTTTATGGGTTCATGATTCAGTGTGACTGGAAGGATATCCATTACTGAAACATCAACCTCACTTTCTTCATCTTTTGTGTCCACTTCACTGGTACTAGAGTAATCAAAGGATGTCCAATCATCAGTTTCATCACTTGAATCCACAGGTTCTACCTTATGATGCCGAGGGATCACATTTATCTTAACCCTCTCTCTGCCACGTCCAAGTGTCATGAAGCCTTCATTCCAGTAGTTTTTCGCATGAACTCTCCTTAGCCATGGCCTTCCCAACAACATTGGGTATGTAACAGTACCATTTTTCATCACCTGAAAGTCTACCACACATACAACACCCATAACAGATATTGCCACATTTGAAACAACACCTTCTGGTTTAGTTTTTCCCTTATTTAATGACCTTAACATAAGTGTTGAGGGGTGATCAATTTTTAAACCCAACATATTCATTACAGACTCGATCATTACATTAACTACAACACCTCCATCAACTAAGACATCATGAATTGAAATACCATTACATAATACCTCAGCTTGTGGAGCATAGGGATCCACCTCTGCCTCCAAAATAGGGACCTCAACCTCCTTCCTTCATCGAGCATTGAGTCCACTTCGCAGCTCCCGCCTCTTCTCAGAAGACATAGCCAAAAGTTGACCATATGTAATATTTGCAGGCCTTTTGGACAGATCTTCTAAGATGGAGTATGGTCCTTGTCCCTGTGAAATTAGAAAATCCTACACACCCAACTTTCTTCTCCTATGTTTCTTACTAGTTTCTCCTTTCATCTTCTTAGGATCATTTCCATCTTGGTTATCTTTTTCTTTCTTTCTTTTTGTTACAAACACATCTTCTTCATTATTTATGCTCCTATCTACTACATCAAAAGAATTCACAGGTGTTTTTCCTTTATCATTATCTCTTGTACCAGATGTAGAAGCTCTATCTGGATAATTATACTTATAATGACCCTTTTTATGACAACCATAACATATAACTTCAGAAATATTTCTTTTTGGACCTCTATCTCCTCCCTGAGAACTAAATTCTTTTCCTTGAAGAAGATTAATAGTTAACTGGCCCATCTTCCTGAGCAGATCTTCATACTCAGTAGATGTACTAGGAGAAATATTTGTGCTCACCGAGAGTGGTTGTGGATTCTGGACCAAAGGTGTTGGTGTAGGCTCTACCTTAGCAACAATTTCTTTGGGATCTTCTTCCATGCTTTCTTCTTACCTTCTTACAATCTCCTTTGCTTGTTCGAGGGTTGCTGGGTGGTCATACTTCACTCGTTGTCTGATCTCTAGCTTCATCCCAAGAATGAAGTGCTTACAGAGGAGATTATCCACCATTCATCAACCCATCGGCTAATCCTTCCTTCCAGATCTGGGCATCGAGCTTCCTCCTTAGCTCTAGAACACGAGCATGATAATCCCTTATCTTCTCCTTCTCTCCTTGGGATAGCTTTGTGATATCGATCATGAGATCTACATATTTTTGTTGTTCACCAAATTCTTCAAGAAAACTTTCAGTTAATAAATCCCATGAGTTTTTCACATTATCACCTAGTGTTTCAAACCACCTAAGGGTTGAACCATCCAAAAAGGTAGGAAAAAATTTAGTCCATTGTTCCCTTCTTATGAGGCCATTACAAATACAAGATCATTTAAACTCTTGAATGAAAGAGGAAGCATCTTCATTAGATTGGGCTGAAAAAATAGGAATCTTCCCCATTTTCAAAAGTAACCACAGTGAAATACCAACCCACAAGTACAATCAACAAGACTTATGTGCACAAATAATTGGAATCACTATAATAGAAAGTGACTTTACACCTTTCTACAGTAAAATAGGAATGACCACGGTAAACTATGGTAAAACTTGACTTACTGCGGTAAAAACTGACTTTACTGTAGTAAACACTATTCACGGTAAAAAGTGAAGTTACTGTGGTAAATACTATTCATGGTAAAAATTAAAGTTACTGTGGTAAATACTATTCATGGTAAAAAGTGACTTTACCATGGTAACTACTATGCATAGTAAAAACAAGGTTACCCTCCAAATGATTTTTGACTAAGTGGGAATATCTCTCCAGAAAATCCACCAACGAGGAATGGTCCCAGCAACGGAACCAAAATGTCATCACCAATCCGGCACTATGATAATTCTCCACCGGGAACTCCTCGTGCTATGATTATTTACTAATGCACAGCTTTTAGTTTGGTGGATGTAATCTGGAAACACAACAACAAACATAACACAAGAATACCATAGACTATGATACGAAGGAATGATGACAAATCTGAAATATAAGTGTAAATTATAATATCGACATGAAATTGTTACAATCTCACCCATGAGGTACTTCAAGTGTTACTGACTTCACTTGCCTTCCAACAATAACTATGGGAGAAACTTCACAATTACACCCTCTTAATAGCTTCTTTAACACACCTTCTAAATGATGGCTTCATTTACACACTTACTCATACAAAATTTCTCACTACTTCCTTCTATGCTAAATGAGGGGGGTGGCCTCTCTATTTATAGAAATTTCAGGCTTATCCACCTTATCTCTAAGATAGGATAAGAAATCTACTCTGACAAATCATATTCCATACCTTAACTCTTATCTTTACATGTAAGCTTATCTTTTAAGATAAGATAAACCTTATCATTTCACATGGGTTCCACATTTTTAGACTTTTTACAAATAAAATACACAAAATATTTATGACCTCACTCCTTGTCCTTATTACCAATATAATATTTTGTAGACCCTACTTCTCTACTTACCCTAACTTTGCCATTTTAACATTACCGAACCACTTACGAAAAATATTTAATTTTTACCACAAAATTCCTATTGTAATTTGATTGTTACCGTACTATACATTATTGGTGGCATCATACTAGCAGCGTCGTTATCTTCTATCAGACACTACTACTAATTATACTTAACAACATCCTATTCCTAATACATACATTAATGAAATAGAAATTACGGAGGAAAATTTTAATGTCGATAGTGCATCGCATTTATAGCACCTATCAACCTCAGTGGGTGAGCAATAGCAACATGCTCATGAGCCCAACACTATAACAGAAAACCAACATCAATATCGTATCGCTTGTGGGTTGTCCAAGCCCACAACTCTCTATATGTATGTGGCACTAGAGTAGGTGCCCACTAAAATATAGTATAATGCACCATGATCTCTCCAACCACCCTTGTCATCATCCATGGAAATATTCCTCCTCCTAAATATGGCAGTGCAAAACAAGATATACCCATCATCATCATGGTTAGCCAAGGACAACCATCTCTCCCAACGTCATACAAAACATGGTAATAAAAATCTCTTGATGCATATCTCACATCTCGAGAGTCATATCCATATAATTTATGCATGGTATCCTCCCTCTCAATATATGAAATACAATAAATGGGTTAGGTCCTCACTGGAAACCTCGTAATCTGATGAACATCCTCCAAAGTGATGTTCATCTCTCCAATGAGCAACCAAAAAGGTTTGGTGGAAGGATTCCACCTCTCTAGCTATTATATTTGGTCCATATTATAAACAAATAGAACACATGAAAACATAGAATTCAATTAATTCGGTACATATTATTCATGATTGATGAATTACATACATAGATCAATTAACCCCTATAATGGCAGAGTCAAGCATGATCTTCAATCCCTACATAATCTCAACCCCATCTCCTAATATCTCTCTAACATCCCTTTATTCTCTCATACAACTTTAGCTACGTGAGTTGTTCTCAGAACTCACCAATATAATATAAACTAATTATATTATCCTCACACAAATATTATATCTAGATGAGTTGTAAATATAACTCATATTATAAACAATACTAACCCATAGTGAGCACTAAGCTATTTTCCTAACGCTAGCAAAGCAAGAATAAAGTTGCGACATTTATGAATCCACCTATAATATCTCATCCCTATGAAACCCACTGCATCTAAATGCTCCCAATCATCATCGATCAAATCCTATCTGAGCGCATCCAACATCAAGGGGATGTGATCTCTAATAGCAAGCTTTGCATCCACTTGCAAAGCACAAACACACAAAAAAAGTGTCACTATCATCATAATGATACCATTAATGAAACAAAATCACTCCATAGGCTAGAACAGTTATCAAAATTATAAAAAAGAACAAAAATTTTAATGAGCATTCAAATCACCAGGGATTCACATGAATCGCCAACAATTCACATGAATCGCCAGTAATCTACATAAATCACCAGCGATCCTTTGAATCACCAGTGTCTCCTGTTAGACGTTCACACCACCCTGAAATTGCATCTAATTTATCAGAAATTTATCAAAAATTAAGGAAAATAAAAAAAAATGAAAGTTTAAAATCTACCTCTCCCTGCATGGGCTTCCTCTTCCTGCTTACACTTGTCATCTCTCTCTTTTGATCACTCAAACTTCTCTAAAAACAAGTTTTTTTCACAATAGCTTTAAAACACAATGGTAATAAAAACATAAAATAGTGGGTTATATAACCCGTTTTCCACATAAACCAATCGTTAGCGATTGGCTAAATCATCAAGGATCCCAATCGCTAGTGATTGCCTTATTGATGGATCCTTATTCATATTTGCCTACAAAAATTGATCATTTTTCAATTCCTACACAAGTGTGCCATGTTTTCAAAGGACTTTAGTCTTCAAAATTCTTAAACAAACCAACACATTCAAAATTTGAGAATTACCATTCGTCTATGGGAGACGAGCCCTTTGACCCCCATCACTTGGTTCTTCCCCACTTCTCAAAACACTACCTGGTAAGAATCATACGTCTGAAAGCATTGAGCCCATTAGCCACCATGATAATTGATTCCCCGTAATTTCATTTTTTTCACCCTCTCCAATTGGGGCAAGCCCTTTTAAAACAGAAACAAATTGGTGCTCGATGTATTATTCTACAATGAATTCACCCATCATGACACAACTTTTCCAAATCATTTATGTCTAACAATTTGTCAAAAATCACCAAACAAAAAATTGTAAATGTAGACACCAAAAAATTACATCCCCCAAGCCTAAACATACTCACAACCAAAGACAACACATTTACGACACCTCACTATATCACCTCTTTTAAATTAATATGTTTACGACCCATCATATCTCCAAAATCTAAGATGATTATTTTATTAATGGAAATAAATAAATCAGCTATTATGTCCTCACACATCACCCTCACACCTCATTGAGTTAGTTAGAACACCTCACTAACTACCTAAACTGCCTCTAAAACCACTTTCCAAAAATCACTAAACTATTTCCTAACTAACTAGCATTCTAACTAACTAAATCCTCCAAAAAGAAAGTCCTCTCATCCTAACAAACCTAGCCCGGGATTTTTTTAACCATCCCCCATCCTCATCACTTTGAAATCTACTATTTTGAGCTCAAAATGGAAGCAAATCATTATATTTTCTAACTAAACTAGATGTCTCTGAAATCATCGGCGATCTATAAATACTTGTTTGTAGACCTCATTTCACAACACAGATTCTTAAGCTTTATAGGTGTACTTTGTCTCAATCCCAACTCTCAAGTATCCAAGCACTTCACATCAGCATTATCTAACATCACGCTACTCAAAGAACATCAAATTCATCATCAGATTACTTATTTTCATCCTCCAACCACCTTTTTTCTGTTCTTTTATCCACTAATCCATTCTACAAGGTAAATCACTCATTTTGATTTATTTTCGATACTAGAAGCAGGTATACCTTTACTTATACATCATTTACATGTCAAATAGCATTTTTTTTTAGTAATTTGATGTTTTAATCCATTAATTTAAGATTTTTTTGTAAATTTCTTAGATTTCATAGCGATTGCTAGCAATTACCCCGATCACCAGTGATTCATGTATTTTTATGCTTTTTCACCATTTTTTGCTAGAATCTAATCAAAATGCTTAGTCTTTTCTTGTTATCTACATATCTCATGTCTAGCATGATGTCTTTAGATGGCATTAGGAGGTTCTAAATTTTCCACAGCTGATTCATTTCATGTTGTCCAATATCCACTGTACTAGGAGCAATACAACTTGCTCCACGATCTTGAACTCTATGCGATTTAGGTAGCTCCATATGATCTCCTGAAGGCTATTTTTGTTACAACACAACATATCTAAGAAGCCAACGATGCATTTTGGGAAGCATATGATGAAGCACTAAGACTCCAAGAGGACCTCCTTCAGTACAAATGCCAATACGAGACTGACCTTAAACATTTGGAAGAAGACTACCAGACTGCCTCAGAATTTGATTCAAATAACCACATCAGCATTTCCAGCACTAACTCAACATTCTCTCACCTTTACAACAGTCAGGAGGAAGATTCTGACTTCTTCGCCGAAGATTACATCTTCATTCCCAATTCTGACCTTACCAAAAATGAGGAGGAAGATGTTGACTCTATAGCCTATAACATATCTAAGAATCTATATACAGATCAAGAATCTGATTTATGGATGTAAATCATAATTTATGTTAACCATATATGCAACTAACTAAATAAGTGATAATCACATTATTTTCGTATCACTTTGTAAGCATGATCATAAATATTAGTAAAAGCTCAAGTGTTTTCCTAAGCCATAACATAATCTTGATGTGATTTGTAGATTTGTTTGCATGAAATTGTTGTAGTTAAAGAATATTTTTGATCCATTATTTGTAAACGGTGCAGAAAAAATCATAATCAACATCCATGGGTATCCTAGAAACTCCTCCATACTGAGGTCAAGCTCAATTATTACCCCTTGAACCCATAAAGAAAACGAGGTAAGAACCATGCTAGACACAAGGGTGAAAAAAACTATATGTGTGTAATGAAAGAAAATAGCTCCTTAGTCATTATTACACATGACAAGGATTTGTTCCTTAGTAAAGCATGCATGCATGATGAAAAAGAGGCCTTCATAGCTCTCTGTCAAAAATATAGTGACATATTTTCATGGGAATATGAGGACCTAAAAGGATTTTATCCAAGAGTTTCTCAACACTCTATTGACCTTGATCCTGGTATCAAGCCTGTTTGACAAAAGTAGCGACCAATCAATCCAAATATAGAGCCCCTCATGAGAAAAGAGTTGTCTAAGCTCATTGAGGCAAAGATCATTTTTACCATCAAATAATATACCTAGGTCACGAATCTAGTTCCCATGTGCAATAAGAATGGTCAGATAAGACTTTTGTGTTGATTTAAGAGATTTAAATAAGGCATCTTTAAAGGATCATTATCCTTTCCTTCTATGGAGCATATTTTGTAGACTATGGATGGCTCACAAAGGTTTTTAATGTTGGATGGTTACTCTAGCTTCAATCAGATCCTGGTCAAGGAAGACGATAAATATAAGACAAAATTTGCAACCAAGTGGGGATCATATGCATATCACAAGATTCCCTTTAGTTTATCAAATGTAAACGTAACATTTCAACGTGCCATGGATATTACATTCAAAGGATACATCGATGAATTTATCTTGGTTTACCTTGATGACATTATTGTCTTCTTGAAGCAGAGTATGGATCACATGACACATATAAAGAAGGTATTTGAGAGATGAAAAAAGTTTGAGGTGTCTCTTAACCCTAAGAAGTGCAATTTCGTAGTGGCACAGGGCAAGATTTTGGGCCATGTAGTCTCAAAATATGGCATCACAATTGATCTTGAGTGTGTTTCAACCATCTTGGACCTTTCCCTTCCGACGCATAAGATAGCCTTGCATTCCTTCCTTGGCAAAATCAAATTTGTTAGGAGATTCATTCCTAACTTTGTAAGACTCATCAAGCCCATCACCCTCATGCTTAAAAAGGATACAAAATTTAGATGGACAACATAAGGAAAAGAAATCTTCAACAAGATCAAGCAAGAAATTGTTTGTGTAAAAACACTCATCGACCCAGACTATTCAAATGCCTTCATCCTTTATGCTTATGGTGTTGATGCGAGTGTTGATGTTGTCCTGACATAAGAAAATGAACAAGGACTGGAGCATCCAATGGCTTTCTTCAATCAAATGCTGAAGGATTATGAGTTGAAATATAGTCACACAAAGAAACAAATCTACACCATCATGCACTCAATAATTTTAAAAGCATGCTCTCCACAAATCACATTAAGGTGTTAGTTTCACACACAGGTGTGAGAGACTTCATCATGGTAGTAGAGATTAACGAGAAGAGAAAACGATGGGTGGCCAAAATCATGGAGTATGATGTGATTATTAAATCCATGAAGATGGTAAGAGGCAGTATGCTTTGCAAGAAAATTACTGAGGATGCGCAGAGTGAACCTGTGACTTCATTGTTTTTGGATGAGGAGATCTCACCTGTAGAACCTAAACAAAACGATTCCCCTAGTGCACGCAATTGGATGAAGAACATAATCACATTCCTTTTCAAGGGAACATATCCTCTTGGTCTGAACAAAGTAAAGAGAAGACATCTGAGGTTGCAATCTATCCCATATGTTTTGATCAATGGTTTTCTCTTCAAAAGGAATCTTGATGATGTATTGTTAAGGTGTATCAACAATGCACAAACTGAAAAGGTGTTAGTATAATTTCACGATGGATTCTCCAGTGGACACAGCTCTGCCTAATCTATAGTGATAAAGATCATAATGGCAGGACTCTTTTGGCCTACCTTGTTCGCATATGCACATAAGTGGGTCATGAAATGAAAAGAATGTGCTTTCTTTATAATAAAGAAAATATTGGCAGTGCTTCCCCTCCAACCAATCCAAGTGGATCAGCCCTTTTCACAATGGCGTATTGACTTCATAAGCATAATCAATCCTCCCTCAAGTGTTGGGCATAAGTGGGTACTGACAACCACATACTATTTCACCAAATGGACAGAAGTTGTCGTGATCAAGGAATCGACCAAGTCAGTCACTTTAGAATTTCTCGAGGAAATTGTAACAAGGTTTGGTATTCCTCAAACTATTATATCTAATAATACAAAATCCTTCATTTGTACTAAAATCATTGATTGTGCACTAAGTCTTGGAATATACTTGAATACTTCTTCCAGCTATTACCCTCAGGGCAATGTCTTGGCAGAGTCAACAAATAAGAACCTAATAAGGATCATGAAGAAAAAAATGAATATCAACCAAAGACAGTGGCATACAAAGGTCTCAGCATGCTCTGGGTAGATAGAATTATGAAAAATAAGGAAGTATGTACATCACCTTCCAAGATGGTTTATTGTAATGAAGCTATGCTCCCCTTATCTCTTGAGCTAACTTCGTTTGAGCTTGCCCAAAAGTTAGATTTTGAGGGTGTGGAGTAAAGAGAAATCAAAATGACAGAGCTGGTTGAACTTGAAAAATCAAGAAACTCTACCATGATCAAGCTAGAACAACATTAGCAAACAACAAATAAATGGTTTGACAGAAAATCTAGGCCTCAAAGATTTTAAAGTTGGGGACTTGGTCATAAAATGTGATGTTGACAGAGCTAAACCAGGGTGCCATTCAAAGTTAGATACACTTTTGAGTGGCCCATACATCATAAATTAATGCAAAGAGGCTAACTCTTTCAAGTTATCTCATCTTGATGGAGGCACACTACAAATCCCAATCAATTGGATCTTTCTCAAACACTTCCATTGAGCTTGTTGCATCATCTTGTATATATTACAATAGTTTCAATTATTCCAAGTGTGTTACATGCACATTGTTTTGTTTTTACATATCTTTTTCTTCCCACATTCTCTTTATGAACACTCTTATTTTGCTTCCAAGATGTCGGTTTCTTCCAACAGTTTCAATAGTTCAGCAGGATTCAAAATAGAGTTCAGAAAGGCTTCATCAAATGACTTCAAGGGGTATTTCTTCAGGGTCATCGATTAGAATTTCATGATTATATAGTAGACTCCATTCCCAATGGATACATTAGGCTATTGATCTCCTTCATCTAGCAGGTAGATGCCCCTAAAAGTCACCAAAACTATTATCCAAATGACTCCCCTAGTTGTCCAAAGAACTTACATTCATATTTTGGATCTGAGATATTCACTGCATGTTGTGTATACTTCAATTATCTCATTGGCACATCTTTTTGGCTGCAGTTCCTCACGTACCCTGTGTGCTCCCCTTCTACACTTTCCATCCATTCTCCTTTTCCTCTTTGTTCCATCTTCTCCTCACATGTACCTTTTTTGCATTCACCTTCTTCCCAGTAATTCATTTACCTGGCATGCATGCCTTGCACTTGATTCAAAATTGGCTAAGTCCTTAACACATTTGTGTGCCTCACACATTACTTTGTAATGATTGCACCTCTCCCATAAGTTTCTTCCTTGGGTATTTTTCCCATTTCCTCTTGCATGCGTCACTTTTGTGTACACCCTTCCCTCTATTTTCCTTCCATGCCTCATTATTTTGCGGGCATACCTTTGCACCTTCTTCTGCACCCTTTTGTGCCACATCATCAATTTTCAGACATTGATTGTGTTATGTTGGGCCCCAGGATATTGGCTAAGTACAAAAGGGTGTGTGGGTACATGAGACCTATTTGAATAAGGGCACGTATGGTGAAGGTGCACAGGGAGGGGTTCTAGCATGGTTTTACAGAACACATGGCGTGTGCATAAGGCAAGACAGGTTTTGGACTTAGCCATATTTGGCATCCCAAGTAGCACACGAGAAACGTGTCACCCATCTAGCATGCAGAGTGGATAAGGTGCCAGCCTGGCAACTATAGGATAAAAATAGAATATTCCATGCATGCAATGGAAGGTTCTAGAAGAACATCATTACATAGAGTGGAGAGATCATATCAAAGGAGGAAATTTCCATTGGAGGACCACCTGGACACTTCGTATCCAATCTGTTACCTTTGAGGGCATGGTGGTGGAGGCAGGAAAGCTATAAATTGAGGTGCACGGGTAGAAAAAAGATATACATGGAGTCATCCTGAGAGAACAGATGTACTGGAAAGGGGGGAAAGCTTTGCAGAGATCTTATGGAGGATTCTATGGGTTTTGATTAGGAAAATATAGGATTGATGGCATATCTAGAGGGATGATTCTGTATTCATCTTTGTAATATGATGGGCATAGTATAGTTCTGATGCATGACTTGGCTCTACATTGTTATATGATGGTTTGTTATGACTTTAAGGGATGTAATGTGATTACAAGACACGTCATTATGAATATAAGACTCTGTTCTGAATCATATATGTGTTCATGAGTATAGCATTTCCTTTATGTATGAACCATTTCTATATGTTGTTGGTTATTTCTCTTATATGGATACATTGATACAATAACTCATCCTAGGTTCTCAAAATGTTGCACAGTTATTTTTTATTCTTTTACACTTGATTATCAGTCATAAGATGATGTATTCTCAAAATACTCACATAAAGGAGAGACTCGATGCCCGTGCGTGCCTTGGTTGAGGGCCTAGCACCCGCTGGGTGAAAGGCCGGTGCGCATGGGATTTTACTGTTAATCTAAGGGTATAAAATTGACTACATCTTGGTTCCATTGCTGGGACCTCTTTTCAAAGTTTTCGTGAGAAATGGAATACATATTTTTCCCTGTGATGCATGATGATAGAATGTCTAACCTTGGAAAGTGTTGAAACATGGTTCAAGAGCACGGAGGATGAGTTTTCTCAAAGATTCAGTATTGGGCCTGAGTTCAATGCGTGTAGATGGGTAGAAGAGAACCTATACCATGAGTTATATGAGACATTATTATTTTGTTTCCAGGTAGAACTATATGAATGGCTTTTAGGATATGCATCTAGATCAAGATAGTACTATAGATCATGCGTATGGACCCAAGATGATTATCAGAGGCTGTAGGATGCAGATCTGACTTGGACGCGTATTGTGTATCACTGGTTGAAAGGAGTGCTGACTAGTTATACTCTTGAATATGCCATTTCTACATATTCTTGCCCAGAAGTTGCTGAGTTCAAGTTTTTGAGGGAGCCCAGAGGATCATTTTTGTGTGGTATTCATTTGGCTATAGAGATCTTGGTCTTTACCTTAAGTTTAGAAGCATTTCCCATGGCCGGCTAAAGCTTCTCTGAGTGCTAGGAGAGGAAGCTAGGGTAGAGGAAGATGGTAGACATTGCGGCTGAAAAGGAAAGGGAGGAGAGACGAATCAAGTATAGTGAAGCTCGTGAAAGGGAGATGACTAGACAACGTAAGGTTGTAAGTGTGATGGATCTATGGAGGAAGAAGTTACGGGAATGCATTAAGGTCCACGTAGAGGATGTGGAACCTAAGCAGTCTTTGCTACCCCATCTTGGCAAGCGTGAGAGAGAAGCCCCTTCAGCTTCTGATGAGATTTTGTCACATGGAGAAAGGAGAGCCATCTATGTGCATCTAAACCCACCTTGTGACCAACCCCTAGTGCTTGGTTTTCCAAATTAAGGGAGAAGTATTGTTAACCCAGTTGGTATCGGTGGGAGTAACCAATCTATTTCCAAGAGACATAATTTCTTGTTTGGAACATCCATAGTTGCGCAGTCCATTTTGGTATTTGGAGGAATTTTTAGACAAGGTGCAAGTATGCAAGGTTTAGGTATTACATTTGGGAGTGGCATGGGACACACAACTGGTAGTGGGAAAATATCACAAACCATCGGTGCGCAGCTCAGTGGGACACTGGGAACACTTGGCGTGACCACTTCAAGCCATTTTTCGACTGCAAGAGGTGGATCTAGTGGATCAAAAGGAAAAGGACCTGGTGGATCTAGTGGATCTGGTGTAGGAGGAAACACTGGAGGGAACTGAGGCTCTAGATCATGAGGACAAGGGCCTCAACCACCTCCACAAGTATTCTTTGAGATGTATTTGCACTTACCAAACTATAGGGGTATTGAAGATGTTACAGAGCATATGCACACGTGTGAATTATTATGGCATGCACAAAAGGGATCACTACCCCAGAGTGAGAAGGAAAGTCAGTTTTATAATAACATTGTAAGGGCACGCGCATAGTTGGTATCAGGAAGTATGACCCCCATCAAACAGTGGTAGACTACAATGCATTAAATAATGACTTCCTAGAAGATTTCCATATCTGAGAATTTTGAACAAAAGAGAATCAATCACCCTAAAGGAAATCCAAGCAAGAAATGGTAGAGAGTGTGTGGTAGTATGATGCAGCATTTCAATAATCTCTTGTCAAAACTATCCTATGACATTCATCCTTCTCAACATGCTCAATGGTTTTTTGGAGGATTGATAACACCATTTAGAAGGGAACTATCACACAAAACTTTCACAGACCCATGCAAAGAATTGGAAGTTTCCCTGCGTGTTGAGGCTGTTTGGAGTGTTGATACTAGTGTTAGCCTTTTTCTAGAGGATCAAATTACAGCAATGGCCAAGCAAGTTCTAGAATCTGTCTGCAAACTTAGCACATGAGGTTTGTAGTGGGATTTGGTGTACAAAATTGTTAAGTGGAGGGGCATGTAAAGGATAATTTCCCTTGGAAGTCAGTACACACCATGATCAGTAGAATATGATATTTTGCATGGGGATCATGATGTAAGTAGGTGTCCCTATACTAAAGCATGTGCAATCCACAAGAATAATTCTTGTTATTGCATTATCTATACCTCTACGACCCATGATACTAAGGATTATAGACTGATTGATCATATTCATGATGTTATTGATCTTGGTGTGCGCCAAAATACTCTTGGAAGTAGCTCCAAGGATTATGATCATTGCTATGAAGGGAATGTAGATAGAGGAGCGTGTGGAATAGGTTTTCGTGGAGGAATTTCATGGTTGTAGTAACCATAGACGGAGGATGAAGTGAATTTCTATGAGGAACTTGTTATAACTGTGGATCTATAGATCATTACAAGTGTGAATGTCCTGATCTATTGCAATGCTCGTCGTGTGCGGAAAGAAACATAAGTATGAAGAGTGTCTAGAGATTTATGAGCATATGAACTAGCAACACCAGAAAGATAAATGCACTGGGATGGTGAGCATCAAGAAATTTTATTCATAGTGGATGCCAAGAGTGGCGCATGAGTCAGGGCTAGAACCTATATTGGTGACGACACATGTAGAAGCCACGCATGACAGGTTGATTCCAAGACAAAGGACACTATTTTTAAGAGAGGAAGTGGTACATGGAAAGTATACTAGACCCTACTCATCAAAAGGAGGTGTATCAAGAGACTATGGATGTGATTCAGAGTTTGCAAGGGGAGATCCAATGTCTAAAGGAGAAATCAAAGTAGTTGGAGAAAAAGAAGAATGTCGAGGCTCCAAAGGATGACCTAGATGAGGTCAAGGAAGTATGTAGGATGTTTAAGGCAAGAGAATATTATTCCCTTGCTAAGAGAATGGCTGAGGGAGAAGGTACCACGTGCCAGAGTAGAGTGCGAAAGGTAGGTTTTGCATGCAAACCTTCCTCCTCATAACCTTGACTATGATAAGGAGATTACTTTGAATGTGGTTGTTGATGGATGGCTTCTGAGTAATATCCTCATTGAAATGGGAGCAGAGGTCAATGTTATTACCTTGGATGCCTGGAATCAAATGGGAAGGCCCACATTATAGCCATCTTCAAATGTGTTCTATATGGCAAAAAAGACTAAGGTAATGCCCATTGGCATCTTGAAGGATGTGGTTATCATCATTCAAGTGGCCAAGTTCACTGGAGACTTCAAATTCTTGGCACTTATCGAGGTAGAAAAATTTCCAACATTGCTTAGGCACCCATGGTCTTACAAGAACAATGCCGACATGCGGTTTAACAAAGGGTATATCAGCTTTGAGAACAAGGAAGAGAGGGTGATTATCCCTTTAATATATGGGAAGTTAGCAACCTATACTGAGACCTTAGGAGAAGAAGTCCTTGATAGAATATATGTGTGCTCCATCAAAGATCCAGAGATAATTCATCCCAAGGATGGAGTCATCTAGTTTGAAGATGCTCAGTCCTTAAGTGATACCACGAGTATGGCATGTGACAATTGGGTGTATGGGACTTATGAGTTGATTGGATGATAGTTGAGAGGATCTATAACAAGGGTAACAAAGGTGTGCTTAGTCAAGTGCCTAGGAGGAAAGAAGTTTCCAAGTTATTCTGGAGGAGCATACCCTGAAATGTTCTTAACAAGAAATGGAGGCTCACTGGAACCAATGACCAATAGAACAGAACCATTGAATTCTTACCTTTTATAGCCTACTTGGAACTGCACCACGCTGGTGGGCTACACATTGGGAGAGCCTCCTAGAATGGCATGCAGTAAGATTCTTATTCTATGTAAGGTTCTCCAAGAGCAATGCACCCACTATCATACAAGATTACCATGGTAAAGATGCTACCACATTTCATATCCAAGCATGTGAGAAGGACTAGATGAGAAGCGTAGAAGCATTAATGCCTTCGTCATGGGTGCATAATTTGTATTCCACATTACAAGGTTGTGCGTGTGCATGGTATGATCATTCAAAGATGCTTTGTCAAACAGGTAATTGGAAGGAGTTGGCGGCTAATCTCATTCAAGATTTTGAGTATAGGAGTACAAATCCATCAGTGGATAAGATTTTGCAAGTAATCAAGCGCCTTACAATGGGAGATAGTGCTATGACATAAGATAGGCTATTGGAATTATTGGGTGAGCCTTATTTGGAGATGTGCATCAATGAAGAAGAATCAGAGGAAGTACAACATGAGCGCGCATGCATGGAAAGAGAAAAAGGAAAAATGGTCTATATAGTAGACGAAGAAGAAATGGAAACTTTGGATGTTAACCATTTTGAAGGTATGCGTGAAGTCATAGATAGTGCTGATGAGTGAGCATGCACCTACCATGAGCCCTTAAAAAAAAAGAAGGTTAACATTGGGACAGAGACAAAACCTAAGGAAGCTATCATTGGGGACTATTGGTCAGAAAAGAAAGTTTCAAAGGTTATTGATCTATTGCGAGAGTTCTAGGATTTTTTCCCTCGTGGGTACCATGAACTCAAAGGCATCAACCATTCCTTGTGTGAGATGAAGATAAAGTTGAAGGAAGGTGCATGCCCGATTTAAAAGAGGGCTTATCAGATGAATCCCAATTTACTCGTACGGTGATGAGGGTCATCAATCCTCGCCATTAATAATGTCAATCTAGGTTGGTGTCCAAAGAATGTATGCATTAAGATAAGAATATCTTGGAAAGCAACTCCTTTAAACACAAACCAAACTTGCATAATATAAATCACACTTGCAGAAATTAAAAGGCACACTTGCAGAAATAAAGTTTGCATGAAAGAAACACACTTGCATGAAATGAAATGCACACTTGCATAAATTGAAATTTCTAAATTGAAAATAAAGGAAAGAGGAAAGGACACCTGCAGGTTCACAAAAGAAATTACATAACATAAAAAAAAACAGAAATTTATGACAAAAGGAAAACTGTAGAAATAAAGAAATTACATAACATAAAAAAAATAGAAATTTAAAACAAAAGGAAAACTATAGAAATAAAGAAATAAACATTAACACATTGATCCATATTCCTTGGAATGAGTGGCCAACTCATTCCTTGGAAGAGTATTTAATTCATACTTTTTATTCAGAACTTGTAGAAAAACTTTACTTCTCGAAGATTGGAAAGAAAGAACAGATCTTGATTACTTGGGGAAAAGAATTTCATCTCTAAGTGTGGAAGGTTGCATTTATAATTTATGCATCCAACCAAATCCTTATTTTAGGAAATAAAATCTGATCTTATCTTTATTCCAATCCTAACAACTAGCATCTCCATCTCCACAAAATATGGAGAGAGATATATTATTGAAGTCAAATCTTATCTCACTTATTTTAGGATGATTTGCTCCCAAATCTTCTCCTTGCTTTTCGGTAACAAGAATCATAATGATTTTATTACTCTATATTATTGGAAGGAGGATTTTCCTCAAAATATTATTTTGAACAAAAACCTTTCTTGGATTTTCCATATGACTTTGCTGTTTTTGATTGTAGAACTTTTGACGCTTGTCAAATACGCTTTTTCCTCGGACTGCAGTTCACTAAAAGTTGGAATTTCTCTTGATTGGTAAAGGACCTGTAGAAAATATGAATGAGGTTTTTGTTAAAAACATTTTTATGAACAAAAACCTCTCTCATATTTTTCATTTGAATTTTCTGTTTCTGTTTATGGAACTTTTAGTGCTCATGTGATACACGTTTCCTCAAACTACAACTCACTAAAAGTTAGATCTCTCTTCAGTGGTAAAACTTGTAACAAATATGAATGAGGTTTTTGTTAAAAAAATTTCTATGAACAAAAACCTCTCTCATATTTTCCATTTGACTTTTATGTTTCTATTTATGGAATTTTTAGTGCTCGTCTAATACAGGTTTCCTCAAACTGCAGCTCATTAAAAGTCATATCTCTCTTGATTGGTAAAACCTGTAACAAATATAAATGAGGTTTTTGTTAAACACATTTCCATGAAAAAAAACCTCTCTCATATTTCCCATTGGAATCTCTTAGTTTTCGCAATACCTCAAAAACTGTCATTCCGTTGATGTAAATTCCGGAACTAAAGCTGTCATTCCTTTTATGCAAGTTCCGGAACTAAATCCACAATTTCCAGAACTAAATCTGATTTTCCATGAATTGAAAGTTCTGAAAATAACTATCATTCAATTGATACAAGTTCTAGAACTAAATCTATGAGTTCTGGAACTAAACCTGCAAGTTCTGGAACTAACTATGTGAGTTTCGTAACTAACTCAAAACAACTATAACTTTTGTATGCGACTTCGGATTGAGATGATTCTATTTTTGAAATTGCATAATTTTTTGAGAGGAATCTGAATATGAAATTAGATTTGATTTTAAATGTACTATTCGTGATCAATTCCAGTTTTCCCAATACTAGCATTATCTTTCCTATATGGTTGGATAAAAGAGGTTTCAAAGGTCATTGATCTATTTCCCAGAATAATCAATAGGATTAGTTCAACAAAATAGATAACAAAATATTTATGAACTCATGAAGAAGTGTCTACCTATATTCTATCTTAAGATGAACTATCAAGTTTCTAGATTACATTTAAATGCACTTTCAAAGGTAACTTCAGAAGAGGCCTTATTGGATGAATTTATGGCCAATTTACGCGTCATGGGCCAAGGAAGAAATAGACAAGATGATAGCATTTGGCATCATTGAGGCAGTGGAAGAATCGGAATGGATAAGCCCAATGGTCATCAGTATCAAGAAGGATGCAAGAATAAGAATCTGTGTGGACTATAGGGACTAAATGCAGTATGTGTCATCGATCCTTTTCTAACCCCCTTTACTGAAGAAATTTTGGAGGGAGTAGCTGAGTGCATGAAGTCTACTCTTTAATGGATGGGTTCTTAGGGTCTCACTAAGTTAGGATTGTAAAGGAATACCAGAGAAAGACAAACTCTAACCACTAAATGGGGAATTTTTGCCTACATGATTATGCCTTTTCGATTGAAGAATGCACCTGTTGTTTTCTCGTGCATCATTGTACAAGCATTTCAGGACTTCATCCTATAAATTTCTTCAAGTTTACCTAGATGACTAGACTATGTATGGGTTGGTGAAATACCATTGTGGCAACTTGAGGCTGATGTTTGAGAGGTGTCAGAAATTAAGGATATCCTTCAACATTAAGAAATTTGTCTTTGCTACTCCATTTAGAAACTTGTTAGGACACATTATATGCAAAGAAGGCTTACTAGTAGATCCCGCCGAAGTTGTAGTTATTATGGGTTTAGGGGCGCCTACTAGTCAAAGCACAGTGCACATATTCCTTGGGAAAATGGGGTATTACAAGAAATTCATCAAGGGTTATGCAAAGATCACCATGCCCTTGGAGGAATTGCTAAAACACGAGAGTACCTTTCATTAAGGAGAGATGCAGCAAAAGGCATTTGACAATTTGAAGGATAGGCTTGTCATGACACCCATATTACATTTTCCTTCTTGGGATAAGCCTTTCCATGTGCATGTTGATGCCTCAGGAACAACTATGGGAGCAGTACTAGCACAACCTGGTGAGGGAATTGTTGATCATCCCTTGTGCTTTACAAGTAGAAATTTGACACCAGCAGAACATAATTACACAACTACTGAGCGCGAAGCATTTTCTATTATCTACGTGCTGCACAAGTTCAGGTAATATATTTTGGCAACACCATTTATATTGTACACAGACCACATGGCATTAAAGTACTTAGTCAACAAGCTCATTTTGCAAGGGCACATATGTTGTTGGGTCCTATTATTCCAAGAGTTTGAGTTCACAGTGGTTGTAAAACCTAGGAAAAGTCAATTCAGGACCTGACCACTTATCAAGGATTAACTCAGGGGAGGACACGCAAAGCATTGAGAATACCATGTTAGACACATAACTATTTAGGTTGCCATACACGCCCTCAGACTTGGAAGATATCACAATGTTCTTAAAAATAGGTGTAGCACCAGAAGGGATGAAGGCTCTAGAGATAAAGCAGTTAGAAATACACGTTACACCCTACATGTTGATTAGTGGAGACCTATATAAGTTAGGTCATGGTGAGGTTCTATGCCAATGCATATTGGAACATGAGCACGTGGCAATTATGGAGGAAGTGCATGGTGGGATTGCAGGAGGACACTATGTAGGAAATGCTACCTTGCGAAAGATTTTATTAATAGGGATTTGGTGGGAAACCATCTACTAGGATTGTATTGAGTTTTCCAAATCCTATGACCATTGCCAGTGCCTTGGAAAACTTGGAAAGAGGGATGAAATGCCCTTACGACCAATAGCTAGCATTGAACTGTTTGAAAAATGGGAAATCAACTTTGTAGGACCAATTTTGCCAACCACATGAAGGACTGGTTTGTGGTATATCATTACTTGCACTGATTACTTAACACATTGGGCAGAGGTAGCGCCTACGAAGGATTGCACCGCAACAACTGCTAGATTTTTATGGGAGAATATAATTAACAGGTATGGTTTGTCCTTTAAGTATTAACAAGTGATAGAGGTACACAATTTCTCAATGAAACGTTTAGGATTCTGTTACCAGAATTTATGGTGGCCCATCACAAGACTACCCCCTTATCACCCTCAAGTGAATGGAACTGTTGAGGTATTTAACAAGATACTAAGTCACACATTGATTAAGATCTATGACATTGGAAGACAAGATTAGGATGACAAAGTATCAATCATTATATGGGCATACAGGACAACCTACAAGAGGTTGAACAAGGCCACACCGTTTCAATTGGTGTTTGGTGCAGAGGTTGTTTTTCTAGTTGAATTCATGTTACCATCATTGCGTATAGCATGTGTAGGAGTGTTAGATAATGAAAAAGCACTAGAATAGATAGGATTGATAAGTTGATGTAGTTAGAAAAAAGGAAATCAATTTCTAGATGGAGTTAGAAGATAGAAAAACCAAGACAAAAATCCTGGAATGATCATCATATCAAGAATAAGAAGTTTGAGGTTGGGCAGATGGTGTTGTTGTATGATTCCAAGTATTTGTGCCATCCTGGGAAGTTGAAATTCCATTGGTTGGGACCCTACATCATCTTGTACATTCTTGATTCAGGTGCTTTCTAGTTACAAGCGCTAGATGGGATGAGATTACCAGGTCATTTCAATGGGAGTAGGTTGAAGCCCTACTATAAATAAGTCTTTTTGGTGTTTGTAATAAGGTAGTATTTCCCGTTAGCTTAGAATCCCCTTTATGATTTTTTTTCTTGTGTTTCCCTTTCTCGTTGTCTTGTTCCTTTCTTTTTGTTTCAGTTTGTGCCTTGTGCAATGGTAACCACATTATTTTTTCCAAGGTTTGTGTATACATGCAGATGACCATGCATCTATTTTAGTGTGGGGTGGGGTAATGTAAAGAAGAGTATAGACTTGTAATTCAAGATTGAGTGGCCCAGTAAAAGGAAGTGTGTACGATTGAGAAAGCGCATGTGGAAATGGTGGATAATGAATTATTGTGTAAAGAAGGTTGTGACAAAGACCATGTAAAAAGGATGAAGAGTGTAGGAACAACATGAGGTAGGTGAAGGCAAAAATTAGGTAAACGATAGAAGAAGTGGCTTTGGTGCTGTAGATGCTTGTGTAAGAGTCTTTGGTCAGATTGGATTTTTACATGCCAGAAGGTTATAGAAGGTTTTTCACATGGGGTGTGGTGCATGGGTAAGGGCACTTAAAGTCGACCTAGTGGAAAAAGCCACATTAAATGTTAAAGTAAGTTGGTAGGTGGTATAGCATTTATTGTTGGAGGGAACCAAAATACTATAAATAGGAGGTTGGGAAAGTCATTATTCTACCTTGTTATTACAAATTTGAAGTGCTCTTACAAACTAGGGAATCCAGAGAGAGATTTATGTGAAGGAAGAAAAATCCTAGAGAATCTAAGGGTGCAACTAGAGTGGATCTGCAAACTAAAAGGAAGGAGCAAACAGGCGTGAGGAAAAGGTTGTTTGAAGTGTGTTGTCTTGTGTAAGGTTTTCCTTAGCTAGGTTTTGGCAGCTAGGGTATGGACATAGAAGGATTTCTTCCAAGAGTTGAGTTTTGAGAGTTTATCAAAGTGGTAGAGTGAAGAGAAAGGAGTGTCTATATTTTAAACGAACAGAAAGAATGGCACCAAATAAGGTGAATGTTTCACCAAATAAACAAAATGGAAAGGGAAAAGGAAAGAAAACCACTACCATCACAAGTCTCCAATGAGGAATGGTATGCAGAAATTACAATACCCAGATGGAGTGTTGATGGGAAACGAGTGGGTGTCGCACTCTGAGACAGATAGCCTATGAGTGACTATAACCATTGCACATGAGCACTACAAAGAGAAGTAAATGGTGTTGGAGCTAGTTTGGTCTACCCAACTAACAAGAGGAAACCAGATGGAATGCCAATATACACCGACAAAGTGAAAGTCAAGGTTGGAAAAGATAGAACTATTGTAACTGTATGAGTTATCCTTAGTTTGGTAAGACTGATCACGTTTATCAATGGTTGATGTCGCGTGTGCATGGAGGACCACTTTCTACTTTGCAGGACATAAAATGATGCATAACACACGCATAGTTGATATCCAAGTTTACATAGGCCTGAATTGTGAAGGAGGAAGTCCATAGATGATGATCTAAGTGATAAGGAGATTATCAAGGAGACAGTAGTAGCCTATGACTACAAAAAGGGTTCGCAGATACTTTGACATTGTAGAATATTCTAGACCTTGTTATGAGGATGGCCACACACTTGGTTATCAAGCTTAATGATCAAAAAATATGGACACAAGTGAATAAGGCATGGTTGAATATATGCCGGAAAGATATCATAAGGAAACCATCTATAACTTGTCCACATTTATTGTAGATGAGATCATAAGCAGCACACATGAAGGAGAGAGGATATTATTCAGAAACTTCCTCCTCACCATAGTATTTTCAAAGATTAGAGTGTCCAGATGGGATAAATAAATTTTATTTGGGAGTACCCAAAAGATAACCCCTTGCACCTGTGAAAGATTTTTGAGTAGTATATTTTTGAAACCATAATGGTCTGCTCACAAGGAACGCCTAGAGAAGTGGTATAAACAAATGCGATGCATGATGCATTTGGGGAAAAGTGTAGGATCATAGAGTAGTTGCCCATACTCTGGGGATGGAGAAGAAAAGTTTTGTAGTTTACCAACACTTCTACATTGGAAGGTTCACTTTGACAAATGGGACTAAGAGCCCATGGTGCAAGCTTCCCTTCTCTTTTCACTGTGTAATACTTCTCAGGCAGGGGTCAACCGGTTCAAGGAGGAAAAAATTCTTAGTTTCGACCTTAGTGAGGTAAACCAAAACCACTATGAGCTATGCTCTGAAATCTCATGTACCATAAGAATTGCATGTGTACGTGGAGAAGTATATCTCTCACAAATTTCAAATGATGAAACCAATAACAATGCCAATGGCATTGGAAGGGCTACAACAAGGATATACCTTCACATAAGACCTAAGTTTGAGAAAAGCACATATCTATAGAATGATGTCTCCATTCTAGAAGACACCATAGGAAGAAATAAGGCCGCGCCAAAGAAGAGAGAAGAGAGGAGGGGCGGGAGAAGAAATCACCAAGTGTATGTACTACACAATCAGTAGGCATACCTGAAGTAATCACGAAGCCTAGGAATTACATGCGGAGAAAAAAGTATCCTATCAAGACAAAGACCCCAAAATAAGAGGTGTCAGAGCATGAAGAGCACCTCACCCATGAAGAATCACCAACAAAGAGGTTGCCTATCAAGGAGAAGGAGAAAGAAGAATCTCTTGTACTAGAATTCAAAGTAAGGAAGAAGCTAAAGGTGAAAGATAAGGTAGACTCAGAAGATACATAAAGACTAGATGCCTACATCAGCGACATGGATCATGATGAGCTTGAAGGAGGTGAATACCATCCAGTATATGATGTGCATGATTCTAAGGAAGAAGGAGATGAAGAGGAGCATAAAAAGGAAGATGAGGTGAAGAATGACGAGGAAGAAGGTGAGGCTCAAGGCAAGGGGTGAGTGAATAAGTAAGCACTAAGAACCAAAGAACCCCAAACCTGACTAAGGAGCAAGTAGAGAAATCTACAAATAGAGAAGTGGCATGCATCATAAAGAAGTTGATAGAACATGAGTTGGGGTGAAGCGTAGATGAGATCATAAACGAGATAGAGGAAGAAAGCGTTGGGAAGGAGTATGATAGCATGGGTAGAGATTCCAAATTGGCAATAAGCTTCCCAAAAGCTGCATGAATGGGTGGGAAAGGCGTAGTGGTGGCATAAGGGTAGGGAGTGGGATACATTGATGATCCTAACAAGGTGCTACACATGCACTTCCAAAGCACTCTACCAACATAACAACTCCTAGCTATGTCATTGTTTGATGCGGAAGGTGCATACCCAAGGACAAGAAAGATGATATCTTGGGCGTTTGAGTCCCATGTGGATGAACCATAATTTAAGGTAAGTCGGAGAGTGCTAATGAAGGTGCTAGAAACCAAAGGAATAAATTCATTGGTGAACGCTCAACAACTATCAGATGAATAGGTCTGTAATGCGCTTAATAAATTTTTAGTCGAAATTGAGGCCAGAATGTTCAAGATAAATGATAGAGTGAGATTCCTAGAGGAGTTTGAGAAGAAAAAGAAGGAGCTCATGGAGAAGAACAAGGACCTAAAGCAAGAGGATCTGATCAACACTCAATTAAGGCTTGAGCTGAAAGAAAAAAAATCTAAGGTGCGTGAAGTCTCTAAGAAGGTGGAGATGATTACAAATGCAATTATCCTAAAGCACCCTGATTTAGCACCACCTGAGCAGAAGTATTAATCATCCTTGTAGTGTCTAGAGGATTTGACTTGCATTCTCACAATGGAAAGGTGACCAATCACCTTAGAGTCTATAGAAGAGGTGCATGCATGCCAAGAGAAAGATAACAAGATGAAGGTTTTCAAGATTGTAGCTCGATATACTAAACTTCCTACAGAGGTAAAGGACGCCACGCCAGTCACTGAATCCACTTATGAATGCTACAGCGATAGGGATAGAGTGGGAAGTATCTTAGTTTCCACCCATGAAATGGAACTGAAGGAGTTACAATAGAAAAATAATGGGAATAGAGCAAAAAGAGATAAGATCCTAGCCAAGGTGGAGAAGAATTCAGAAGAAATCAAGACCCTGTGAGACTCGATCAAAAGCCGGTTGAAGGAGCTATACCCCCAGATCACCCGTAGGATCAATGCCCTTGAAGACTTGGGGAATAAATGGGAGAGTATTGTTGAGACCATAAGTGCCATTAGGGAGGAGCTGAGTTTTAAGGAGGTGAGGGCCCTGGTGGGTGACCTCTGTCAGCAAGCTTAGAATGAGGTCAGCGCTTGGGATAAGTTAGAGGTAGAATTAGGGAAGGATTTCCCTCTCCTCCTCTAGCAATAAACAAGTTCCCCATTCTTTCATTATTTCCCCCAATTCTCCATTCCTTTATTCTTTCTTCCCAACCATTGTAAGAGCCTGTCATTCTTTATTCTTTGAAGAGTGTTACCGAGGACAAAGCACATGTGTAGTGTGGGGTGATGTTGGGCCCTAAGATATTGGCTAAGTACAAGAAGGCATGTGGGAATGTAGGACCTATTTGAAGAAGGTCACATAGGGTGAAGGCACGTAGGGAAGGTTTCTATTAGGGATTTTCAGAACACACGGCACAGGCGCAAGGCAAGATAATTTTTGGACGTAGCCATATACAGCATCCCAGGTAGCACATGAGAAAATCATGACCCGTCTAACATGCGGAGTGGATAAGGTGCCAACCTAGAAACTATAGGATAAAAGAGGGGAATATTCCATGCATGCGATGGAAGGTTCCATAAGAACATCATTGCAAAGAGTGGAGATCTCATATCAAAGGAGGCATGCCCTATTGGAGGACCACCTGAACACTTGGCAGCCAATCTGTTACCTTTGAAGGCATGCCGGTGGAGGTAGGAAAGCTATATATTGAGGTGTGTGGGTAGAAAAAATATATACATAGATTCATCCTGAGAGAGTGAAGGTACTGGAAAGGGGGAAAAGCTCTGCAGAGATCTTATGGAGGATTCTATGGGTTGGGATTAGGAAAATATAGGAGTGATGGCATATCTAGAGGGATGGGTCTATATTCATCTTTGTAATATGATGGGCATAGTTTTATCTGAGGGTTTGTTATGACTTCAAGGGGTGTATTTTGATTACTGGAATCATCGTTATGAATATAATACTCTGTTCTGAATCATATATGTGTTCATGAGTATAATCCATGTGCATTTCCTTTATGTATGAACCATTTCTATATGTTGTTGGTTATTTCTCTTATATGGATGCATTGATATAATAACTCATCCTAGGTTCTCAAAATGTTGCACAATTCTTTTCTATTCTTTTACACTTGATTATCTGTCATAAGATGATGTATTCTCACAAGACTCAAATAAAGGAGAGACTTGGCACCCACACGTGCCTCGAGTGAGCGCCCAGCTCCCCCTGGGTAATAGCTCAAAGTGCATGGGATTTTACTGTTAATATAAGGGTATAAAAATTACTACATACTACACGCAACCTATTAAAGCATGCCACCAAAGCACTAAATCCTAACAAAAACCCAATGAGTGACACGTGGTAAAAAATACAGCTTATCAACAGTTGACCAAATCTTCAGCCAGTCTATGCGTGCCACATATCTTGCATGCCCAGTTATCACTATAGGTATTATGATAGTTATAATTTTTTTCCAATTCTCAAATCCTTATGCGCCTAGAAATTTTGGAAATCTATTAACGTGGGCTACATGTTGGGCCATTAAAATTCTAGTTTTAATGAGATTTGGTAGGGAAGGATGTAAAAAATGTCTTTCATTCCATTAATATGTGATCTGATCACTTCAACCACCAAGATTTGATTTTATCTTCCTTCCTTCCTTCTCCAACATGCCAAATAGACATGGAGAACCACACTTGACAGATTACAGGTAGATTTACAGGCATTGATGGTTGGTGGTTAAGTTTCAAATCACATTTTCCCTCCTTCTCTTTCTCTTCTCTCATCGCTCCATCTATAAATGTAAGAGCTCTGCTCATTGTAAAGGGTTGGACATTTTGCATCCTTTAGTGTTTGTTAAAGATCTTATATCTCTGGATTTTGAGTCGCATACCTCTAGATTTGGTTCATGCATGTGAATATTGGCCTTCAGATTTCATTGTAACCAATTGTGCATACATGGAAGTAATAGAAGCATAATTTTGTGGTTATCTTCTATCTTCACATGTTTTATTTCTTCTTTCTTACCTTCTTTACATTGTGTGTTTGTTGTGTCACTTTACATTCCTTGCAGTTCTACTTTCTGGTTGTGTTTCATGAAAATCGATGGTGTAAATGTGTTCTAGTTTGTGCTACAAGTGTCTATCCTTCCCTCATGATTTCTCCTTCATTTTCACTCAGAACAGATAGTGTTCATCCCACTTTTTCTAGTGTTATCACCTCCCTTAGTTTATTTTTACTGTATGTCATCCTTCTATCTCTGGTCCCTTGACATTGTTAGCTTAGTTTTCCCTTCCAACATCAGGAGTAGCAGTAGTAGTAGAAATAGGTAGAATAACCGTCCTTATCCAAAGATCTATCTCAAGCGCACAAGGTCCCAACACTTGGAGATGGTTACATTATTGTCTCAAACAACTCAGTTCCTCAAGGTCCGAGACGTGGATGCACATTTGACAACCAACACATCCCTCATGACCAAAAACCAAAACAAATCTCACCTCCCATCCTTTTTTAAGTTTAGCCTCTTAGCAGATGAAAAAACTATAACCCCCCAGTCTCATAATGACCACATGGCATCATCTTCCCCATCTACTTCATATCATATAGCCAAAAATATGTTTGCTAATATGAAACATCAAGGTAAAGGCTTAGGCATCCATGAACAAGGCATTCATGAACCCATCTCCATTCATTAAAATTTGGGTCATTTAGGCTTAGGATATAAACTTAATAATAACAAATACCCTCCCACTACTCTATCACAAACCATTTCTACCACTCCTCTTGTTGACCCCCCTACAAGCACTAAACACCTAAAAATGGATTGAGCACATAATGTTTTGCCTACGCACGGATGTTCTTTCTTTCCCACCCATCCACCTTCCATCTAACATCTACATCCCTTTGCATATAATCCATTCTTATCATCACATGCATTCATATCCTCTTCCAATCCATTCATTTGAACAAAATATAGACTTAATTACATCTCTTGTAAGACAATAGTACCTACTACAACCATGTGACCTTGGTCTATTATTACCTCCAACATTCAAGCACAATTGTTCTCTTAAATATCCACACACTTTAACACACTTAATAAACTTATGGTGAATACCTTTGGCCTTGTCTGTTGACACTCTAGAAAATGTCATCTCCACACTTCTTTCAATCCCCCATCAAGCCACTAGTGATTCTTAACCCCTTGAGAGTTATCAAGAGAGTGGAACCTCTTTATACAAAAAAATACAAATATCAAAAAGAAAAACTCATATCAAAATTAAAAATATCAAATAAAATCCACCTCAAGATTCTCGCTAGGGGTGTTTCTAGCATCTCTACTAGGGCTATCAATGTCTGGATGGGAGTAGAGAAATGTTGTGATAAGAATCATATGCATCTCCATCAGGGCTATGAACACCTGGCTGGCAGCAGGAAATACATAGCTTAGCCTTCCATTTACCCTCCATCCACCTATTTGACTTAATCACTCCCTATACATTGACTAGTTTGAATTCACACACTACCCATTAATTCTTCACTTTAAGCAGTAATTAACCATCACAATCTCACACACTTTGATCTTGCAGATACATAGGGCTCACATTTTATCAGGTATTGTTTAGACCTTGGTCGCACTTTTGTTTTAGTCTACTCTTTCTTTATAACATGTGTCATTAGGCTCATATTTTTTTCATCACTAATCTTATTTTCCATCCACATCCTTTTTCCCTTTGACTGAACATCTGTGGGAAAACGACGATCGTTTCCTTTCCCTTAAATCATCCTCATATTCCTTTTCAACTATCATCATCATGAATGGAGGAATCCTTACTACCACCTTTTGGGGGCATCATCCATTTTAGATACCCCTCACTTCCCATCCTATCCTAAACATAGGGGAAAATAAAATCCATCCATCCATCCACACAGGCCACCTGTCTAACAAGATTTTTGTTACCTGTTCCATATTAGTGAAAACCAACGAGAAATCCAAAAACCTCAAATTATACGAGGGTTTATTGAACCTTATGATGTGGATGGTGATAAAATGGTATATGAACATAATAAATGATCATCATTGTTATGAGTCTTCAACCTACACAACAGTGAAAACTCAAACACGAAAAAGGATTAGTAAGATATATGGTGAGCTACCTGACGAAGTCAATTCCAGGAAGTGAGAGCTTCCTAGAATGGATTTCAGCCCACCTGATAATAATAAAAGGATAATCAATGATGGATGGAGATATTTTGGTAATTGAATTCTAAAATAGTGATCTGATAAATGTAAATTATAACTGATATAATAACTTAAATGGTAACCAAAATGATAACTGATAATACAAATGCTAAAATAATATAAACAAACCAAAGTGGTTCGGCAATGACCCAAATGAAGACCATATGGTTGATAGTGACCAAATAAGAACCAATTCAAGATGGAATAATGTTATGATCCCTGTAGAAGATCCTCAACAACTTTGAGAACTAGATAGAATACAAGGAAATAGAATGGCTATGGGAAACACAAGGACATTAGGATGAAATTATTGGAATGATAAGGACATTAGGATGATATTGGTGGAATAATAATTCTAGAGTTTTTTTATAATTTCTAGCTTGTTCTAAGGAGGGGGGACGATCTTATTTATAGCCTAAGTATGGGATTAATTTGGGTAATCATGATTTAGAAAAGTTACCCTGATTAGGTGTGTTAGGATTAGATTTAAATATTAAATCTATAGGTGGCTTGAATATATATTATATTTTAGTATTAAATTTATAAGTGGATTGACTATGGATTATCTTTGAATATTAAATTCATGAGTGGATTGAATATGGATTATATTTGAATATTAAATCCATGAGTGGATTGAATATGGATTATTTTTTAATATTAAATTCGTTAGTGGATTGAATATGGATTAAATTTGAATTTTAAATTCATTAGTGGATTGAATATGGATTAAATTCAAATTTTAAATTCATAAATGGATTTTTCATGGATTATATTTGAATATTAAATTCATGACATGGATTAGTTTTGAATATTAAATTCATGGGTGGAATGACATGGATTAGTTTTGAATATTAAATTTGTAATTTGATTCAAAAGGGATTAATTAATCAATTAATATTTATTAATTGGATATGTATTTTTGGTGGGAAATTTAATTAATTAAATTTAGGAGGGAAAAGGAATTCGAATTGGCAAGCCTAATGAAAGAGATCAGATGCGGGGTGAAGGGGGGGAACAATACAAAAATTGGTTTCTAGACCACCCTACTTTACACTTGTGGGCACACCACATCTATCCCTCAATCCATCCCCCTTATACTTGGGGGCATATCTTATCATCTTCCATATCCCCCATCCTATCCTATACCACATCCATCATCTCATCTATTTATCTCTCATCCCACATCCCATCTAATCGTAACCTATCAACCAATCCCTATCCTACCCAACCTATCCAATTTCCCTCAACCCTTACCTTTCATCCTACCTAAACACACTTTGATACTTATAGGTGAAATTCACATCCCACATTACATCCCTTCTAATCCCCCCATAAACTATCCCACCCCGAATCCTTTCATCTGACATATCCTCAACCATTTGCCCCATCCCAAATCTAAAATCTCAACATCCAACATCAAATAATCTAAACATCCAAAATCCACAATCTAAAAAATAAAACATTCACAAAATCCATAAAAATACAAAAATGCAATGTGTGTGTTTTTACTTGTTTGTGTGTTTTGATTATCTACATTTACATTTTGGCTGATGATATGAGGTCATTGTTTTTGCACGGTCCAATGATATGAGGACATGGGCATTTGGCAATTCTGTCATCATGGTCTTTACACCTTGATGTATTTTTCTCTATGTCATATCCTTCACAACTGCTAATGATGATAATAGAGGGAAATTTATGGTAGAAAAATCCCTTCTATCATCATCTTTTAACCTTATCATCATCCACACCTCATCCTCCTCATCATCTAACTAACTATCTAACTTACTCACCCTCTTATCCAATTAATCCTTTATCACTCACACATCACTCAATCAATATCCACATCCAAATCTTATCATCACGCATCTAAGACCCAAAATCCTCACCCTTTGAGTGTGGTGTCTTCTAGTATCCTCTTATTAATAAAACTTGTACATTCTTTCTCATCACTTCATCAATCATCCTCTCATCAATTTCCTATCATCAAAATCAATCCAAACATCTTCAATCAGATAATCCTCTAAATCCAACATTTTATAGCCTATATTCATATCAATACTCCTTAAATATGACATTATCAAATCCAAAATCCTCCAATCAGATCCCAAATCTTCAAACCTTTCCCCTTGACTGGGGCATCGTATAATTAAAAATCATCAAAACCTAACACCTTAACTGGGGTATTTTCTAATCCAAAATCTTCACCCTTGTCATATATCATTGACTGGGGGCATCTTTTGAATCCTCAAATCTCATAATCTTATAATTCTCATCTTCTAATACTCTAGTATTCATCCTCTAAATCCACAAATCCTCTAATCCTCATCCTCTAAATCCTCAAATATTTCAATTCTCTAATCCTCATCCTCTGAATCCTCAAATCTTATCATCCTCTCTCATCTATTAACTTGGGCATATCCTCTTTTTGAGTGGTTACCCACCTTGTTCCTCCCCACCTAGCCCCTAGATGGGGCATCATATAACCATCATAGCACCTTTTTATATTTATTTGAATTGTCATTTCTCTGCAATAACACTTCAAAGAGGGGCACAATGTAGACATGTAAAATTTCGACATGATCATAACATCACTAACCATGTAATAATTAATCATAAGATTAATTATAATCATCCACGTTATCATTCCTCAATTATTTCTATTATTCACCCCATAATCCCATCTTATCTTTAGTCATATTATTACATCATTAATATCTCATTATCTCATTAACAAATCCCTATTATCTATTTTCTAGGAGTTTAATATTTCTACATCTACCTACCCACCTACCCTACACATCCCAACACCTATCCCCTCCATCAAATAACATCCCTAATTATGTTTCATTATACTAATTTAACATAATCACTAATCATATCCTTGCCTCTAAATCTAGAGGCTTATATTTCTAGAAGCCTCTCTAAAAATCCCTCCTTCATATTTAAATATTCAAATGTTTCCCCCCATCTATGGAGACTTATTCTAATATCTATAATTTTATAATTCTAGATCCCTCTCCATTCACATCCATTTTCCACCATTGATCTACCTCCTACATGGAAAAATCCTAACCATCCTATCCTCCACCCACAAGCTATAAATTGTGCTCTCCTCCTCCATTAGAGATAGTTAGTAAGTTCAAGAGCTTCGAGAATGTCTTAAATCCATAAAAAAAAAATTATTAATTTATTTCATCACTGATCAATTTTTATCTTCAATCATTCAATCAATTTATCATCATCTCCAATCAAGAAATCATTAAGAAAATAATTAAGGGGATGTGTTTCTTGTGTTTCTCTACATCAAATTTGAAGCAATACAACTTCCATCCAAGAGAAAATCTGTGACATCAAAGGAGGAGTTATGCAATCTTATAGGTAAGTGCAAGTATAATCTCTCTCCCCCTTTCACTCCATTACTCTATTAGAGGTTTTGTTTGAGAATATTAGAGTAGGATAACAAGTTTGGTTATTTTCTTACATTCACAAGCTAATATTTTCTTGCATTACACACACAATACAAAGGGAAAAGCATGCAAACAATAGCATGCAATGGAAAACAATGACAAATAAAAGCAAGCAATGTATTAGACAACCATGGTAGAAAATAGTTCCTATAAAACAAATGTTACACATGAAGCACCCATTTTCATGTTAGAAAGATAAAATTTATGTCAAATCATGTATGATATGATATAGTAGTGTGCTAGTATGAATAGGAAGAGGTAGAAAATGAAATAATGGCACCTGTGATGTGTACAAAATTATATGCTCCAAGATCCATTGTGGGACTGGTAAGAGGTACAGTGCAAAGTATTTGTGCTATGTGTAACAATCTGTGTAAAGTGTGCATTCATAACTAGAAGGAAAGTGAGTACACATGTGTATATAGAAAATATAAAGACATATGATATATTTTTCTAACATAGTAAGCAAAGTGTGACATGTGAGTAAAAGAAAACAAGAGTACGTATGACCAAGATATGCAACATGTTATGATTGCAGAATAAAATGTAATGTAATGTGAGTGTGATAGGAGTAGTGTGCTCCCTGAGAAAATGTGAATAAGTATGCATGAGATGAGGTTTATTTATAAATTTCCCCTCAGTCAATAATTAACCATAGAAAAAGAGTGTGTCATCGGGAAATGATTTGAATCATGTACCAGATAGATATGATCAAAAAAGCATAGAGCATAAAGATTGTGGTTAGGATCATTTCATATTCATACCCTCAGTAGTCAAGTATGAAAATTTGAACTAGACTGCATCATTGGGTAGTGTGTTTTTTGACAATGTGATGCTAGAAAGATGTGTTGTGAATGCGTTGAGTGTGAAATGTGTCATGTGTATGATGTGAGGTTCATGAATGTAGTATGTTGTCAACAGTAAAGTGTGAACCATAGCACAAGAGTGTGTCATCAGATAATGACAATACAATATGCGTATCAAGTGGTTTTTAATTGTGTAGGACATATTATATGTTTAAGCATGGAATGTCAATTACATGAGATGATATGGACATTTGATATAAATGTAAGGGGGGAGAAGCTATGATGCCCCCCAAGTGTGTCAAAGATGGATATCTATGAGACAATGTAAGAAATACATTACGATGGTGATGAAGTTTGAAATGTATCATAAGAAATGATATTGTTATCATAATTCTAAGTAGGAGCAAGAGTAGGATCAGGTTTGGATGCTGGGTCAAATGGAGGAATTCAAAAGAGGCCATTAATAATTTTCTTTTCTTGTTTAATGAATAGTTAATTGTTTTGTAATGTTGTAGAATATTTGAGTGGAGGTGGTTGCTAAGGAGATGGTGAGGTGGAAGAAGAATTAATAAGAAGAGGTGATGGAGGACTGGCCTTAAGAGTTGATTTCTTAGTTTGAGTGGGTTGTATAAGTATCACTTGAGTGACGAAAGGAAGAACATTAGAAGTGATGGCATGATGTTCATTAGTCATAGATGAATCTGATTTAGGAACCCAATAAGATGTAGAAATTGGAGGTGAACATGTAGAAGCATTTTTTGTATCAAATGAAAAGATACCATAATGTTTATAGTAGCCAATTTTTTGCTATAGAGCATATAAATCATTGCTATTATGTCCATTGATTCGATGGTAAGTACAATATGGACAACCTTGATATTTTGCAAGCTGATAAGGAGGATAGAAATGAGTAGATGGTAAGTTGATCAAGTGATGATTGAGGATATGTGGAATAATATTTTGTTTCTTAGTATTTAAAACAAACTTTAGAGTTTTAATGAGCATTAATTCTTGGGGTTCACTTATATGATAACATGTAGAAGATATAGAATGAGGATGAGAAGAAGAACTAGAGTGAGCCTGAGAAGCTTCCTTAAGATGATGGATTTCATAATTAAGAGATGTAATCATGGATTCCATACCCTAAAACTTATCTTTAAATAAATTATGTAAAGCTTCAATGGATTTTCAAATATCTTGATTGGAGTTAGGACCAAGAGAGTCATCAGAAAGATGGTCAAAGATAGCACTAACTTGAGTAGGTGGTGTATCAAGAGGGATACAGATAGAGTGTATGGATTTTTGGAGAGAATGTTTACAAGATGGGTGTATTTGATGTAGTTGATACAAGGGGAATTGAGGAGCTTGAGAATCCATGAAGGAAGAAAAATTAGGATTCAAGAGTATTCAAATGAGACAGGTTCACCAAATGATTTAACAAATATTGAAATTTATGAAATCCTAATTATAGAGTCACAATGAAATGATAAATAATGAATTACATATCTGACCTCAGAAATAAGCTAGCAAAATATAAAACCCTAGGTTCAAAAGGGAATAAGATAGATGATTTTGTAATTGAACCTAAATTGTGTTGAACTAGAAAACTGATAAACGAGAGGAGTAAATTGTTGTTAATATGCCTAGAATATTGTGTGACTATTATATCTACCTGGACTGGGTTAGGGGTGCCTATGCACTAGAGACCTTCTCTAGGCTCCTATGACTACAAAAAATGTCAGAAAGTAATTTCTTTTGTGTCGCAAGATTTTCGCTAAATATCACTTTTAGTCGTATGTATGTAACTAGTTGATCACCGCATTCACTTGAAACCTACAAAGAGAAAGAGTACCTTCAAAACCCCAAAACATATCAAATCCTAAAAATAAATAGATGCAAATGGGGAGTCATAATAAACCCAGTGGTCACCCAACAGAGTGAAATTATGACTGAGTACTGCACTACATCTTAGACTCCACGTGTTTCTATTTCTGTGTGTGAAGAATCGTGCATAAGGTGGATCTTGTGTAAGATGCACTGAATAACGAGTATTAGTTAGATGTAACAATGTAACTAGATGTATGGATGTCGAAATAAACTTACCCTCTTATGAATTATATGCAAAAGAATGTAGTCCCTTGTCCCTTGAATGAAGCTAGATGGATTCTTTGATACTCTTGAAATGCCTTTGGATGCAAGCTTAGGTGATAGTAATAGATGCTTAGAGTGTGGTCCTTTAATTTGATCACATAGTATTGTATTTATATGATTCCCTTGTTTGAATTTCGTAATTAACCACTAAAAGGCTAACCCATAAGAAAATAATATTCCCAATGGCTAGAAGAGGCCCAAATATACAAAGAGTTCAAGGGTTCCTAGAGGGGACGAGGGTTCCTGGGCACTGGCGTCCTGACTAGGTACTAGTGTCCAAACTCAAAAAAGATGAAGTATCAAAATTCAGACTGGGAAATAGGGTGTGTAAGGCCAAGAAGTAAACCAAAATGAAAGCAAAGATGCCAAAGACAGTGGTCAATTAGTACTTTTCTCTCTTAGGAATCATATGAATGCGAGTATGTGAGGAGGACCTATAAATGTACCCAAGTGGGTGATTTAATGTCTACATAAATAAAAGGGAGAGATTCATTTAGATAGGTATTCCTTAAGGAGAATGAGGGCTAGAATATTGGGAGTAATGAAGAAGTATCAAATTTTGTATAAAATATATAATTTTGATATGAAATCTATTCTTTGCATATTAAGGACTATGTGAATGTATTATATTGTCCAAGCTTTATGTATTTACATTAGAAATATGCAATGATGGGATGTAATTCCAAATTAGAACACTAATGGAATACATTACAAGACTTTAACTTATTTTCATGAGGATTGAATAAGGTTTGAATTATAATTGTTTCTATTTTTACTTACTTACATGAAAATGTATAACTGCGTATGATAGTGAGTCTAAGTAGTATAAATTTTCTTAATGCATGTGATAATGATATAGATAATGAAGGCTTTCCATAGTAACTATGTGATAGGAAGTGTATTATTGTGTTATCTCATAGACTAAAGGTTTAATCTCATGTTTCATTATGTTGCCTACTTAAAAAACCCTCAAGAGGACTAAAATTGTGACTGTGGATGATATTTGCTTCTTTTGAATGTTGCGTGTTTGTTTAGAATACTTCAAAAAGTGTGGAAGTAAAGATACAATTCAAGAGAGTGGGAAAATGATTATGAATATTATCAATCTTGTTCATGCATGGAGGATTTGATACAATGACCTTTTGGGCATAATCATACCATGTTCTAACGTGTGTGTAAGATAGTTATCAATTGAAAATGGATTTTACTTACATTTTTAAACCTTAGTGATAGCTCAAGACTATGGAGACATGAAAGCAAGACCTAGGGATGAAGGTGGAAGCCTTGAAGATAGTTGGTAAGAAATTTATAAGATTTTGAGTACTCTTGAATTTCTCATAAACCCTCCTTAGGGTTTTGCCAAGAACAAGTAGTTGAAGCCTTTGCCATAAAAACTAAGAATTAAAACCTTTTAAAAATCATCTAGGCATAAAATAGATCTATATTTTGGAGGATTTTAATGATAAAATGCTTAAAATTTGTAGATATCCCTGACAGTCTCAAAGAGGAACCACTGCTACAGTTGGAAACCTAATAGGAAAAGTAGAGTTACTAAGAAAGTGGGGTTTAAAGGTAGAATCCAATCTTGAAACCTTGTAGGAAGAGATAAATTTAAAATGGATAGTCAAAATGGGTTAGAATTTGTCATGAAACCTAGTGGATAAGAAGATACACTTTGAAAACCATTAAGGCGGGGCTAGGAGGGGCTTGAAGGCTAGAGAAGCAGAGAGTGGGATTTTAAGAAGAGGATACTGATTTGGGCTATGAAATTTGGGTTACTCCATATTGATGAAAAAGGGTTCTTGAAGATGTTTTCTCATTGTTTTGGGCATGCACGGATTGTTCTAACCATGAATTCACTAAGAGCTTTGGTCTTAAGAGCACAAGAATGTAGTTTTGAGAAAAATAGGAGAAAGTGATGTTTTGATATTTTTGAAATCAATTTAGTGAGTAATTTTTTGGACTCCATTCATTGTCAGTGGTTTTTTCATTGATGTCAAGTGGTATTGATGGCAAAAAGGGTTAATCAGTGAAGTGAAAAAGTCAGGGACATGAAGGTTGATTGGTAGTGCCTTTTAAAGATGTTTAGGATGGTTTCAGTGCTATGCAGGCTTAGTTGGTGAGGTAGGAGTCTAGTGAAATCTTGGACATGGTTGATATGATTTTCTAAAATGTTTCTCAAGTTGCAAATAATGTATCAAGCATAAGAAAGAGCTCTCACATGGTGTATCAATTCTTCTAGTGGAAGTTACAGTTGAAACTAGCCCATTTAGGTTTGTTTCTAGACTTCGGTGAAGTGTGAAAGTATGGAACAGGTCATGACAAGACCATGTGAGGAGGAAAATATCCTAGTGATGTTGTTTAGGGCATATTTGATCAAAAACAAGGTTAGGTTTAGGTCCTAAAGGAAAAATTTAAAACTTAGCCTAAATTGCCTAAATTAACAAAGTATTTGTCTATAGTCTACTGTGCAAATCAGGTTCTATCACTATAATTGTGACCTTGACATGTACTTCTTCCACATATAATTTTCCCATTCCTCCCATGTGCATTAAATTTTCACACGCCCTTCCTATTTTTTCTCCCGCACCTCAATCTTCCGTGCGCATGCCTTTGTGCCTTATTTTGTGCCATCCTGTGCCACATCATCATCTGAAAATCTTGAAGTGTATCACATGCAAGCTAGCAAAGCACACCAATAGGGCACCGAATCCTTGTAAAAAAACCATTGGGTGACACTTGGAATAAATTAAAAAGATGAATCAACAGTTAGTCGACCTTTCATCCAATCCGTGCGTGCCACAAAAACTTACGTGCACAGATGGCTCTAAAAATCTTCTGATAGCCATATATTGTTGTACAGAACTCTGATTGGCATACGCCTAGTCTCTATCGATATTTGCTAATGCAAGCTACATTATAGTCCATTCAAATTCAAATATTGGTGGATCTATTAGGTGAGAATTGGGAAAACATCTTTCATGCCATCAATGCAAAATCTGATTGTTCCAACTACCTGATCCATTCTAGATCTCACCCCCTTTCTTCGCCAACACACCAAATAGAGATGGAGAACTATACTTGACAGATTATAGGTGGATTTACATGCATTAATGGCTGGTGGTTGATTTTCAAATTGGATTTCCCTCATCTTCTCCTTCTCTCACCGATTCATCTATAAATGTAAGAGTTGGGCTCATTGTTTATGTTCAACATTTTGGATCGTTAAGCTCTTTGCTAAGTATTCTATATCTTTTTAATTTGAGTCACATACCTCTAAATTTGGCTCGTGCATGTGGATATAGACCTCTTGCACCATTGTAATAGACTGTGCATCCTTAGAAGTAATAGAAGCATTATTTATAGCTATTCTCTTCCTTAGCATGTTTATATTCTTCTCTCTTTCCTCCCTATTGTGTTGTGTGTTTCTTGTGTCACTTTAAATTCCTTGCATCATCATTTTCTGGTTGTGTTTCATGAAATCGACGTTGTAAATGATTGTTGGTTTGCGTTACGCGTGCCTGACATTTCCTCATGATTTCTCTTTCATTTTTTCTCAAAACAGATAGTGTTAATCCCTCTTTTTCTGGTGTTATCACCCCCCTTTCAGTTTTCCATTATGTTATCCTTCTATCCCTTTTCCCTTGGCATTGTTATCTTAGTTTTCCTTTCCAACATTAGGAGTAGCAGTAGCATTATAAATAGGTAGAGGAATCGGCCTTCTCTAGAGATCCAACTCAAGTTTGTAAGATCCCACAACTTGGAGATGGTTCCATTATTTTCTCAAACAACTTGGTTCTTCTAGATATGAGATGTGGGTGCATATTTGAATGACCAATAATGTTCTTAGAATGATTTTATCTGATCAAAATATGTATGGAAAGTTACCAAATACTTTTTCAAAAGAGGTCATGTATATTTTCAAGTCAAGGTTGTGTGAAGCTTCACGTCAGGGATGTTGAAATTAAAAGAATGTCCCAGAAATCTGTAATTCTCCAAGATTTCAGAGTGTGAGGCATGATTCCAAGGTTGATTAGCATGGAAAAAGTTGGGTGTGTTCCTCTTAAGGTCTGAACAGTCACCTTGAGGCATCGCATTAGGTTTTAGAGGTATTTGAGGATACAAAAATACTATACAAGTATAAATGATTTCCTTGAAGAATAAACAAAGTAAGGGTCCAAGAAGGGTTGTTGAGTTATGCCAATGCACATTATATCTCAATGAATATTTTTTTGTGTCCTCCTTACTTATATCAAATGGTGTTCAATGCAAAATAGTGTTGTTTGTGTACTCCAAAGCCTATGATGGACTAAAATACAATGCTTGTAAGTGTAGGTAACTACCTAAGAACTCTGAGTGTGTTATTATGAAACTGTGGAAGTGATCAAGTGCTTATTACAAGTGTATCAAGATGTGGACTATGATCATGACATTATCTATCTAGCATGTTTCTTAAGAAAATTTTGAGGTGCTACAGGTATGAGAAAGGGTTTTTCTTGACTTATATACATTTAAGAGGTGCTCAAAATGTTTGAAGATGATTTTGCAAGGTGTTTGTGCAAATTTGGGAGTGAGTAGTGTTGATTGTGTTTGCATAGTTCTTCTAAGCAATAGAAATGTAAAATCACCTTTGGAAGTCAAGGTGGAAGAGTTAGAAGCCAAGATCTTGAGAAAAATTTCTAGGCTCATAGAACTCAAGGATTTTGGTGTTTTGAAGCTCCAATTATATATATATATATATATATATATATATATATATATATATATATATATATATATATATATATATATATATATATATATATATATATATATATATATACATTCATAGAATTCTCTTTCAGTAGGTGATATGACAGTCTGTGTGCTTAAAAGGCCTAATGAAGAAAAAATATCTTGAAACTTGGGAACGCTACTCTTGGAACATGTCATTAAAAATCCTAGATGTGAGTCTATGTTCAAGAGGATTTTCAAATCAAGCTTGAGATGTTAATGGAGGTGTGTGCATCAAGATTTGTGTGTGCTTCTTTGCTACAAGGATCTATAGACTATGGAAAGATATGTCATTTTTGAGTCTCTAACTGGGGTTTCATGGTTTATTAGTCATAAAACATCATGGTTTCTATCATATAGCATCTTGGTGTATGTGTATGAGTTCCCTCAGTCTGTGTCTTTCATTTTCCTATCAAAATTTCAGTATGGGATGTGTTAGGATGTTCATGAGTCTTATCATCATGTAGATAAGTATTTTTGAACTCATGAAGAGTGCATTTACACTCTTTGTGTCATGATTGACAGTGTTGAGTATGTCTAAGATCTCTTGTGTTGTGTCAAGTATCATGCAAGCATCCCTTTTAGCCAAGTGACCTAATCTTGTCTTGAAAGTCACTTTGTTCTGAGAAAAATCACGTGTTTCCTTAAGTGGAGTTATAATGAAATTTGGTCATGTGTTTTATTGAATTGTATCATGTATGAGATAATGAAGAGTCTGTGGTGTCCTATCAAAATATATTTGATTCTGATTTTATGTCAAATTGTGTTGAGAACTATCTCAATCATTGGAAATGTGTTTCAATTCAAATGGTGTGTTCTCAAACCAGTACCAATCCTTAGAATAACAAGGTAAACGTAAATTATCATGAAGAATGGACATATTAGTGACTAAAGTGCTTCACCAGGTGAGACAATTTCATGTATTATTACTACTATGATGTCTTAGGGTTTTGTGTGTTCTTAAGAATATTATAGAGCCTGATAAAGCAAAGAAAGCTATAGGAATCTATGTAAGGTCTCTATATCAGTCTAGATGATTAAATGTTGTAATTGTATTGGAAAATCTATGTATCAAGGTTCTATTGTGCATAAAAATATGGTCTACACTATCTTAAATGAGTCACAAGAAGGTTGTATGGAATTTTCATGGAGTATAAATTGTCTTGAAAAGTGTGGCATTGTGTATTTTATATGTGTGGAGCAATAGATATGGTCATTGCATTGGAAAATGATTATTTTTTCACTCATATTAGTATGTTGTCAGTCTTTTCAACCTGTGTGTACATTCTATGTTTAGTTCTTTGAATTTCTTAGATATGTATTATGAGTTGCAAATATGGTGTCTAGTCTTTTGAGTCCACTTGAAGATGTTCTAAGGATATCAATTCCTACATGATCATATTAACATCAATAATTTTTACTGATACTATGCTACAATAATTTGAGACACACAGGTAATTGCAAGGGGGTATGTTGGATTTGAAAAAGGATTAGAAGGGTTGTTCTTGATCTCAGAATTAAGAAAGTGTTGATACTATCTTGGAAGATAAATGAGATGGAGTAGACCACATGGATCAATTTGATGCTCTATGAGAGTAAAATAAGATGGTTTATAGTCTCATAGGAGCTTATGAAAAATGAAAGATAGTTTTCATCTCAAGACAAATGATGTGAAGCATATCATGCATCATCTAAGGGGGATCTATTAAAGGTTGGTTCATGATTGCATGTTTCTCATTGTGTTGATTGTGAATCCATTTTTAAATTATGTCAAAGGGGGAGAGATACAGAGTTTCAAAAGTTTGTAGGTTTCTAAAGTGTTGTCATCAATGAAAAAGGGGGAGTTTGTTGGACTCCAGTCATTATCAATGGTGTTGTCATTGATTGCAAGTGGTATTGATGGAAAAAAAGGTTGATTGGTGAAGTGAAGAAGTCGGGAACATGAAGGTTGATTGGTAGTGCCTTCTGAAGATGTTTAGGATGGTTTTAGTGCTCTCTAGACTTGGTTAGTGGGGGAGGATTCCAGTGGAATCTTGGACATGGCTGATATGTTTGGCTCAAATGTTTCTCAGGTCAGAAATAATGTTGCGAGTATGAGTAATATCTCTCACTGGGTGTATTAGGTATTATGGTGGAAGTTGCAATTTAAAATGGCATGTTTAGGCTTGTTTCTAAACTCTAGTGAAGTGTGAAAGTATGGCACAGATCATGACAAGACCATGTGAGCAGGAAATCAGCCTATTTATTTTTTCTAGGGCATATTTGAGTGAAAACAAGTCTGGGTTTAGGTCCTGAAGGAAAAATTCAAAAGTTAGCCTTAACTTCCCTTGAGAAACCCAGTGGTTCTTGCATGAAAATGAGATGGGCTAGACCATTTCAAAGGAAGTTGTCATTAAGGTCCATGTAAAATTTCAGATTCTCAGGAGGTCATTCAAGCAAGTTATGCAAGTTTTTGTGAAACTGGCTCTTTGAAAAGTTCATTTCGAGTTGTTTGGCTTCTTAGGTGTCAAACAAAAATAGGAATAAATGCTTGGATAAGTCATAAGATACATTTTTATAGAAAATTTTCCTATAATTCATGTGCAAAAATATTTTTTTGATTATAGGTGTGGTTGAAAAGTTCTCTTCACTTTTGTAAGGCGGTTCTTTTCCTTCACAAATTGGCTATGGAATCAATGGAGGAAAAAGTTAATTTTTGGTCTAAACTTCATAGGTTTGAGATTTTGAAAAAAAAATATAGGTATTTGAGGTCATCTACATGCTTCCTTGGTTAAAAATTTACACTCAATCCTTCAAGCTCAGTGTAGAGGCTACTAATGATCATCCTTCAAGGTATAGTCATCTCTAGCCTGCCTATTTAGTTCTTCAATAAGAGCCTTTAAGCATGTACAAGGGTTCTTCGCATGAATTACATATTATAAGTGTTCTTATTCAATAATTGGTCATGAAACAGTTGTAACAATCGGTTGAAATGATGTTCTTCTTCTTTTACTTAGCAGACTGTAGATGTTCTTATTCACTGTCACAACAAACTGAATTGTATTTTAGTGTTGTCATCAAAGCCCATAAATTTTGAGGTTTGTTACATGTCTATTGGTATTTTAATTTCCTTTCGAGAATAATTCATGGGTTTCTTAAGTCCTTTGGTTTGGTATACAGATAACCAGTTAGATACTTGACTCTTACACACAATAACAGTAAAGCCTATTTACAAATTTGAAGAGATTTAAACTACACAAACTATTGGAGATGAATGTAATTGCTCCTATCTAATCACAATAATTAAAATTATCAAATTTAATTTTATTTTGAGGGAGAAATTTATTTTTAACAGCTCTCAGGCTCTTTAAATTGGTTCAACCCTGTACTAGGGTTTTCTATGTATGTTCTTGTTCGAATAATAGGTTCCAACCGTTAATTTGTTATAAAACTTGAAATTGATCTCTGTGGAAGTCATACCAAGTATTTTCAAAAGAATTTTTTGAATTTTATTTAGTATGGAAGGATTTATTTATAGCATAAAATTTGAAAGTTGTGCACAGGACTATGAAAATGAGGTTTCTTTATGTTTCATGAAATTTGTTGCATTTTAAGACTTATTCTTAATTAAATAAGGATACTATGAGGGTGAAAAAACATTAAAGTTCATTTTATGAGTTTGAATAAGCTTTAACTTGTTCAATGTTCAAAACGTCTTCCATTCATAGCATTCAAAGGTATTTATGACACTTATGCAGGATTATGAAGTTGAAAGGTGTCTACAAGTTCATTGTGTTTCACCATGAAATCTTCATCTCAATATCTTTGAGAATATTTATTAGAATTTTCAGGTGTTCATTGCTTCAAGGGTGATGGTTTAAGGTGAAAAATCAATAACTCAGTCCCAGACTGTAGCTAGACCTCCCATCAAGCTTGTTGCAAATGTGTTCTTTTCTTATGGAAACAAATGGATACTTTGCTCAAGGTAAGTAGATAAGTTATAGTCAACTTGATAATGAATAATTAAATCAAATTAGACAATTTTCTACATGTTTAAAGTCTAAGAAATTTTTTAAGAATGTCAAAGGTCACCTCAAAGCCTCAGACAGTTACAAGAATTTGCTCTCTCCTTATGAAGCTCGACCTAGAATGTGAAGAGCCATGGTGCAAAATCAAAACACATGAAACAAAATGGTGAAGTTGAAGAGTTGTAAAAGGTGTGATGTCCATTTTAATGACATAAGAATTTTATGGTAAAGGAAGAGTTAGGAGATCAATTTTTTGAAGGGGAATAGGCTAAGTAATTAAAAAGGGAGGGAAAATTGATATATAAGAGAGATCTGTTAAGATGTTTGGTGTGTGTGAAATACTAATTTATGAATTACGATAGTGATTTTGAGGTTTTTGTTAAATTATAAGTGTGTTGCATCATATTTTTGTGAAGTGAAGTGGATGAGAAAAAAAAACATAGAGGTATAAACTGTCATAGATATAGAAGTTGAAACAGAGATTGTGTTTTGTTGATAATGGACTGAGATATATAATTTGATATAGTGCAAATGCAATTAAATAAAGTAGATGAAAATAATCCTATACACAGTAGATAAATTTAAGGAAATAAATGCATCAAGGACAGTGATGTATCATTCTAGAATAAAGCTTGTAAAGTAGATCTTTATCAAACAACAATGAAGAAAAAAGATATAAAGGCATATCACAAAGTCAGATATAATAACCAGGATGATGAAGAGATTTAATTGAAAAACTTGAGAGAAATTGTATGATCATTTGACTGAGAGACAGTAGCAAAACTAGAGAATAAGGTGTAATATCAATAAGTGAAAGAACTGTGATAGCAAGGTGATCATAATCAGATAAATAAGCAATAGTGGCTAGATGATCAAATTATATAATTGTTATTGTATCTTACTAAGTGGGTACTTGGGTAACAGGAGTAGGTGTTACTTACAAGTTGCAGCTTGCTAAACTAGCCTAGTGGGTGTTTGGAAACCTGTAATTGGGTGTTATAAGGACTTTGAAGTAGGTGCTTCTCAGGTTGAGTGGGTGCTCAATCAAACTGGAACTCATTGTATGTTAAGAATGGGTGTTATTAATAAAATTCCTTGATTTCAAGTGGGTTTTCTCCCTCTAAGGGTTTCCCATTGTGAATTTGATGTCCTATATAATTTTCTTCTTGCATGCACCTTAATGTGTGTTCATGGTTTGATTGTTTATTATATTCAAGAAGTATTAGAAATTGCTAATTTGATTAGCACTAATTCACCCCCGCCCTCTCAGTGCTTGTGATATCCAACATAATTTAATATTGGTTTGAAGTTCTAGAATAGGATTTAAAGTTGAAGGAGTCATAGAATGCTACAAGGCCAAAAATTTATTGTTTTGGGTGAAGAAGCTAGTGAAGAAAGGTGAAGGGCAGTTTAGAGGAAAAGTAAAAGTTGGTTGTTTCTTTGATTATGATTCATTGTGAAGGATGATTTGATATTACATGAGTTATGTAAACAAGGTTTTGTGATTGAATAAGCCATTAAAGTGAAATAGGTCAAATATTACAAGATTAATCCATTTTGGGCTTCTAGACAAGATCCTCACATCAAAGCTTTTTGTATAGGATGTTGTTTGATCCCTCTTAACTAGTTAAATGCAATGAAAAATGTTATAGATCTACATCATGATATCCTTGTGCTTTAACCATCATGACAAATCTCAACAAGTCTACCAAATTTTTCTTCCTACAATCCTACACTCCTCTATTACCCTTCTCATGTTATTTCTTTCTCAAAGATTGGTTTTGACACATTGAAATGAACTACCTAAAGCATTTTAACAACTTGTTAAGACTTTAAAGACCCTCAAGAACTCCAAATTGCATATTTTTATTGAATCTTATTACTCTACAAGCTTAATACAAGGAATCTCCATGCATTTAAACATTACTATAACCTTGATGGACTTCCCTCACGTCAATAGAATTCATATTAAGCTATGGAAAAGGTTCATCTCTATGAACATCCATATAAACCTCTATGGTCTACCTTCACTTCAATAACATCCATATTAAGCTATGGAAAAGGTTTGTCATTGTTGAGCAGACAAAGGATAATAATTAGCAGAAGGCACACATAAGGTTTGTGCGTAAGAACAGGGCACATTCGAAGGCGCAAAAGGATATCGAAGGACACAAGCACGGAAGACAAGGACAAATTTGGGACTCGACCATTTTCAGGAGTACGAGATATTTTTGGAGATAGAGTGTAGAGCACACAAACCGGATAAAGACTTGCACGACACACATTTTTTGGAGGAACGGATACTAAGCACTTTGCATGGGTTCAAGTTAATAATAGAATTATTACTACCAATTAACCAGAAGATATCTATTATTACTGCAATTGCATGTGTGTCTATTATTGTAAGATGCATGGCTATTTTTCAGCATGCGACCTATTTTGGGAATTATGTAAGTGGTGAAGGAAAATTCCCCACCCTTATAAATATGTAGTGACATGTGTAGTATAGTAGTACTACATATGATTTATTGTGAAGATATTCTTCCAGATCTGATGTGTGCATAAACTTATGGTATTACTTATTGTAATAAGCTTTTGTGTATTTATTGTGTTTAATATAATGGATTTTATTGACTGATTCAAGGTCTTAAGCATGATTACAACTAGATCTTACATGGTTGAATTCATTATGGCTATTATTTGAATCCATTACTCTTTAGATTTAGATTTGGAATATGCTTTGTAGAATGTTAAACTATTTATGGATCTAAATGCATCAACTCTTCATCTTGCTAACATCCTACACAAATAACCCTAAAGAGGGGCTTATTACCTTTGCACACTTTAGGTGAGCACTCAGTCTAGGCTAAGTGATTTTCCAGCTTGCTTGGGTTATTTCTAGTAAATTCTAGGCCGCATCATTGGTTACGTTTCTGAGACCTCTTTTTTCACTTATTTTTAGGATGGTTCATGATGAAGACACACCCGTTGACCCTAGCAAGTGTTGATGAGTGGATACAAGATCTAGAAGAATAATGTCCACGGAGGTTTAACACCAAATATGAGTTTAACGCACAGGCATGTGTGGAGTAGAATCTGTATGACATTTATATGATATCTTCTTTGCTATTTTTCTGGTAGAACTGTACGAGTGGCTAGTTACTTATGCATCTAAAATGGATTGGAGGTATCACACACTTGTCTAGATGTGGGAAGAATTTTAGGACCTTATGATGCTGATCTAATTTGGACACACGTTATGGATACTTGGTTTCATGGTGTACTGAATAGTTATATTCTGGAGTACTCAATTTCCACTTATTCTTGCGCAGAGGTAGCAGAATGCCATTTTTTATGATATCCTAGGGGAACTTACTTGCAAGGAATTCCACTAGAAATAAAAATCTTGATGGTGACTCTAAACTTGGAAAGAAAATTGATGGCTAACTAAAACCCACCACACGTGAGGGAAGGAGTAGGTTTTGTGAAACATGACAAACCTAGCAGCAAAAAGGAAGAGATAAGAAAGGTGGCTTAAGTATAATGAGGTGTGTGAGAGGGAGATAAAAAAGTATCAAGATGTTGCAGAGAGAATGGCATTGAGGATAGAGATGGCTCACGAAGAATTTAGAGTTCACGTAGAAGGCATAGAGTTGGGGCATCAGGAACTCCCCCATTTTGGAAAGCATGATAGAGAACCCCCCTTGGCCTCACGTGGAAGCATGCTAGTAGAGACAATGTGGGCTATGGGTGCACATATGAATATACCTAGCAACCTAGCCTTTGCTCTTGGTTTTCCAATATCTAGTATGAAAAGTAGTCAATAAGCTAATTTAGGCAATGGGAGAGAAGGAGTGAGTCACATAACAAGTACATCGATGACAGGGTAAATGTCTTCATTGTTGTTTGTAGTTACCTTTTCAGGTGCAACATCTACATAGATATCAAGCACGCAGAATTTTAGACTCACTTTTGGGAGTGGTAACACTTCATAGACTGTAGGGGTGCACTTCAGTACTACTGTTGGGACCTAGGGAAGTACATCTTCTGGTCCGCTTCCAGCTCCAGGTGGAGGATCATGAGGTATAGGTGGTTCTAGTTCTGGTGGATTTGGTGGTTCTGGAGGCAGAGTTAACATAGGAGGTTCTGGATCAAGTGGGAAAGGTCCGCACCAACCCCATAATAATTACCTGGAGATGTCTCTTCATCTTCCAGAATATAGGGGTGTAGAAGATGTTATTGAACATGTTCACATGTGTGAAATATTGTGGTGCACAAAAGGAATCATGGATTCTGAGCACATGGAAAGTCAATTTGCCACTACATTACAAGGGCACGCACATAGCTGGTATAGAAAGTTTGAACTTGATCAGACCTACATAGACTATGTAGCATCAAAAGATGATTTCCTTAAAGATTTTCACATCCCTAAGTTTGAGCAGAAGAGTATAAGCGTGCTCAAGGATATTAAGTAAGGCACTACTGAGAGTGTCAGGGATTATGATGCCCATTTCAAAATGCTTTTATCTAAGCTCTCTTATGATATTCACGCAAGTCAGCACACACAATGGTTCGTTTGAGGTCTGATCACACCTTTTAGAAGGGATTCGTCACATAATACATACACTAATCCATGTGAAGCACTTGAAGCAACTTCGCGCGCTGAGGCAGTCGGGAGCATAGAAACTAGGGTGAGCCCATTTTTGCAAGCACAAATTACAGCTATGGTGAAATAGTTGGAGAAACTATCAGAAAATTCAGCACATGAGACGTGCACGAGAATTTGGTGTACATATTGTGAAGTGGAAGGGCACACCAAGGATATTTGTCCCCATAGATCAGTACATTCAATATTACTGGATTGTGAGATATGTCATTTGAACCATGATGTTAGCCACTGCCCATTATTGCAATGCGTAATAAGGAAGAACATACCCTACTATTGTAATATTTTTCGGTCCATAATTCATGATACAGAGGACTGTAAATTGATTGGTCATATCTATGATGATATAGATATTAGTGTGTGATAGACAAGAGTCTCAAATAACTCTAAAGGCAAGAATGAGCATCAAGATCGAGATCACAATCAAGTGCGCTATGATCGGAATGAAGGGCATTTTGAAGGTGGTCATGGTAGAGGTTGAGGATGCCATGGTGGATTTTGAGGCTGAGGCCGTGGTGGTGGACAAGGCAAGTTTCCTCATGGAACATGTTATACATGTGGATATCCTAACCACTACAGGCGTGAATGTCCTCGGAATATTACTTGTTCCTTTGATGGAAAGAATCATAGCTATGAGGAATGCCTAGACTTATATGAGCATATTAGTAAGCATAATAAACAAGAAAACAAAGGCACATGGATGGTTAGGATACAATGTACTATGGAAAATCATTGGATGCCCAAGTTAGAACCGCACTCCGAGGTATTGCCTGTAAATATAACTACCCGTGATGAAGAAATGTGCGCCAAAGAAGCATTTCATTAGAATCATACCATCAATAAGGAGGAGGTTCTAAATGCATGGTACCTAGATCCTATCCATCAGAAGGAGGTTTATCAGGAAAACATGGAGGTACTCAGAAATCTTTAAGGTGAAATACAATGTTTAAAGGATCAATCATGGAAGATGGAGCAAAAGAAAGCAGCAGAGACAGTCCAAACTGATATTGATGACTTGAAGGAGGTGTGTAAAATGTTGTGCTAGGATAATATCATTCCATTGTTAGGGAATTGGCTAAAGGGAAACACTTTGCACGCAAGTATTGAGGCTAGATAGCATATCCTACATGCAAATCTTCCCCCTCATAGCTTAGACTATGACAAGGAAATCACTTTGAATGTTGTTGTGGATGGATGGCTTTTGAGAAATATATTGATTGATACAAGCGCGGAAGTCAATGTGCTTACTTTAGATGCATGGGTACAGATGGGGAGACCCCCATTACATCCATCATCTAATGTGTTGTTTATGGATAATCGAACCAAGGCCACCCCTATTGGAGTTTTAAAATATGCATCCATTATTATACAAGGAGTCAAGTTCACAAGGGATTTTGAGGTTTTAGCACTTACAAAAGTATACAGCTTCCCAGATCTACTTGGGCACCCTTGGTGTTATGGAAGTAATTTTGATCTTCAGTTCAACAAGGGTTATATCAATTTTGAGAACAAGGAGGAAAGGGATATTATCCTTTAACCGATGGGAAATCTATGCCCTATGTTGAGCCTTTGAGTGATGAAGATTTGAATAGGATTTATGTACACGACATCCGGGACCCAAGGGGCGCTCGATCCATCTAAAGAAGGAATCCTTCAATGGGAAGATGCAAAACCTATTAGCGATACTACAAGTATTTCTTGTGATAATTGGGCTCATGGTACTTATGAGTTGGTAGGGTGTGAAGTAAGAAGCACATTTGCGCAAACTAGTAGACCTCGTTGTATCAAGAGAATAGGTAATAACTCGATACCTTGATATGCTGGAGAAGGAGATCCTACAGTATTTCTATGTGCCATGGAGGAATAGTGGATAGACCAATTGGAGAGATGGAATATGCTAGCATATACCCTACGTTGTACAACATCACGCTAGTGGGTGGTTCACAGGTATAATCTTGTAGGATGAAATCAAATCAGGATTTTTCTTTCTACTCGGTTTTTTAGGAGAAATGCATCTACTCAAATCTGAACCGTATTATGGTAATATCCCTATTCAACACCACATTTAGTAGTGTGAGAGACTCTATATAGAGGGGTAGGAAGCTTTACCACCTTCACTTTGGGTGCACTAATTTATTCCACTTTACAAGGTTACACGTGTGATTGGTATGTATATGCGAAACTCCATAGAGAGATTGGAAATTGGTAGGATTTGTTTGCAGGAATGATCCAAACTTTTGACTACTTCTCTACTAAACCTCTAGTAGAAGAGGCATTAAGGTTTATAAAGTGGTTAACTATGGGAGATAGTACAAAGGAAAAAGAACTCATTCAAGAATTATTTGATGGAAATGACTCAGGAGCATGTTTTGCTAAAGAAACAGAGGACAGATGCCACACTACTTAAGTGCACTTGCCTTGAGAAATCACAAGGAAAAATGGTCTACTTAGTGGATGATGAAGTAGTAAAAAATCTGGATGTAGATCATTCAACAGGTTGGCATGAGGTTTTGGAAAGTGTTGATAAGACCATGCGTGCCTATCATGAACCTATGAAAACAAAGAAAGTGAATATTGGATTGGATGTATAGCCTAAGGAGGCCATAATTGGGGATTATTGGTCTGACTCTGAAGTGGAAAAAAACCATTGAGTTACTACGAGATTATCAGGACTTATTTCTTAGGGGATACCATGAACTAAAAGGTGTGCATGAATCATTAGGAGAAATGAAGATAAATCTTAAGGAAGGTGCGTGCTCGGTCAGGATGAGACCCTACGTAATGAACCCCAACTTTCGTAAAAAGGTCAAAGAAGAAATTGATAAAATTTTGAAGTCTAGAATCATCAAGACCCTAGAAAAGTCAGAATGGGTTAGCCCAATGGTTAGATTAGGATCTATGTGGACTACAGGGAGCTGAATGTTACATGTGTGATTGATCCATTTCCTATGCCATATACAGAAGAAATATTGGAAGGCATTTCAAGGTGCGAGATCTATTCCTTTATAGATGGATTCTTTGGGTGTCATCAGGTTAGGATTCCATGGGAGGATTAGGAAAAGACTACTTTTACCATTGAATGGGGAAGTCTTTCCTATATTGTGATGCCTTTTGGTCTGAAAAATGTGCCTATTGCATTTTCATGCATAGTTGTCCAAGCATTCAAAGATTTTATTCACAACTTCTTACAGGTTTATTTAGATGACTAGACAGTGTATGGACTTGTTAAGAATCATTGTGATAATTTACGCTTAATGTTTGAAATATTTCACCAGTTAAGAATCTCTTTGAACATCAAGAAATGTATATTTGCTACACTATTTGCCAAATTGTTAGGGCACATCATCTATAAGGAAGGTTTGTTGGTTAATCCAGCTAAGGTTCCAATTATTATCGGATTGGAAGAACCTACCAGTCAAAGTGAGGTGCGTGGATTCTTAGGTCACATTGGATATTATAGAAAGTTTATTAAAGGGTGTGCTAAGGTTGCCACATCCTTGGAGGAGTTACTAAAAGGAAAAGGGACACTATATTGCGGGGAACCGCAACAATGTACATTCAATACGTTAAAGGAAAAACTTACTACAGTGCCTATTCTGCGCATTCCTTCATGGGACCAACTGTTTCATATACATGTGGATGCTTCTGGCACTACCATTAGCGTGGTGTTGGATCATCCTACAGAAGGTATTATAGATCATCCTATCTATTTTTCTAGTAGAAATTTGACTCCTGTAGAGCAGAATTATACAACTAGAGAGCACGAAGCTTTGTCAATGATCTATGTGCTACACAAGTTTAGACAATACCTGCTAGCAACACCATTTTTATTCTATATCAATCACATGGCATTGAAGTATTTGGTAAACAAGTTTGTTTTATAAGGGTGCATATGTTGATGGGTACTCTTATTCCAAGAATTTGATTTTAAAGTTGTGGTAAAACCAGGGAAAATTGATTTTGGATCAGACCATTTATCCAAAATACAGTCAGGAGAATACATGTAGGCAATTGAAGATACCATGCCTGATGCACAGTTATAATGGTTACAATGCGTGCCATCAGTAGTTATCTTTCTATGTACATGTATGGTGCCAGAAGGAATGAAATCCTTATAAAATAAACAACTTTTCATTCACACGGAACCATTTATGTTGATTATCGGTTACCTGTACAAGTTAGGCCGAAATGAAGTATTGCGTCGATCTATACCGGAACATGAGAGCACAGATATCATGGAAGAGGCTCATGGTGGTATTGTAGATGGTTACTATGCTATTGATGCCATTTCATGCAGGATTCTACTCATTGGATTATGGTGGGAGACCCTTTATAAATATTGTAAGACATATTGCAAGGCTTGTGATCACTGTCATCTACTTGGAAAACTAGAACAAAGAGATGAAATGCCTTTAAGACATATTCTTAGTGCAGACCCATTTGAGAAATGGGCTATAAATTTTTTGGGTCCTATTTCACCAACTGCGCGTAGGACTGGATAATGCTATATCATCACTTACACAGATTATCTGACAAGGTGGGCAGAAGTAACACCTACAAAGGATTGTACAATAGCTAGTTTTATATGGGAAAATATTATTACAAGGTATGGATGCCCATTGAGTTTGATAAGAGATAGGGGCACACATTTTTTGAATGAGACAATCATAATTATATTAGACAAGTTCATGATTGCACACCATAAGACTACACCATATCATCCTCAGGAAAATGGGACTGTTGAGGCTTTCAACAAGATTTTGAGCTAGACATTGACAAAAAATTGTGATGTTGGAAGAAAATATTGGGATGATAAATTTTATGTCATGCTTTGGGCGTATAGAATGACCTACAAGTGGTTAAACAAGGCCACACCCTTTTAATTGGTGTTTGGCACAGAAGTATTTCTTCCTATGGAATTCATGTTACCTTCTTTACATATTGCATGCACTGGAGGTCTAGCTGATGAAAAATAATTAGAAGAACGAATTGAACAATTGATTAAGCTGGATGAGCGATGAGTAATAGCACGCTGGAGTCAGAAGCAAGAAAAATCCAGGCAGAAAGCATGGCATGATAGGCACATCAGGGACAAAAATATTGAGATAGGACAGATGGTGCTTCTTTATGATTCTAAGTTTTTGTGCCATCCAGGAAAACTCAAAGTACATTGGTTAGGACCATATGTTATCACTTACATACTTGAAACAAGATATTTTTAGTTAGAAGTGCTTGATGGAATATGGCTACCCAGTTACTTCAATGGGAGTAGGCCAAAGCCCTACTATAAATAAGTCTTCTTGGTGTTTGTAATAAGGCAGTGTTTTCATTTAGATTAGGTTTTCAATTTATGTATTCCTTTAATGTATTTCCTTCTTCGTTGTTATGCTTTGTCAATTTAGTTAGTGTTTTGTGAAATAAGTGTGTTTGTGCACCAGAAGCTAATTACCATTTACAGTATTTTTATGCATAGAGGACTGCACATACCATTTGTGTGGAGTGGTTATTGAAAAATGGGTACACGTAAAGGAACAAACTACTACTAGTGTCATTCAAGTTTGGAGAGTTTGTGGACAGAAGATTGCTTCTAAATATGGACCATAAATGGAGATAAATGAAGGAAAATTATAACTTGAGGTAAATAGTTGTCGTGGAGACTACCAAGAGAAGGTGCAGTGGCGAGGTACTCAAGCGCATAGAAGCGTGCTGAAGAGAAATCTATAACCAGAAGGTGGGAAGGCATGCTTGAAATTTATAGCTAAGGCATGAAGATGTATGATGAAGAAATTGTGAGAATGGTCAATTAATGAGAGGATTGTTGGTAGGTGAAGGAGCAATAAATGCACCAACTTTTTGAAAATCTATATAAGGACGTGATGTGAGTCCATTTTTACCATTATGATCACAAGAATTTGAATGAGCTAAGTGCAACCAATATGAGCAAAGAGTATTGAGGTGTGGAGAGTGTGAAACTAGACTTAGAGAATATATTTGTGCACACGAGAAGCTTACATCCCCATTTGTGAAAATTTTGAGCAAAGCGGAGCATTGCGAAAGAGCTAGGACACATGATTTGAACTATACCATGCAAATTTGAGCTAGGGTTTGGACTTTCTCTCTATAGATGATAGAAGGAGATGCATCTATGCACCATAGCAGACAAAAAGGTGGGATTTTTAGATGGCACCAAAGAAAGCACCTTCTGCAGGAGCCAAAGGAAAGAAAAAAGTGGAGGCAGAATTTGAAATTTCTCCTGAGATTAGATTCTCAAAGATGTAGTATCCGAAAGGCATGATAGTAGGGTAAGAGTGGGATTCCCACATACACAGATGCAAGGTGAGTGATTACAACCACCGCATATCTGATAATAAGAAGGAATTAGATGCATTGTTGAGTATAAAGACCAACAAGTGCATGGCAGAGGATATGTCGGTATATGATGACGTTGGGGAGAAAATTTTAAAACAAGTAGGAGTGTACCAGTTTTATGAGCTCTCATACTTTGGAAAATATGAACCTCTTTACTAGTGGATAATGAGCAGATTCCATGAGGACTTCTTCTATTTTTATAGAAGAAGGATATGGGTTACAACACTGATCTCGATGCTAATAGGGTTAAAGGGAACGGGGATGGACCTTGACAGTGACCAAAATAATAAGGCAGAAATCATGGAAACATGAAAGGAATTGGGGTATACAAAAGGTCCACGTGTGGAATGGACATCGATAAACTGAAGAAGTACCCAGTGGTACAAGAAGTTGTGCATCTGGTGAATAACTTGAATGATCAGGAGAGATGGTCACGGGTGAATATAATGTGGCTCCATGTCGCAAGGAAAATGTCACAGGGTGTAGTCTATAACATAGCAGGCTACATTGTGGAGACCATCATTAAGGAAGCGTGCACCTGTGAAAGGATCAGTTTTGGCACTATCTTGTTGTCACTAGTATTTGTGGAGATTGGAGTGACCGATGGGCCAAAGGACAAGATTTGGGAGTATCCCATGGAGAACAAATCCCTTGCACAAAGGTTTGACAAATATTTATGTGAAGGATTGATGAGTAGGCCATTTAAATAGAGGGTGGAAATGTGGCATGACAGGCTTCGCGTGACATTTGAAGAGGAGTGGTGCATTCCTAAGGAGTTACCATCAGTGGTGGGAAAGGTAGTACAATTCACGATGTACCAGCACTTCTGCATCGCATGATTTTCTATGAAGGATGGGACTTGGAGCCCATGGTGCAAACTGCCATATGCCTTCATAGCGTGCTACTTCCAGGTGTCAGTCCACCATTTTACTGATGCATGCCACCTAAATTTTGTTGTAGGAAAGGTAGACAGTGACTACCACATGCTAAGGAAGACCTATGTATACCCAAGAAAGGCTGCCTATATTGAAAGACTTATCTCAGATGTTATAAACATGAATCCTGTAAGCTTGGTTGTTGGGGATAGTGGAGCCACGCTTGTATACCTTCAACTTAAGCCTAAGTTTGAGGGTAACAAGTATGTGGAGAATGAGTTCATGCTCCCAGGGCCACCTAAGGGTAAGCATATAGTGGAGAATGTACCAGCTCCAAATCCCACGGAACCTATAGAGGTAGATGATGAGGAATAAGGGTGTGAAGATAGTGGTTACTTGGTACATAGAGGCCAGAGGTAGCTACATAAAAAATGGAGATGGAGCACGCAAGTACCCCACCATAGGAATAGGAAGATGAAGAGGAATTAGAAGTAGTCCAAGGAGAGCATCTTTTCAAGAGAGTGTTTATAAGAACATGAACACAAGGCATGGGAACTCCTCAGTATGTTAAGAGATCACCATGACTCTCTCCACGGAAAGAGACAACTAAGAAAATAAGGAGAAAGTTACAGTTGAATGAGGAGGTAGAGGAGTCTACAGAGATCGTGCCTAGAACTCCTGTATCACAAGAGGATGTGGAGGAACCCAAGGATGAAGAAATGAAGAATGAAGAATAAGGACTAGAGAAGCCAGAAGAAACATAGCAAGATACTTCTCATGACATAGAGGATCCAACTCCAAACCTTGGCACTCAAGTTCCTAAGGGGCCAAGATCAAAGAGGGAAAGTGGGGAGTATGATGCACCAGTCATGGGCTATGAAGAGGACACAAGTAAAATTGTCTGTGCATGATTCCAGAATACAGTGGGCCTCAAGGACTTGTATGGATGGGAATTGATGGACCCTGAAAAGGAAACCACACATGCGAGGAAAAAAAATTCATGGTCCATGCAAACTCACATGGACGAGCCTGATTTTGATGTGTGTGAAGATTCTTGTGTGTCAAGAAGAATGAGGAAGGCACCACAAAACAGACACATAACTATCAAGCCCACTATTATGACTGATGAATAGGTGAGTAATGCCTTGGTGAAGGTATCTACAAAGGTGACATACATGAATGTGGATAACGTTATAACTATTAAAGCACTAAGAAAAGATATCAAAGCCAAAGATGTAGAAATTTTGTGCTTGAAAGGGGAAAAGGACCTAGAGAAAAATAAGAATGGGGTTCTCATCAGCATGGTAGAGGAGATCGATGATCATGTCCTGCAAGCAAGACCACACTTGGAGCCCAAGGTACCCAGAAATTTCCCTTCGGCTATGCATTATGTGCGTACCTTAGTTGATTTGGTGCTTGAGGATGGAACAGTTTGGATGCTAATGCCTAAGGACCTTGAGTAGGAAAAAAAGATAGAAAGGTCTTCAATGGTTAGAAATATTTCATCTTATGAAGCATTACTCCAAACCTTGCAGGAGGAGCTAAAGAAAATAGACCAGGCATTGAATATATGTGCAGCTCCAGAGGAAGTAATAAGGATCAGGACTATGGTAGAAGATAATGAATTCCTGAAGGCCATGAAGGATGAGACTTTGGGGTGTATGGAGAGATTGCCACTAGTGAAGCAAAAGCATGAGGCTCTTGCAGCATCCCAAGACCCCCATAAGGATAGGCTGGATGAAATTGGGAAACTTATCACATAGAAGATGGATCTTCTAGAAGGAAGGGTGACTGCAATGTCCAACATTGTTATAGTATTGCAGAATGAGAAGGAAGATATTGTGCAAGAAGAAGTAGACTCTATTACATCAGACACTCCAGAAAAGGTAGAAGTCACGCTAAGTGATTAAAAACCCTTAGAGGCTGAAATCAAAGAGGAATATCTAGAAGTAATTCTTCTTGTTGAGATAGAGGACGTTGCAGGGTGAAAGTCATTCTTTGTATAGTAATTCTTTAATTTCATTCCATTCCTTATTCTTTATTCTTTAAAAGTATTAAGAGGCAACCATTGTTGGGGAGGAAATACAGTTTTGTGTGGGGTGATGTTGAGTAGACAAAGGATGATACTTAGTAGAATGCACAAAAAAGGTTCGCACATAAGAATAGGTCACATTCAAAGTCACGAAAGGATAGGGAAGGAAACGCATGTAGAAGACAAGGACAAATTTGGGACTTAGCCATTTTCAGGACTACAGGATATTTTTGGAGATATCCTGTAGAGAACACAACCCAGATAAATAATTGCATGACATGCATAGGCTATTTTTGGAGGAATGGCTACTAAGAACTTTGCATGGGTTTGAGTTAATAATAGAATTATTACTACCAGTTAACCAGAAGAGATCTATTATTAGTGCACTTACATGTGTGTCTATTATTGTAAAGGCGCATGGCTATTTTTAGCATGTGACCTATTTTGGGAATTATTTAAGTGGTGAAGGGCAATTCCCCACCCTTATAAATATATAGTGATATGCGAAGTATAGTAGGACTGGATATGAGTTATTGTGAAGATATGTTGCCAAATCTGATGCGTGCATAAACTTATGGTATTACTTATTGTAAGAAGCTTATGTGTATTTACTGTGTTTAATATAATGGAGTGTATTAACTGATTCAAGGTGTTAAACATGATTACAACTATATCTTGCATGGTTGAATTCATTATGGCTATTATTTGAATCCATTACTCTTTAGATTTAGATCTGGAATATGCTCTATAGAATGTTAAACTATTTATGGATCTGAATGCATCAACTCTTCATCTTGCTAACATCCTACACTAACAATCCTAAAGAGGGGCCTAGTACCTTTGCGCACTTTGGGTGAGCACTTTGTCTAGGCTGATTGATGTGCCAACGCACCTGAGTTATTTCTGGTAAATTCTAGGCTGCATCAGTCATGTATGTAAAAGGTGGAAGCATGTAAAAGGAATGTAAATTATTTGATAAAAAGATGAAATAAATATTCTGTAATGGACTACAATAATTGTAAGATATTTATAAAATGGGTATGTTGAAAAGGCCTTAGATTTTTTTTACACAAAATATTGGTTTTATCTATAAGAGAGAATTTGTTTATTTCGATTTTTATAACTTATAATTGATGTATTGAGTACTTTTTATTTGATGTAGTGATAAAAAAATGCAAACATATGCAGGTTTAGATTATTGATAAAATAGTGCTTTTTGTCATAGATTTAGAAAGAAAGGATGTTAATATATATTTGATTAAGGTTGAGAGAAAAGTTGGTGGAAAACTTATATATACAGAGCATGTTTAATGAATTATTATTGGTAAAGATATGTGATGTAGGTACATCATGACTCAAAGAATGTAATGGGTTTTTTTGGTCATTAGTGTGTTTTGGTGGTGTCTAGAATTCAATAAAATCACATCATGGAGCTTTATCCAATTGTTTCAATCATTTGTAGCCTTTTTGGTGTTTTCCCTCCAAAAGGCAAATTTGAAATTCTAGGATTGGTTTGGAAGAATTAAGATCATTAGTTGAGTTTTAAAGGTAAAATTTCATGTATAGGAGGTCAATTCGGTGTGATAATGAGTGTAAAATATCATAATAGTGTCATTATTCATATAAAAAAATAGTGATTTTTATCATGGTGAAAAGTGTGAAAAAACATGTTGTTGAGTCCTTTATTGTTACAAGATTCTTGGAGGGTTCTTAGGCAATTGTTAAATGTGGAAAACTATCCTAACCTCCAGATAATGTCAACATAGTAATATAAGAACAAAATAATTCATAAAAAGTATGATAGTAATGTGGAGTGTGTGTGGATAACTGAGTACAAAGAATTTTCAACTAGTGGTAGCAAGGTTACCTGAATAAGATAAGGATTCTATTATTTATCTCTGAGTAATGAAATTTTTGGACATGGTTTGATCTATTGTTTTAATTATTTGAGTCTAAATTGCATTGGATTTATGGTGAATTTGAATTTTTTTGTAAGAAATACAATCAAAACAGGGTTTCAGACCATGGAAACTATGCAAAGCTTACTTTAGACATGTGAAATGTCAATATCATAAATAAAATACTTATTAATATTATTAATATATATCCCCCTATCAGTAACTCTTTATCATAATTCCCATCTCAACCATATAATAATTAATAGTGAAATTAATTATTATTAATCCATAATATCATATATATCATTATCCCAAATATCCCCATTTACTCACCTAATAATCCCATCTCACCCTTAATCATATTAATTCATCATTATATCTTATTATCCTATCACTAATCCATATTATCAATTTCTAAGAATTTAAAATTCCTACCCACCTACTCTATACCTATTCTACACCTAGCTTCTCCATCAAATCACTTCCTAATCACAATTAATCCCACTTAATCCTAGCCTAATCAAACTATCCACCCTCCAAATCTAGAGGCTTCTATTTCTAGAATCCTTTTATTTAGAAAATTTAAATAATTTTCCATCCCTCCATTGAATTAAAAATTAAATGGAGGCTTCTCTTAATTTCTATAATTCTCCATCCTTCTCATCAATTATCCACCATTGATCCTCATCCTACATGGACCAATCTCCACCCTTTATTCTTCCTCCCATAGCTATAAATTTGGCTCACCACCCTCATGGAAACCAACTTATGAAATTTCAACTAAGTGCTGCCAAAATATTCCTATAGAGCTCTTAATCATCATCAAGCATTCACCAAGCAAGATAAAAATTCATAAAGGAGAGGTACTAGCCAAATCACTCCAAAAATATAAAGCAATAATTATTTTTGGCACATCCAAAGAAACAAGGGAAGATTATTGGAGCTTATAGGTAATTGCAGGTACAACACTCTTTCTCCTTTTTTATCCTACTCAATTAGAGGTAGATAATAGGAGTGTTAGATGAGGAACTAGTTTGGTTTAGTTCTTAGTTTACATTTTACAACTAACACCACTTTTTGTCTACATTTTGGCACCCACCATGGGGCTTATCCCCCGATATATTTCTTGTTTTTAATAGTATTTCATACTTAGAACTAACTGTCCAAATTTGGAAAAAAAAATTGTTCTTGTTTGCACCTTGAAATTTTGAATTTTCATGATAGTTTTTTGTATTGGTGCCTATGCCCTATCTTTCAATTCCTGTGCTAAAGAAGCAACACCTTTGACCTAAAATTAGCACATTTACACCTTATACTGGTTGATGTGGTTGCAGGGTTATGTTTTATCATTTTTGTCAACCTCGTGGTGCTTTTGTGGCTACTTTAGTGCCTTTTCTTCTGACATTGTGACTGTGCAGGTTTGGCGCCTGTGTTTTTCGTTTGCACCTATGTCTGTCAATTAGTGCATATGTTATGTACTTCCAAAAATGAACTCTTCCGAAATTAAATTTTAGAGCCTTTGCTAACATTATAGCACCTTCCCTCATACTCCAATGCCTTTTCCTTCTCTGATAGATTTAACATACTTTTTGCACCTTTTATACCTAAAATAGTGTCGTTGCACTGTATTGGCACCTTTTCTATCCTTTGGCACCATGACCTGAAGTAACGCCTTTGGTGGGTTAAAATTTTACGTTGGTACTGATGAATCTAAATATATTTTTAGATGTTTTGGTGGTGTTTTTTAGGGTTCCAGATTCTGCTTTTGTAGAAAAATTACAAGAACAAGGAAAAAAATTATCAGTTTCAATACTCACCTTGCATTTACACTAATTTTTTTGTGGTTGTAGGATTGTCAGTTAATTTAAAACTACTAACCCACCATGTTTTGTGGCACGATCAATATAAGAATATTGTGGTTATAAATAACAAACTACTAATCCTTTATTTTACAGATCCCCTTCTTGAAGACCCCATTATATAATATAATATTTTTTCATTTATTTTTAATTATTATTTTGAATGTATCATCCGTTGTGTGTTTTTCATTAGTGCATGTTTCTATCCCGAAGGAAACACTATGTATGCTCTCCTATCACATCTTAGGATGATCTTAAGGATCAAAAGTGGCTAAGCTTCCCTCCCTTTTTGTTTTTAGGGGGTAACATGATGTGGAAGTGACATCCACATACTTACCATAGTATTAGGGGTCTCGTGACTATGGGCTTCATCTCCATGCATGTAGACACACCCCGTGTTCTAGAAGGGTATATAAATTCTTATACAACTGTCGATATTTGTTAAGCACTTTCTTTTTTTAAGAGTAGCGTGAAGTGAGGGGATTCCACATCCCAATACCTAGGTCTTAGACAACATCCTTATAATATGGACTTGGGCCACATATACTGTGAGGTATATTGGGGATGCCCCTAGTGAGCATGTACATCCTAGAGTAGGTAACCCTTTGGCTGCATATAGAACTATAGTGTAAGGAGGCCGTACTTCCCAAGATCACTCGCTAGTTGACCCCACACTGACACATAGGTGGAGATCCAATTTTGGCACCACCATTGGTGTGTGGTATTAAAAGAGATTTATAGTTCAATTACAATCCCACTTGACTTTCTAGGTTCTGATTACATGTTTTTGATTTCCTAATTATTTTGTCAAAACCAGTATATAACCCCCACATTAATCTCATCTTACTATCCCATACATATATTATTCATCTCTTCTTGACCATGTCAAGCTTTTAACCACAATTCAACTACCCTCATATATACTTTAAACCATACATCATTCATCATACACCTTTAACTATATACATTTTTCCACACTTCTATCATCCATTATCTATTTGACATCATTCACACCCTTATATTAATGTACATAAAAACAAATAATAAACCCCATCATAATCCGTAAATTTCATAACCACAAGAAACATTTACCAACATCCCCCAACCATATATAATTTAACCTCAATTAGACCACACTCACATATTTTAACCATTATTAACATCAATCACACCCTCTTATTAACATAAATAAAAACAACTAATAAACCCCCATTGTAATCCATAAATTTCCTAATCACGAGAGACATTTACAAACATCCTCCATATCACACACAAATTTAAACAACCTCTTACATATCCCCACTCAAAAACGTAACTCATTTCATATCATCCTATCTAACCTAAACATCTATTCATCATCAAAAAACCTCCGCTTGGTGATTTAATATCTCATATGGGTATCACAAGACTTACCTATGCCTACAAGACCCTAAAACCTATCACATCATGTATCTCTTATCACAACACCTACTACGTCCTTACATCTTCACCCAAATCTACACATAAATTTTTGTACCCAGACACCCCATCTATGATTTCTTATTGACATAACTAATATAATATTACTAAACGAAACCTTGTATACAAAAAAAAAACATCCTTATCACTTATCCTATTCTTCTAATCCTTTTCATAAAGGTGCATCCAAATCCCTTTGATATTGAGGAAAATCCTTCTTTTGTCTTCTTAATACCTCCACAAATTCTTCCATTCCAAAACAAGGTTCGATTATTAAGATTATACATCAATCAAATAAGAGATCTTATCATTTCTTCATCTACACGTCTCTCATAAATTTAACACACCTTCATCTCATCCGTGCATATCAATACCACTAGGGTATAATGGCACCTAGGAGAATAGTTACCCGATCCTAATCAGGAAATTAAGATGAAAACAACTACCAAGAAATAGGACATGACATATTTAATCACAACTATTATGATGTCAATGTAGAAGAAAATCATACCCAAGGAGAAGATGAAGAAACAATGGTCAACACCAATAGCAATGATGATTCAAGTACCTATTTCATGGAAGGAAGAAAAAAAGAGATGTTTAACCGTTTCGTTGATAAAAAAATATGCTCTCTTACTCCAACTATATCATATGGCAGGTAAACTTCCTTCTTATTATGCTTGTGACCAACTTCATAGTCTCCTCCATGATGACATTTAATGCATTGGACAACAACCTCCATCCCCACTATACCATAATCCAAACAACACAAATCAAAATAATTGTTATGTTGCACATAGATGGGATAGAAGAGAGAACACCAATAACTCCCAACTATCTAAGGAGGTCGTCTTATCCCAACTACATCAAATGAGTAACCAGATTGCCCAATTATCCTCCCAACTTTATATGCAATGACCACATGACCATGGCTCTCAACATTATCAACAACCCAATTTCAATCCACCACCCATCGGCCGTCAAGAACCTACCTTGGAGCAAGAAGTGAAGTCTATGAAGGAAACACTTCAAGGGTTACAACTCAGCACACAAGGACAACAATAAAATTTCGAGGAAATTTTTCCTTATCTGTTTGATCGTGATATCTTGCAATTCCCTTTCCCTTCATACTTCAAACCACCAAAGTTTTAGAAATACAAAGGAAAGGGGGACCCTCGCAAACATGTCAAAGAGTTTTATATGTTATGTCAAGAAGTATCCTACGACGACTCTTTCCTATTAATGCTTTTCTTAAGAAGTCTAGGTGGTCCCGCACTTGAATGGTTCCTCTTCTTTCCTAAGGGATCTATCACTACATTTGTCAAATTGTTTAAAAAATTTGTCAAACAATTCTCCTATAATGTAGAACATGATGTCACCATGATTGACCTATGTAATACCAAACAATTTTGGTGATCCCTCGATATCTGTATCCCATGGCCTATTCCAGAAAAGTAATTGGTCGCCATATTTTTCGTCAATCTCCACCAAGAGCAAACATTCCACCTGTAATTCCATTGCACCAATACCTTCAATGACATCATAGAGAAAGGACTACAAATTTAAAAATCCCTCATTGCCATAGGCCTCATTAAGTTCTATTCCCATTATTATAATCAATCTAACCAGCCCTCTACATCAGAAAATCCCAAATATTTCAATAAGAATAAAAATGTTTTCGGCGATCGAATGATAGAGAGCAAGAATTTTCATCACATCCACAAATTTTCTACCATATTTTCATTGAAATTCTAAGTCCAATCCACTCAATATTAAAAAATAAATTCATACACCCCCCTTAGATAATCCATCAAAGAAATCCTTGACAAACTAGTTTCTTCTAATATGGTTGTTTTCCCCCAAACTCATCCAATTAATGAATATCGACCCAAACCATCCTAGTTCACGGAAAAAAAGTAATACACATTCCATGGAATCAAGGGTCATGTTACCACAAGGTGTATGAAGCTAAATAATTACATTTAGGACCTAATTAATTGAGGTGAGATTGAAATCGAAGAAAATACATCCTCTTTTTCTCAAAATCAAAAGCTAGGAATCTATCAAAATCTACTTCCCAATCATGGTCAAAACCACACTTCAAATCAAGGTCAACAAATGTATGGAAAAAACCCCGAGTCATCCACCCACCATTCTAATCACATCAACTACCTCCACATATCATTCAAGTATGAATATCTTGCTATCCATATCCACCATTCCTCACATCAAGTAGCCACTATCAAGGTCAAAGGCCATTCATGAAACCATCAATGTTTGGTTACCACTTGAAGAAGTCACGTAGTGGCCCAAGGACCTACTCCATCTTCCTCTAATTTTCCACTACAAGCTCAATACAACATCATTGAACAACTAGATAATACCCCTACAAAATTATCCATTATGGATCTTCCCAAAATATCCTTCATGCACAAAGATATCCTTTATGATTCTCTTTAAGAAATACACATCCCAAATGACATCAATCCTACGAAATTTCAATCCCTTGTCACCCATCTTTATCCCCATCCAACACTTTCACTCACCTTCACTCAGCAATACTTTCCACTATATGGTCTGATGCACAATCTTCCTCTATAATGAGGTACAAATCAAACACACTCATCTTAAAAGAGTACTCATGGACAATGTATCTAGAGTTAACCTTTGTACCCTATCTCTCATCCAATGATTAGCGTATAATGAATTAGATCTAATACAAGATATAATTACTATTAAATAATATGATAATACTGAATGAAAATCCATGGGAACTTTATATCTCCCTATCAATGTAGGGCATGTTATGCTCCCCACCCTAGTACACATTATAGACATCCGGTTCCCATATAATATATTGTTTGGTCAACCATGGATCCATGAAATGCACATCATACTGTATACATTACATAAATTTCTCAAAATTGAGCATGTCGGTGTAGAGGTCACCATCCATGGTGATCTTCAACCCTTCCAATATTATTAAGCTCTCTAAGTACAAGGTTATCAAGAACCATATTGTCATATCACTAAAATTGTGCCATCACAATCTCCATCTCCATCATCATCCACTACTTCATATGTTTCACCTGACAGTCTTCTATCCACCTCATATAATTCCTCATCACCATTTGATCCTCTCTTACCCACTCCATTCATATCCACTCCTCTTCTACCTACTCCATTGCTCAAGCTGAAATTCATAGGGTATAGGGAATATCAAACTTTCATCATTTAATAACTACCACTATCACCTAAACAACATGGTAGGCCTGATATGTGTCAATTCAAAAGGAAAAAATACTCATTTAGCTATTCCACCTATATCTACTTTGGGTATCTTTTTGATGAGTACCTCAAGCCATCTGACACCACATGTCTCATTGATGACTCTATATCATCCTACTACTTTAACGACGAATATTAAATCTCCAAATAGATGATGTCTCATATGGGATATTCTGGTTGAGGACTAGGTCTCCATGCATAAGGCATCATTGAACCTCCTACTATCATCCTCAATCCTAATGGTCGTGGACTGGGTTATCAGCCACCTGGTGAGAGTATTTGTGATGACCATAGTGACACAAATGAAATAACAAAGGATGCCATAGACACCATCAAAATAAGTTCCATTTATATCTAATACAAAGACCTCATTGCCACCAATCTCTTCCATGAAACTGATATCCTCGCCATTAATGTCACCCTAACCTACCCATAACTAATCCAGCGGGACCAATAATATGAACATATCTCTCTTGATACATTTCAAAATAACGAAGAAATTATTGATCTCATGGGAATTTTATATAATGTACCAACCATTGACCATAAGAAAGGTATCCAAATATGTCTAAATGTCAACGCCTACTTTAGAGAACATGAGCCTACCTCCCATATTCAATCCCAAACTAATATCCCTCATCCTAACCCCTCTTGTCACCTAGATGAGGAGGATCACCTTGTAGAATTCTTCCAAGATCCCTCAAATTCAGAACATGATCTAGTTACGGATCAACTTCTTATGGCCCCTAAAATGCTATAGGATGGGTCAACATCATTAATTTAGAAAACCATTGACATCAACATTGGCACTAAAGTGGACCCCAAAGTCCTTAAACTAGGGGAATCCTTATAATCGAAAGAAAAATCTTCCTTTGCATCACTCCTAAATTAATTCTCAAATTTGTTCACATGGTCCTATGTGGATATGCTTGGTCTCGATCCATCTCTAGTTGTTCATGATATCATAATGCGTAAAGATATGAAAATATTTAAACAAAAGCTTCACAAGATGGATCCAAAGGTCACATTTCTCATCAATTAATGCTGAGCATATAAAAATAACTAAGTTCCCAGAACAAGGTTGGCACACAAGAGAAAGACGCAGAAGGAAATGTGTGCATGGAGAGTAGGGATTGCGAGCTAAAGATAGACATGTTAGAATTGTGCGTAGAAGAAGCTAAGTCTTAGCTATTTTTGGAATGAAAGGCTAAAGATAGACTTGGAGTGTTAAGCACGGCTTATTGGAGACTTAAGGATCACACAAAGGCTATTTTTGGATTTTGTAAAGACAACAACATGTATAGTCCAGAGCTAATAATAGGATTTGTACTGAGAGTTAACTAAAGAGGATCTATTATTAGAAATCTTGCATGATTTTTATACTTATTTTGTAGTGGCACATGGATATTATTAGCATATAGCCTATTTTTGGATACACATAAGTGGTGGAGGGAGAGTCCCCACCCCTATATATATGTATGATCTACATAGTTTAGGGTATTATTGTGATCACTTTTTTATTGGAGTTATGTTGTTATTTTATGTACGTGCATTACTCATAGTAACCTTAGTATGTATGTAAGAAGCTTCTGTGTTTTGCAATATTAATATAATAGATCATATTGGCTAGATATTAGTGTTGGATGTAAATGAATATAGATCTTTCTTAGTAAATCCGATTCTATTAATTGTTTACCTAATCATTTCATATGGTTAAGGTATAGATTTGGTTTATGCACTGTGGAATACCTTATTATCTATTATAGATCTGAATTATATATGTAATCATGCAAAAATTCTAGAAAATCTTCCATAAAGAGGACCTAGTACCCTTACGTGCTTCTTGTGAGTGCTCAGTTCAGGCTGAGTGATGTGTCAGCACGCCTTGGGATTTTGGTGGTGAAAACTAGGCTGTAACATTTGGTTCCATTTTCGGGACCACTTTTTCACTTGTTTTTGAAGATTTTACGTGATGAAGACATATTGGTTGACCTTGGCCAGTATTGAAGATTCGTTAGAAGATTTAGAAGAAGAGTATGCTCACAGATTTAGCACTGGAATTTAGTTTAATGCACACACATGGGTTGAATATAATTTATATCATGAGTTGTACAAGATGTTCTATTCATTCTTTCCTTTAGAGCTATACAAGTGGTTGGTTACTTATGCATCTAAGATGAATTGAAGGTTTCTCACCATTGTTGGGATGCAAGAATAATTCAAGGATTTTTATGATGCATATATGATTTGGACGCGCTCTGTGGATGTTTGGTTCTGTGGTGTTCTGAACAACTATATACTGGAATACACATTTTCTACATATTCATGTCATGAGGTTGCTGAATTTTAGTTTTTGTGCAAGCCCAGAGGATTGTATTTGTGTGGTATCCCTTTGGTAATTAAAATTTTGATCGTAGCCCTAGATTTGGAAGAGAATAATAAGGCTAGCTAAACTCCACCACACGTGGGGGCAGGAGTAGGATTGGTAAGGATGGTAGACCTAGTGGCGGAGAGACAGAGAGAAGAAAGGTAGAATAAGTTTAATTAAGTGTGTGAGAGGGATCTAATGAAGCAGCGAGAGATCACAAAGAGAATATTTTTGTAGAGAGAGATGACTTGCAAAGGATTTAGAGATCATGTAGAAGACGTAGAGCGAGAGCATCTGGAACTTCCCCATTTGGGAAAGCATGGTAGAGAACCCTCTTCAGTTTCAGATGAAGGCACACCTGAAGAAAGAGTGTGGACCACGAGAGCACATCTAAAGCTACCTGGTGATATAGCCCTTGTGCTTGGTTTTCCAGGTTCTATGATAGTTAACAACAAGCAAGCTAGTGTGGTCAATAGAGTTACAATAGATAGAGTTAATTTGTATTCAAGTTCACAAGTGAATCAAGTATCTTATTCATCTATGGTGTAATTGTCATCTTTTTTATTCAAAGGTCCCGTTAGAGGTATATTTTATGGAGTGTCATCGGCACAGAATGTGGGTGTGCAGAACATTGGCATGACGTCTGGAAGTAGCACAACTTCGTAAACTATTAGAGTTTAGTTTAGCACAACTTTGGGAACACAAGGTAGTGTGTCCTTCGGTCCGTTGCCTACTTCAGGAGGGGGATCAGGAGGGTTAGGTGGCTTGGGTGCTAGTGGATCTAGTGGTTCTAGGGGTGGTGGAAACATATGAGGAAACACGGGATCTAGATCTTGTGGGCAAGGTCCTCACTAGCCCCAATAAATTTATATGGAGATGTCTTTCCATCTACCAGAATATAGAGGCATTGAAGATGCAGAAAATTACGTACATATGTGTGAGATACTATGGCATTCGAAGGGGATTATAGCCTTAGAACGAAAGGCAATTTAGTTTACAACTACATTATAGGGTCACGCGTATAGTTGGTACAAAAAATTTGACCTTGACCATACTTGTGTAGATTATACCGCATTACGGGATGCTTTCTTGAAATATTTTTATATCCCTAATTTTGAGTATAAAAGCATAAGTGCGCTTAAGGAAATTAAGAAAGGCACTACTGATAGTGTTCAATAATATGATGTTCGGTTCAAGACCATTTTTTCCAAGTTATCTTATGATATACACACAAGCCAGCATGCTTAGTGGTTCATTAGAGGACTGTTTACACCTTTTAGAATAGTGCTTTCACATAAAACTTACATAGATCCATGTGAGATACTAGAAGTAGCTTAACATGTTGAGGCAGTAGGGAGTGTAGACACAAGAGTGCGACCATTTTTAGAAGCTCAGATTGTAGCAATGGCTAAACAGTCAGAAAAATTGTCATCTAATTCGGCGCATAAGACACACATTGGGATTTGGTGCACAGATTACGAATTAGAGGGGCATACTAAGGATATTTTTCCTCGTAAGTTAGTGTGTTCCTTGTCGTTGGACTGTGAGATCTCTCACTTAGATTATATTAATTCGATTCTCATTGTTAAAATGCATGATAAAGAAGAATGAGTCCTGCTACTGTAAGATTTGCAGGTCTACTACTCATGATACTGAAGATTGCAAGTTGATTGATCATATTTATGATGTTATTGATGTTGATGTACAAAAATTGGCATTACAAATAATTCTAAGGAGAAAGGTTAACATAATGACCATGATCATAATAAAGGGTGCTCTTAAGGAGGTCGTGGTAGAGGTCGAGCTTATTGAGGGGGATTCAAATGATGAGGTCACGGAAACGGAAGAAGTGATTTCCCTCATGTAACTTGTTATACATGTGGGTCCCCTAATCAATATAGATGCAAGTGTCCACATAATATTTTTTGTTCTTTTTTCAGAAAGAACCACAACTATGAAGAATTCTCAGACTTGTATGAACACTTAAGTAAGAAGAACAAAAAGGAGAATAAAGGCACAGGAATGGTTAGAGTACAACACATTAGGGAAGATCAGTGGATACCAAATTTAGCGTTGGATCCTAAGTTAGTACCTATGAAGATTACTACATGTGTTGAGGTTGCATGCAATAGGAAGCTTCCTAAATCAAATCTTGTTATTACACAGAAGGAGGTACTACATGCAAAGTATTCAGACCCTATGCACCAGACAGAAGTTTATCAAGAAACCATGGAGGTAATTAGAAATCTGTAGGGTGAGATACAACGTTTAAAAGAATAGTTGTGGAAGTTAGAGAAAAATAAAGTAGTTGAGCCCCTTTATACAGATGTTGATGATTTAAAGAGGTTTGCAAGATGTTGCGCCAAGAGAATATTTTTCCTCTTTTGGGAAATTGGTTAAAGGGAAACACCCTGCACGCTAGAGTTGAGCATGAAAGAAAAATTTTACATGCTAACATTCCTCTGGATAGTTTTTATAATGATAAAGAGATCACTCTGAATTTTGTTGTGGATAGTTGGATTTTGAGTAATATCTTTATTTATATATGCATGGAAGTAAATGTACTCATGTTGGATGCATGGGTTCATATGGGTAGACCACCATTGCAACCATCTTCTAATGTGTTGTTTAGGAAAATAGGACTAAAGCCACACCAATTGGATTTTTAAAGGATGTGTCTATTAATATACAAGGGGGAAAGTTCACTGGGGACTTTGAGGTCTTAGCACTTGCAGAAGCAGACAATTTTCCAGCATTACTTTGGTGCCCTTGGTGTTATGTAAAAAAATGTTGATCTGCACTTCAATAAAGGGTATATAAGTTTTGATAATAAGGAAGATCGCATCATTATTCCTTGATAGATGATAAATTTTCACCTTAGGTGGATCCCTTAAGTGAAGAAGATTTGAATAGAATTTATGTGTGCACCATTCAAGATCTGGAAGTTCTTGATCCATCAAAGGAAGGAGTTCTCTAATGGAACGATGCAAAGTCCATGAGAGATACTACGAGTGTTGCATGTTTTGGTACATGGCACTTATGAAAATGGTTAGGCATGAAGTAATGAGTGAAATTACAAACGTAAGCAAGCCATGCATTATTAGGAATTTGGGTAGCATTCAGGTACCATGGTATACTAGTGAGGAGAATCCAATAATATTCCTACTTGCTATGGAAGTTCAGTGGTAATGTCAAGTAGAAATAAGGAACATGATAGTTTATACTTTGTGTGGGATAATAGCACGCTGGTGGATGGTTCACATGGATAATATTTTGGAGTGGTGAGAAGTGATAATTGTCTTATCTGTTAGATTTAAAAAGAGCAATGCGCATACTCAAATATGTGAATTTCATGGTAATGATCTTGTTCAACACAATATTCAATGTGTGAGAGACTCTGATACTTTAACAAACCACAGTCAGGGGACATCAAGTCCCTCCTCTTTAGTGGTAGAGGTTACCTTATTGAAAGCAAGCAGTAAAATTATATACAAATGTACAACTTTCAAAGTGTGGATTCCTGATACTTTGAAATGTTTATGCCCAAAGATCATCAATACGAAAGAATAGAAGAATTAAGGAGATGAGGGAGGAAGAACATAACAATACCTTTAGGAAATATAGATAGCAGAGTATAACCTTATACGTATTAAACCAGGGAGATGCAGAATAGAATCATTCACTTTCATAACAGATATAATTTCATGGACACAAAGTTCCAGAAATCATAGAAACAAGAACACAAAGTTTCTTATCATAAAAGATGGATGATTCACAAATTTTCAGACAAGGAAAGAAGTAATAGTAGAGGAAGAAATGGGAAAAATTTTTGTATTGATTACTTTGAATCTATTACATCTATAGAGTACCAGGATCCAACCCTAACAACGACATGGAGAAGCCATTAAATAGCTTCCAAGAACGGTTACATTCGGTTACAAAAATGATGAAACTGATTCAAGAAACCAATGTCTGAACTTCTCCAATGCCTCGACTGTTTCCATACCTGGTGGTAAAACCAGATGCATTGAATTTCAGCCATTCATTCTGCCTTTGCAAACTTCAAATTTGATCTGTCCATGTGGGATAGATTTAAATCGAAGCGGGCCTAAGGATGCCTTTTATATTTTGTGCCTTTTACATAAATTACACTTTGGAACATTTTGGCCACCCACCCACTTTTGATATAGGCCTGACACGTGGCTTTACTTGAGTGGTGACAGAGTCGTGGCTCACTTTTACAATTTTACCTCTTTTCAATGCGGGCTCAAAAACTCAAATTGCTCTGCCGACCCGCCTCCCCACTTTGACTTTTGATGCGGGCTCAACATTTGACTTTATCCCTTAGCATGAGGCGGGGCTGTGGATCACTTTATAACCTCTTTATGGAAACAAATTCAAACTTCCTAAATCACTCTGACCACCCGCTTTCCCACTTTGAATTTTGATGCGGGCTCAATACTTTGAATTTTTCCCTTTTGGAAACAAAGCCAAAATTCCCAAATCACTTTGACGGACCCCTTTCCCACTTTGAATTTTCAAAGAATCAAAACACAAAAAGGGCCTGCCTCCCTACCTTCACTTGAAACATGGCCACATGTCCCTTTGCGGGTTAGTTCAGTATTTTTGTTTTTTTACTAAGTCCCTTTTGGTGAAGGCTTTTGCGGGGGCATATGTCTGACCCTAGATACTGTGGAGACTCAGCACACATTTGGAGACCTACCTCAAGATTTTTCCTTTTGAAGTTGTGCCGAGCTGACACGTGGAGGCTTTCACAAACTCTTCTGTACTTAGTAAATTCAACGGCCAACTCTGTCCCCTTCTTTGACTCTGACCATGTGGTGAGTCCACACACATTTGGAGACCTGATCTTGATTCTTCCTTTGGAGCTTGTTGAAGAGACACATGGAGGCTTCCATCAGTTCTTTCATACTTAGCCGATTTGGGCCTGCTACCCACTTGAATTCTATTAAACCCTAGACACGTGGAGAGCTGGCACTCATTTGAGTTTCCACTTTGGATTTTCCCCGTGAAAGGATACTAAGATGATGCATGGCTCCTTCCTGCCGGTCTTGGAATGGTCAACTCTTTTGAGGCTTTGAACACGTGGCGAGCTGGTGCTCATTTAGAGACTAGCCCTTTGGTCTTACTTCTAAAACTGTGTCATTGAGGCATGTGGAGGCTTCCACCGACCCTCTCATACTTAGTCGATTAGATGGCTGGTTCTGTCCCTTTTTCAAACCTAGGACATGTGGAGAGATAACACAAGTTTGGGGAACTACCTTTGGCTTCGACACTTGAAGTTGCACAGGTGAGGCACATGGCACTGGATTCACTGAACCTTCCATACTTAGCCGATTCAGGCATGTTCTATCTTCATTTTGGACTTGGGACATGTGGAAAGCCTTTGCTTGTTTGAGGAATGTCCCTTAGGCTCTACCCTTGGATGTTGTTGCCATTTGGATGCATGGATACTTCACTATCACTTGAAACATGGTCATGCCACATCTAATATGATATGTCCATGTACTACCCATGGATGTTGGGGCCAAAATTTACAGGGAAGATATGCCCATCATTTCGACTGTACTCGAAGAATAAAAATGAAAGGGAAAAACCCCACCTTTACACTTGAATTTCAAATTTTTATCCATGGAATGGAAAATTTCAATACTAGGATTTGATTCGAATGGGGGCATTGTCTAATTTTCTTCTGGAAAGTCATCGTTTTTCAAGGATAACCAACTCAAAATTTTCAAAACTTGACTTCAAAAAAGAGGGGAATTTTGAGGGCAACAACATCTGGCTCTTTCTAGGGATGACTTGATAGAGGAATGAGGAAAGATCAAGAACCATAGAAAAAATTAGGGAAAGTAGACCAGTGCCTTATCCATTGGGAAAATAGAGTCAAAGGAAAAACCAATACAGAATACAAAACACATGGAAAGGTAAACAAACCAAAAGGAAAACAAAACAAAACACAAAGGAAAGACCCAAAACAAAATACTATACACAATATACAAAAGGACTACCTAGTCACCTAGGACTTGAACAACTTCAAATACTTCCCACTATAAGGAAGTGGGAGAGGAGATCCATCCATATAATCCAAATAGAAAGAATTTTCTCCAGCAAAGTGCCTGATTTTGAAAGGACCAAGCCAAAGGAAATCAAACTTACCATGGCTTCCTCAAGGTTCATGTCTTTTGACCCACAACAGAACAATGTCTCCCACTTGAAAATATCTGAGGTCTAGCTTTCTTGTCAAACAAAGATTTCACCTTCAGTTGATGAGCTAAGATTCTATCAAAAACTTGCATCCTATCTTCATCTAGCTTTTGGAGATACATGATCCTCTTGTCCAAAGAATTGGTAAAACTTGAATCTTCAATAGCCTTCATTAAGTGCAAGGCTGGTAATTCAACTGTTACTGGAAGACTGAGCTTCAACACCATACACCACTTGAAATGGAGACATTCCAATTGCTCTTTTGGGTGTAATTCTATCTTCCCAGAGAGCATCATAAAGTTTCTTGTGCCAATTCCTCTGAGAGTCATTGACAAGCTTCCAAACGATGGTTACCAGATTCTTATTTGTTGATTCTTTCTTGTCCATTCCCTTGGAGGGTAGTATTCTGAAGAATGTGCAACGGAAATTCCATAACCATAGTATAAATCCATCATCTCAATAAGAAGAAAAATTGAAGCATTATCAGTCACAATCTTGTTTGGTACCCCAAACCTTATCAAATATGTTCTCTTTAATGAAATTACACACCACCTCAGAAGTAGTGCCTTTTTAATGGAATATCCTCTACCCACTTTGTGAAGTAGTCTGTAGCAGTTAGCATGTGAGTATGCCCAGCACTGGAAGGTGGGTTAAGAGTTCCAATGAAATCCAATCCCCATTGTTGAAAAGGCTCATCAATCACTACTGGTTTTAGTGGTAAAGCAGCCAACTTAGGTCTCCCAACAAAAGTTTGACAGGCTTCACACTTACCTACCCATTTTGATGCATCTCTAAACAATGTAGGCCAATAGTACCCAGCACGAAGGATTTTATGGGTAGTGAAAACATAGAAGAGAAATTCCCTCCACAAGCCTGATCATGAAAATCTAAGAACAACTTCTTCTGTTGCTCTTTGTCCACACACTTCAAGAATCTTCCATCTATGCCTCACTTGAACAAAGCATTCTCCCATAATACATACTGTGTAGACCTTAACTTAATAGCCCTCTTTTCCTTGGCACTCAAGTGATATGGACACTCTCCATAAGTAAGAAAATGTGCAATATCAGCATACCATTTCATCTGTTGAACTGAGGAAGAGGACAATAAGAACATCAACTGCTTCTTTGGACAATGTTGCATCAGCTCCTTCAACAATAAGCTCACACAAGCCTTCACCCTGTACTAGCTTAGTTGGCTTGATATCAAGGTCATATTCTTGAACTTTTTACCCAATTTCCTCTCTTAGTTCCAAACTCCTGTTGTGTAAGAATAGATTTGATGGTTGTATTAGGTACAAACACAACAAAGTGAGAATTAAGAATATAAAAATGAAACTGCTTGACATCTTTGACCACTCCAAAAGCATGTTTCTCCATCATAGTATATTTCAATTCATGAGCTTTCAGAACATAGCTCATGAATGCAATTAGAAGTTCATGATCCTCAGAATCCTTCTGAGTTAGCACAACAGCCAAGGTACTCTCTGTAGCATAACAATAGATGATAAAATCCTTGCTGAAATTAGGACATGCTAAGATGGGAGTTTTAGCAATGGATTTCTTAATACCTTCAAATGATTCTTTACCTTCAGAAGTCCAACCAAATTTTTTATTTCCTTTCATCATGTGAGATAATGCTCATAGTCAGTTCTACAAAATCAAGGAATGAATCTCCTCAGGAAGTTTATCTTACCAAAGAAAGAGTGAACACCCTTTTTGCTTGTGGGAAGAGGAATCTGCTGGATTTCTTGAACTCTTTTGGATCTATCTTGATTCCCTTCTTTGGAGACAATATGCCCCAACAACTTTCCTTCAGTGACACAAAAGACATACTTCTTAGGATTGAGAGAAACTCCATGTTCTCTACATTTATGAAGGACTACTTCAAGATCTGAAATTGATCTTCCCTTGAGGAAGAGAAAATGAACATCAAATCATCAAGGTACAAAACAATACACTTTCCCTTCAGACTTCCAAAATCCAAGTCCATTTCCCTCTGAAAAGTAGCACCAACATTGATAAGACCAAAAGGCATTCTATTGTAGGAAAAGGTTCCCCAAGGAGTAGTAAAAGTAGTTTTCCTATTGATCTGGGGTAATAACTTCCACTTGATTGTATCCAGGAGAATCCACAACATAGACAACATCTCAGAGCCTGTGACAACTTGCAAAACTTGATCCATCATGGGGAGAGGATATTTTCTCTTTCAGAGTAAGGCCTGATTCAAATTTTTGAAATCCACACAGATGTGAATCTCACCATTCTTCTTCCTGACAGGCATAATCAATCCATGTTGAGTTGATGCATAGGGAAAATACTCTTTTCCTTTAGCAACTTATAGATTTCTTGAAAAATAGCAGCGCAGACAACCTTGGGATTGTATTGCCTTTGTTTCTACCTTGAAAGGTTTGAAGTTTCATAGGGATAAAAGTGTTGCATCTCCTTTCATCATTGAGAAAGCCTTGAGATCATCATACAAAATCAAGGCAAGAACATCAACATACTTTTTAATAGATTTACTACCTTTCTTCTTCTCTTCTTGAGTGCAACATTTTCCAATGTTCACCTCTTTTCACTTGACTTCCAATATTATGGAGTCTATTTTTGTTTCAAATATTCTGACAAGGAAGATCTATCTTGATGTAACCTTCATGCATTTTCAAAGGACAATGCCCCAACAACTTAATGTACCAGTGAACAAAAGACACCTTGATTCTTTGGATTAAGAGAAACTCTATGTTCTCTGCATCTTCCTGGATACTAGCTTTTAGAGTTGAAATGACACCCTGTTTTAGAGAAAAGCAATCACTTCCTTCAAGGTAAACAATCACACACTTTCCCTTGAAAACTCAAAAACTAAGTTATTTCCCTTTGAAAGACCAAGAGAAATTCTCTTGTAGGCAAAGGTTTGAAAACCTGGAGTAGTGAAAGAGGTTTGGTACACTTGATCTGAAGGTATTTGAATTCCACTTGATTGTATCATAAGAGAAATCCATGTAAGTGATCAGACAACGAATCTCAAGACAGCTTTGATCAGCTTTGCTAAATTCTTTGGCATCAATCATGGAAGAAAAGAGGATAGTCAATGAATGTTCAAGAATCCCTGATTCAAATTCTTTACTGAAATTGATAAATTAGATGCGAATCTCACCATTCTTCTTCTGACATGCACAATGTTGGCAATCCATGTTGAATGATGTATAGGGAATATGTATTTTTACCTTTAGGCAAAACTTCTAGATCAATCTTGAAAAATAGCACCACACCAGCAACCTTGGGATTGTATTGCCATTTTTGAATCACTCCCTTAGGAAGTTTCTAAAGCTTGAACGGTTTGATCTTAGGATTCATAGAGGGATAAAGTGTTACATCTCCTTTGGCTACCTAAAACCTTGAGATCATCATATGAATAGGCAAGAACATCAACATACCTTTTTAATAGATTTACTGCCTTTCTTCTTCTCCTCTTGAGTGCAGCATTTTCCAATGTTCACCATCTTGGGTTCATCAAGACTCCCAATATTAACCTTTTCACATTCAACAGACTGCCAAGCTCCTTGGGAAGCTTTAGACTTAATGTACCTATCATGCTTATCAAACATATCTTCCAAACTCACCAGCCCTTTAGGGATCTTGTTACCTTTCAATTTGATGTAGCCATCTTGATCCATCTCTTCCTTGATATCTCCTTCATTAGAGGATACACACTCTCTAGGAAAAGTCTCACTTCCTTCAAAATACAACTGGTCAAAATTATCCTTAAGCTCTAAGAATGAGAGCAAAGTGTTGATCATCATTGAAAACCTACTTATTTCTTGCATTATCTGGTACACTGGGCCTATGAATCATTTCAATGGTAAATTTCTCCTGAGAGAAATCTGGGTGAGGAATCAACAGAGATCCTGAGACAGCTAGAGAATCAGCTCTAGTGTTCCTTTCTCTTGGCACAACTTCAATGGAGAAATCATCAAGAAACTCAATGGAATCCCAGAAAAGATTTCTATAATGCTTCAATCTCTTGTTCTTCACTTGAAAAATATCTCTGACCTATTTCACAATCAGCTCTGCATCACCATGAGCACAAAGATTCTTCACTCCCATTTCTTTTGCCATGTTCAATCCAAGTATGAGTGCCTCATATTCAGCTGTATTGTTTGTATTTTCAAAACAAAGCTTGAAAGAAAAAGGATGAATGTTCCCTTCTGGAGAGGTCAACACCACTCCAGATCTAGAACCAGCTGAAGAGAAGCTTCCATCAAACTCTAGAGTCCAAATGCCATTGGGGTCATGAATCACTCCCTTAGGAAGTTTTGCCTCATCTTGTGACATGATCATGTAGTTACCATGCCCTATATCTTCATAGAGTATCTGTGCTTTTGGATCATCAGTATTTTGCATAATGTATTAGTTTGTTTCTCAGGTATCATTAGCTTCTTCATTTTTCCATTGACCGGGATCAAAGCATGCGACCAATCCATTTGAATTTCACCTCCTACCTCCTTACAAAAATTTCTACTCAGCAACATCCCATATGAGGGAGGAATATCAACTACCAAAATAGTGGCTAAGACCCTTTTCTCTGGAAAAGTAGCAAAAGCTACTTGTGCATCTTTAATTCTTCCAACCAAAGGCACTTTCCTACTCTCCATGGAATAGCAGGAACCAAAGGCACGTGTTAGAGTCAGGCCCAAAGCATGAGCTACTTTTGCAGGCATTACATTGTCTGATGCTCCTGAGTCTATAACACAATTACTGAGTTTATGGCAGCTATGAGAAGAGTCACATAGAATGGTTCAATTTTCTCATTAGGGGAAGTGACTGCAACCACAAGGCTTGATTGAGGTGAGGAAGAGGGAGTGGGAAAAATACCTTTAGAAGTACTGGATGAGGCTTTGGATTTGGAATTGACAAATTTTACCATTTTAGCAAAATCTTTTGGATGGGTTTGGTAAAACTCTGCCTCTGAAATTTGGATTTTGGTCTTTTTGAGGTGATCAATGATATCAAAAGATCCAGAGGTGGATGGGGCATCATTGCTAGGAACTTGAGAGACTTTTGATTTATCATTTTTAGGATTTGAAGGACAAAAATATGGAAATAGAAGTAGAAGAAGGGGGATTAGCATTACTCACCTTTTGTGTGGAGGCAGTGGGAATAGGAGCTCCTCTTCTTGAAACCACTGGAATAGTTATAGGAAACTCCTTAGATTTCTTAGCAGGCTGCACCACTTTTTTTTTTCTCCTGAGTCATAACAACATATGACTCACTATTCATATCTGCCACTCTTTCATCATATTCATCTTCATCATCCATACCTTCAGTGGTGAGGAAATGAACTTGAGATCCACCAAGCTCCTCTAGTTCTTCATCAACCTCTTCTTCTGGTTCTTCATAGAGTTCATTAAACTCCTCATCATCAGGTTCTTCAACTTCACAAGTTGCATTGACTGGAACCTTGATGGGTGGGCCTTCAATAGCCAATCTGGTCTGAGAAGAAGGTAAATGGTTCCTAGGCTGAAAATTATTCCTTGGAATATCTTGGTAAGGAGTATGCTGAGCCAATTGTTTCTTGATAGCAATGAGATCATTTGCAAGCTTCTGTACTAATTGATCAGAATTGGCTCTAGGGGAAGAGGAAGAAGAAGAAGCTTTAGATTTAGAGGATTCTCTTTTCAGTTTACCAGACATGATTAAATCATCCTCAACACTGATAGCTAACCATTGATCAACATCCAGAGTTGCAAGGTTAGCTCTCCTTAGTGCATAACTCACTTTAGGTAACTGGGCATTGAGGAAGAAGCACTTTTGGATTTGATCCACTGGACGAGTGTTCTGTGGAATTTTATGAATTAGCTTGTTGAATTTAGCCATAAAATCCCTCATGGTCTCAAATGGTTCCTTCTTGATATGAGATATTTGAGCTAATAGATCATGCACATCTTCAGCAAGTTTGAAACGCTTCTCAAACTGATTTGTCATGGTATTCTAATTAGTGATTGACCCAACAGGAAGATGATAAAACCAATCAGTAGCATTGTCCTGCAATGTCTCCACAAAAATCTTGACAGAGACATCTTCATGTTCAACCCCAAGAATCCCACATGCAACAATGAAGGCTGCAATGTGTTCATCTGGATGAACCTTCCCATCACCCTGGAATTTGGGAAAACTTTTCCTGTTACCCCTAGGTAACTCATGCAATGGCTGAGGAAGAGCAAAAGGCCCAACCCGTTGTCCCCAAGGCAAAGGGGCTGCCATCTTTGGAAAAATTGACTAAAGGGGAACTGAAACACCACCAAGTATTAAAGCACAGAGATTAGGACTGATATGTTCTTAAGGAATGCTATCCTTGGAATTCTTGTTTTTAATAGGAGAGGTGCTTGTAGAATGAGTTCCTTTGTTCCTTCTTGCTGGAAGAGAGAAGTTTTGTTGCTCCAAAAGTTGAAAATGGGAATCCTCAACCCTGAGATATTTCTTCCCACATGTATACCGTAGAGTCACCATACCAAAAATGATCTTGAAGTTGTTCTTTTAGAAAGGGATCTGTTTGAAACAAAATCCCCAGTAGAGTCACCAAAAACTGTTGGGTTTTTAAAATGCTACTTTAACAAACCATAGTCAGGGGATAGCAAGTCCCTCCTCTTTAATGGGAGAGGTTTCCTTATTGAAAGAAAGCAACAAAACTTATATACAAATGTACAACTTTCAAAGTGTGGATTCCTGATACTTTGAAACATTTTATGCCCAAAGATCATCAATATGAAAGAATGGAAGAATTAAGGAGATGAGAGAGGAAGAACATAACAATACCTTCAGGAAATATAGATAGTAGAGTATAACCTTATACGTATTGAGCCAAGGAGATGCAAGGTAGAATCATTCACTTTCATAACAGATATAATTCCAAAGACACAAAGTTTCTAAAATCATATAAACAAGAACACAAATTTTCTTATTATGAAAGATGTATGATTCCCAAATTTTCAAAAAAGGAAAGAAGAAATAGCAGAGGAAGAAACAGAAAAAAATTTGTATTGATTACTTTGAATCTATTACATCTATAGAGTACCAGGATCCCACCCTAACAATGATGTGGATAATCCATTAAATAGATTCCAATAAATAGTTACATTCGGTTACAAAAAATGATGAAAACTGACATTTGAACTTCTCTAATGCCTTGGCCATTTCCATGCCTAGAGGCAAAACCAAACGCATTGAATCGCAGACGTTCATCCTACCTTTGCAAACCTTGAATTTGATCCATCCACGTGGGAGAGATTTAAACTACAGCAGGCCTGAGGAATCCTTTTGTAATTTTTTACCTTTTAGAGAAATTACACTTCAGAACATTTCGGCCCACCCATCCACTTCTGATATAGGCCTGACACATGGCTTTACTTGAGTGGGGACGGAGTCGCGATTCACTTTTTCAATTTTAACTCTTTTCAACCTGGGCTCAAAAACTCAAATTTCTCCACCGACCCACCTCCCCACTTTGACTTTTGATGCGGGCTCAAAATTTGACTTTATCCCTTGGCATGAGCGGGGCTACGGGTCACTTTATAACTTTAATCTCTTTATGGAAACAAAGCCCAAATTCCCAAATTACTTCGACGGCCTGCCTTCACACTTTGAATTTTTAATGGTAGAGTCACGGCTTACTTTATACTTTATGCCTTTATGGAAACAAAGCCAAAATTCCCAAATCACTCCGATGGCCCACTTTCCCACTTTGAATTTTCAAAGCATCAAAACACAAAAAGGGCCCACCTTACCGCTAACACTTGAAACATGGCCATGCATCCCTTTACGGGCCAGTTCATTATTTTTGTGTTTTTGACTAAGTCCCTCTGTTTAGCGAAGGCTTTATATTTAACCCGAGACATGTGGAGGCTTCCCGCTCATTTGGAGACTCTGTTTAGACCTGACCCTCAGAGGTGCGTCGATTGGACACATGGATAGCTGGTGCATGTTTGGGACCTTATTTTGGATTCTCCCCCTGAAAGAGCATTGAAGGGAAACGTGGGGCTTTCTGTTGGTTCTCCTATACATATCTGATTCAATGGCTGGCTCTCCCCCTCCTTTGACTCGGACCACGTGGTGATCCCACACACACTTGGGGACCCACTCTTGATTCTTCCATTGAATATGCGCCAAAGAGACACATGGAGACTTCTACTAGTTCTTTTATACTTAGCCGATTTAGGCCTACTACCCACTTGACTTCTGTTTAAACCTAGACACGTGGAAAATTGGTGCTCATTTGTGTTTCCACTTTGGATTCACCCCCTAAGAGGGCGTCGAGCTGACGTGTGGCTCCTTCCACCGGTCCTAGACTCTTCAATGGCTGACTCTGTCTCTTTTTTGACTAAGACCACATGGTGAGCTGGTGCTCATTTGGGGTCTGTCCCTTAGGTCTCACTTCTGAAGTTACGTCATTGAAGCACGTGAAGGCTTCCACTGACCCTCTTATACTTAGTCTATTAAACAGCCGGCTCTGCCCCTTTTTTGAACCTGGGACACATGGAGGGATGGTGCAAGTTTAGGGAACTATCTTTGGATTTGACCCTTGAAGTTGCGTTGATGAGGCACATGGCACTATCTGTTGAACCTTCCATACTTAGCCGATTCAGGCTTGTTTTGTCTTCTTTTCAGACCTGGGACACATGGAAATCCTACGCTCATTTAGGGACTTTCCCTTTGGTCCTACCCTTGGATTTGCATTGTTGAGATGTGTGGAGGCTTCCAATACTGCTTGAAACAACCAATCAGGATCCTTCAGGCCACAAAGACCAATTTGACACTTTTCCAACAAATAACAAAAGTGACAAGTTTAAAAGATAAACCTGCCACGCTGCATCCAATCAGAGATGTCCATGTACCCGTGGATGTTTGGGCACAAATTGACAGGGAAGGTATGCCCATCATTCACGATCGTGGAAAAATAAAAATGAAAGGGAAAACCCCACCTTTACGCCTAAATTTCAAATTGTTCTCTATGGAATGAAAAAATGAAAACAATACCAGGCTTGAGGCGATCTATAGCCAAAGAGAAGGATTGATAACGACATCTGAGTAAAGGAAAATATTTTCAAGAAAAAGCACGGATTACTCCAAGGCACTGACTCAATATTTTCAAAACTTGACCTCAAAAAGAGGGGAATTTTGAGGGTGACAACATGATGAAGAGGTAGAGAACCTAGATGTTGAGGACACAGAGGGTATGCAAGAGTTCCTAAAAAGTGGAGATGAAAGGGCACACACCTACCATGAACTTATGAACACCAATAAGGTCAAAATTGGAACAGATACTAAACCAAATGAGGACATCATTAGATATTATTGGTGTGAATCTAAGGTTTCTAAGATCATTGAGCTACTGCGTGATTTATAGGAATTGTTCCCTAGAGGCTACCATGAATTAAAATGGGTACATGAATCGTTGGGTGAAATGAGAATTATGTTAAAAGAAGGTCTGCGCCTGGTTAGGAAGAGGCCTTACTTAATGAACCCTAATTTGTGCATCAAAGTGAAAGAGGAAATTGAAAAAATGTTGAATTCAGGAATCATTGAGCGCATCAAGGAATTTGAATGGGTAAGCCCTATGGTGATAAGTATAAATAAGGATGAAAAAATTAGAATTTGTGTGGATTACATGGAGTTAAATTTTACATGTGTGATTGATCCCTTTCCCACCCCATTTACTAAGGAAATATTTGAAGGTGTTACAGGGCATGAGATGTATTCCTTCACTGATGGGTTCTCTAGAAATCATTAGGTGAGGATAGCAAAAGAGGATCAAGAAAGGAAAACGTTCACCACTTAGTGGGAAGTTTTTTGTACATGATTATGCCCTTTAGATTAAAGAATGCGCCTACGGTATTTTTTCACATAGTTTTGCAAGCGTTCCAAAATTTTATCCATAAGTTATTATAGGTGTACCTAGATGATTGGACAACCTATGGCCTAGTGAAGGATCGTTGTGATAATTTGAGGCCAATTTTTGAGAGGTGTCGGCAGTTGAGAATATCCTTAAACATTAAGAAGTGTTTGTTTGCCACCCCCTTTGGAATTTTTTTGAGACACATCATCTGTAAAGAGGGCTTGCTAGTGGATCATGTTAATGTTGTTATTATTTTGGGTATGGAGGAACCTACTATTCAAATTAAGGTGTGCAAATTCTTGAGGCACAGTAGTGCTCATTTGAAATAATAAAGGAAAGGCTCACTATAGGGCCTATTCTGCACTTTCCTTCGTGGTCCAAGCCTTTTCATGTTAGATTCCTCTTACATGGCCATTGGCACAGTATTAGCCTAACCTAGAGAGGGTATTATTGATCATCCTATTTTCTTTGCAAGTAGGAAGTTAACTTCAGCAAAACATAATTACATGACTACATAAGGTAAGGCCTTGTCCATGATCTATGGACTTCATAAGTTTTGAAATTATTTGCTAGCTACACCTTTCATCTTTTATACATACCACATGGCATTGAATTACTTGGAAAATAATCCCATTTTATAGGGGTGCATATGTCATTGGGTTCTGTTATTCTAGGAATTCAACTTCACACTGGTAGTTAATCTAGGTAAGAGTAATTATGCTCAATACTCTTTTTAAAGGATTCAATCAAAAAAGGATGAGCAGAGCATTGAGGAAACAATGTTAGATGCACATCTATTTAGGTTAAACCACTCACCCTCATACTTGTATAGAATATCTTACAAGGTGGGAAGAAGCAGCACCTACAAAGGACTATACAGTGGCTATAGCAACCCGGTTTCTATGGGAAAATAGTATTACAAGTTATGGATGTCCTTTAATTTTGACCAATGATGGGGGCACACATTTTCTTAATGAGACAATCAAAATTTTATTGGATGAGTTCACGATTGCACACCATAATACTACACCCTATCATCCTTAGGAAAATGGAACTGATGATGCTTTCAACAAGATTTTGAGCTAGACATTGACAAAAACTTGTGATGTTGGAAGAAAATATTGGGATGATAAAGTGTCTATTGTTATTTGGGCATATAGAACAACTTACAAGAGATTGAACAAAGCCACACCATTTCAGTTAGTGTTTGGCAAAGAAGCAGTTCTTCCTATAGAATTTATGTTACCTCCTTTGCATATTACATGTGCTGGAGGTCTAGCTGATGAGAAAGATTTAGAAGAATAGATTGAAAAGATAATTAAGATGGATAAGAAATGTGTCATAGCACATTGGAGTCAGAAGCAATAAAAGGCCAGGCATAAAGCATGGCATGACAAAAACATAAGGGACAAAAGTTTGAGATTGGTCAAATGGTACTTCTCTATGACTCTAAGTTCTTCCACCATCCAAGAAAACTTAAGGTACATTGGTTGGGGCCATATATTATCACTTACATCCTTGAAACAGGAGCTTTCTGGTTATAAGCACTTGATGGAACATGGCTACCTGGTTACTTCAATGGGAAAAGGATGAAGCCCTACTATAAATAAGTCTTCTTAGTGTTTGTAATAAGGCAGTATTTCCATTTAGATTAGGTGTTCAATTTTGTCTTTCCTTAATGTGTTTCCTTCTTTGTTGTTATGCTTTGTCAATTTATTTGGTGTGTTATGAAATAAGCACGCTTGTGCGCATAAAGCTAATTACTATATGAAGCATGTTTATGTGTAGAGGACTGCACATACTTTTAGTGTGGGGTGGTTGTCAATATCTAGGTACAAGATTGTGGGAATTGAAAAAGTGAAAGGAATAAGCTTCTACGAGTGCTTTTCTAGTCAAAGGATTGCTTCTACAAAGTGACCAAAGATGGAGATAAATTAAGGGACAGTATAACGCAAGGTAAGCACAGGCCATAAAAACTACCAGTGGAAGGTGCAGTGATAAGGCACTCAGGTGCAAGGAAGTGCGCTGAAGAGAAAATTGTGACCAGAGGGTAGGAAGGTGCACTAGAAGGTTATAGCTGGGGCACGAAGATATACCATGTAGAAAGAAAAAAGTTGGTTAATAAATGAGAGGATATTTGGTAGATGAAGGAGTAATAAATGCATCAAAATTTTGAAAATCTATATAAGGATGGGATACAAGTTCATTTTTACCATTGTGATTAAGATTATTTGAAAAAGAGCTAAGTGTGAAGAGCCAAGTGATCAAATTAAGGTGTGAGAGGTGTGTAGCCAGTCATGATGAAGAGATCTCTATACAGAAAGAGCACTCATCCCTGGTGGTAAAGAGTTTGAGCGAAGCAAGGCGATAAAGAGGAGCGAGGGCATGTGATTTCACCTAGGGCACACTGAATCAAGCTAGGGTTTGATTCACATATTACAGAATTTAGGAGGTGAGTATTTACAAAGGATTACAAGGTGGAAATGGCATCAAAGAAAGTCAGTTTGCAGTAGGAGTGAAGGGAAAGAAGAAGGTGGTCTTAGAAGAAGATGAGATGGCTCCCGAAAGTGATTTTTTCTGAAATGCAATATTTAGAGGGGTTTATCATAGGCCAGGAGTGGGATTCTCACATAAGGAAAAGTAAAGGTGAGTGAGTATAACCACTGTACCATAGAGAATAAGAAGGATCTTGATGCCTTACTGAACACAAAGACAAATAAACATATGGTGGAATACATACTCGGTGTATGACAATGCTGGCTAGAAGCTCTTGAAGAATATTGGAGTTTTCCCAACTATATGAGCTCCCTTACTTCAAGAAATATGAGCCCTTGTACCAGTGGCTCATGAGTAGAGTGCACGAGGATTTTTACTACTTTACAGGATGTAGAGCTAGAATGTCAGTCGTGCTAATCTCCACGGTAACGAGATTGAAGGGCACAAGAGAATATTTGAAAGATGATTTAATAGAAAAATCCACAATCTTGGAGACCAAAAAGGAGTTGGGGTACACAAAATTTCCGTGCAACATGGACATTGATAAACTGAAGAAGTATCTAGTTGTGCAAGCAGTCGCACATCTCATTACAAAGCTAAATGACCAGGAAAGGTGGTCACAAGTGAATACCATGTGGCTACACATTGCTAAAAAGATGTCTGAGGGGGTGTTCTACAACATTTCATGTTACATTGTAGAAAATATCGTTGAGGAAGTGCACATAGGAGGAAGGATCAGCTTTGGAGTTGTTTTGTTGTCGCTGGTGTTCATGGAGATCGGAAGTACCTGGTGGACCAAAAGTGAAGATATGGGAGTATCCCATGGAGAAAAAGTCACCTCTAGAACACTTCAAAAATTACTTGTGTGAAGGATCCATGACATGACAGTTCAAGTAAAGGGCTGAGAAGTGGTACGATAGGATCAGTGCGGACTTTGAAGAAGAATGGTGCATCCCCAAGGACTCACCTTCGGTGGCTAGAAATTCAGTTTAGTTCATTGTATACTAGCACTTTTGGATAGCGTGGTTTGCCATGAGGGATGGAGCATGGAGCCCTTGGTTTAAGTTACCATATGCCTTCACATCAAGGTACTTCTAGGCGTCAATACACAAGTTCTCAGACATGCGGCACCTAACATTCAATGTGGATAAGATAGATTGTGACTACCACATGTTAAGGAAGAAGTATAAGTATCCAAGATGGGGTACATATATTGAAAGGCTCATTTCAGATGTATTGAGCATTAAACCAGTAAGTTTGGTTGTGGGAGATGTTGGATCAGCACTGATGTACCTTCAAATAAATCCCAAGATGGAGAATAACAAGTATGTGGAAGATGAGTTCGCACTTCCAGCACCACCAAAGGGTAAGCATACAATGGAGAACATCCCAGTTTCTAATCCCACAAATCCAATTGAAGTAGAGGATTAGGAGGAAGAGCACAAGGATAGTGGTGGTTTGGAACATAGAGGTAGAAGACATCCTACGAATAAGGATGAGGTTGAGTGTGCCACTACACCACCTCAGCCACAAGAGCGGGATGAGGAATTGGATGTAGCCCAAGGAGAGCACATATTTAAGAGAGTGTTAAGGAGAACAAGGACTTAAGATGCTACTCCACAAATAGTGCAAAAATCACCCAGACTTTATACACAGAAGGAGACAACCACGAAAAGGAGAAGGAAATTAAATTTCAATGAGGAGGTGGAAGAACTAGAGGAAAGCATGCCTAATTCTCCTACACCTCTAGAGAACGTAGAAGAACAAAAAGATGAGGAAATGAAGGAAGGAGAAGACGAGGAAAAGGGAACAGATGAGATAGCTATGGATACTACTTAAGACATGGAGACACAAGTCCCAAATCTAGAGGCTCAAGTTCCTAAGTATCCTAGGTCTAGAAGAACGAGTGGAGAGTACATCCCACCAGCCATGGGTTATGCAGAGGACATAGGTAAAAATTGTTTGTGCCCGTTTCCAAAGCACACTGACACAAAATGACTTATATGGTTGGGAATTAATGGATGAAGATATGGCAACAGTGCACACAAGAAAGTAGTTATCATGGTCCATGCACACACACATGGATGAGACGGATTTTGATGTGTGTGAGGAGTCATGCATATCGAGGAGGTTGAAAAAAACACCTCAAGCTAGACACATGATAGTAAAGCCTATTGTCATGTCAAATGAACATGTGATTAATGCATTGGTCAAAGTCTCAATAGAGGTGGCAAGGCAAAATATGAACAAGTATTCAAACCATATGTTCACACTATGACCACTAATTTCCTAACAGTCACCTCAGGCAAGACACATAACAATGCCATTGGTAAAATTCTCAATAGAGGTGGCAAGGCAAAATATGAACAAGGATGCCATAATTAGGGCGTTCAGGGAATAAATTAAAACTAAGGATGGGGAAATAGCGCATCTAACACAGGAAAGATACTTATCACAAAAGAAGAACTTTGTATTTATCAGCATCGTAGAGGAAATTTGTGATAATATCATAAGAGCTAGGCCACACTTAGAGCCAAAGGTACCAAAGACGTTTCCTTCAGCAATACACTATGTAGGTACATTGGTGGACCTGGTGCTTGAATATGAACCTCTGGGCATGCCAGCAACAAAGGATCCAACACAAGATGTAGAACAAGAGAAGGCTTCAGTGATGTGGAAGATTGCATCATATGAAGGACTGTTGCAAGCACTGCAAGAAGAACTTAAGAAAGAAGACCAAGCCTTGAACATCTACACAGCTCCAGAGGCACTCATCAACATAAAACCCTCGGAGGAGAACAATGAGGTCTAGAAAGTGATGAAGGAAGACACATTGGGCCATGCAGATAGGTTAGCAATTGGTAAACAAAAGTGCGAGGCCTTGACAATAGCCCAAGAACCACATAAAAATCAGCTGGAGGAGCTTGGGAAGCTCGTTGCGTAGAAGATGGATTTTCTAGAGGGAAGGATGACTACAATGTCCAACATTGTGTTGGTCTTACATAATGAAAAGGGGGAGATTGCGAAGGATGAATTGGAGTCCATTGTTCTGGACATTCAAGAAAAAGAAGAGGAAGCACTCCCTGAGTGGTAGACCTTGGAGGCCGAAATAAAATAGGAATATCCTGAATTAGTTGTTCAGGTTGTAGAAGAAGAGACTGCAGAGTAAAAAAATTCTTTCATTATTTCCATTCTTCTATTCTTTACTTCAGTTTTGGAGATGACCATTATCGGGGTGAAAATGAAATTAGTGTGGGGTAATTTTGATCAGAGAACACTTAATAGAAAGCACACAAGAAGTCTGCACGGGAAAGTAGGTCATATTCAAAGGCGCGAACGGATAGGGAGAACATGCACGTAGAGTAGAAGTTTAACTTTCGGGACTCAGCCATTTATGCTCATGAAGGTCTATTTTTAGAGATGGCATGTGGAGAACACAAACGAGACAGAGACGTGCATGCCACGCATTGAATATTTTTGGAGGATCAAATACGAAGCACTTTGCATGGACACAAGCTAGAAATAGATCTGCTACTGTCAATTAGCTAGAAGTATTGTATTGTTAGCACACTTGCATGTGTGGCTAGTTTTGTAACAGCGCATGGCTATTAGTAGCATGCGACCTATTTTGGGAATATATAAGCGGTGAAGGGCAAGTCCCCACCCTTATAAGTATGTAGTAAATTGTGTAGTAAAAAGGAGATCAACATATATAAAAATATGCATACATAGTGAGATTATTTTGTTGAATCTGTTATGCGCATACTAATGTTATTGTAATAAAGCTTCTGTATACTTGTTCCATTGAATATAATGGAGGATATTGGCTGAATCTAAGTGTTAGTTTTGTGTGTACCTGAATCTAGTATGTTTTTGATCTCATCATAGTTAATATTTAGTTTTGTTCTCCCTTAGAGATAGATCTAGTATGCTTTGTAGAATGATGTGTTAGTAAATGGAACTGTTAGTGCAGAATCACAGCACCCCCGAATGGCCTGATTGTGAAATGGCTAAAATGGGGCATTCAGTGTGATTGAATAACATTGGACCATCCCTCAAGTTGTAGGACTTGCAAACCTGAGATGATCCTCCAGAGAAAGTTGGTTCTTGTTCCTAAACTACCTGCCACAAGCTACTCTAATGCAAAAAAAAACTAAACTATCCTAATCTAACCATTCCAAGGAATCAGAGAGAAAGAGAGAGTGAAAGAAATATGACACTAAAGCGGTGATACACCAGAGAAGGAAAGGGGTTAGATCCTTTGTTGAGGGAGGATGAAACAGAGGAGAAAGGAAGATGGGAAGGTCAGACATAAGTGACACAAACCCAGATTCAAATCCACCATTAAAACTCCATGAAACACAACATCATGTACCTGTAAATGTGAAATACATGCGCATGGAAAATTTTTTGAAAGGGGGAGGCATGTGGAAAAAACAAAACAATACAAAGGGTTGAAGAAACACCACAAAAACACATTTTTTTATTGCTCTAAAAGGTGCACAGACCATTACATTTTTTTCTCAGAGGTAAAAATCTGCTTGCTAGGCATAGGGCAAGGTTTTCAACTCAAATAGAGTCGGGGAAACAAATTTGACAGAGTTTCCCTACGCCCAGAATGTCTCCCCTTCTCAAATGAGAAGTTTTACAATATATAGAATGAAAATCAGAGAGAGGGAGAGAGAGAAATCAAATTTCACATCCACCAACTGAAAGCTTAATTAAAATTGATCCCAAAACTCATAGGGCCCACCTGAACCAAAAGCTTTATTGAAATTGGATCTGTTTCCCAATGCATTCAAGATTTTTGGAGAAGAAATGGGTGTCATACTACATTAAATTTTGGTGGTTGGGACTGGTTCTGCCAGTTTTTATGAGACGAGAACATTTTCTCATTTTTTACCCACCATAATTCACCAAAATTCAAATTTTATGCTTACATGGCATAGAGGAGGTCGAGAGCTTTCCAATGGTGCCAAATTTGTTGAGTTTTGGGCATTGGGTTGAAAGATATGTCTATTTGAATGTTTCGAGTCAGGTCTATACAAAAATGGCAAAAACCAGTTAGCAGAATGGGTCCGTGGGCCCGAAACTCACTTTGTGCCTTTTGGCACCAAAAATACAAAATGCAAAAATTGCCCCACAGCCCCGCAATTCAATTTTTGGCAAAAAGTCATCTTCGGGCCCGTCGGCCCACATTTTCCATTTGGGTGAAAAGTCTTCAAGCCCAACTATAAATAAGTCAGGCCCAGTATTTCCATTTGTTTAAAGTCTCCCACTGGCCCATGTAATTTAGGCCTAACACGTGGCTCTTTGGGCACTAACAGAGGTGCGGCTCATTTTTTCACTTTACACCTTCTCGGGGCAAAAATTTCAAACTTTCTCAGACGACCCGCCTTCCTGCTTTGGCTTTTCAACATAGCCACGTGTCCCTTTTCGAGCCCTAGGCATTTTTCTTCATTTGGCTTTAAGATCCCCCACGGGCTTGCAGGCCTGAAATTCACTTTGCACCCTATTTGTAAAAGCACAAAAGTTCCAAAACTCCTCGTAGACCTATCTGCCCAAAATTCACTTGGGAAAATTTTCCTCCGTGGCCCCGCAACTGCAATTTTCCACTTGGCGAAAAATCTTCCCTAGGTCCGATGGTCCGCCTTTGGCAAAAAAATCACGCATAAGGTCCGCCTTATGGTCAGTATAAAATCCTTCCAAGGCCCACCAGCCCATAACTTGCAAAATATGAGGAATTAGAAGGACTTCTTTATATTTTTGGAAAGGGGAAGAAATTTCCCACCTGATAAAGATGCTTTTAGGAAGCCTTAAGTGCTTAGAATATCTAAAAAATTGGGTTGAAGCACTAAAAGAGGAAAAATGGGTGCAATTAACCAAAAAGTAATCATGAGCTTATTTTGGATAACAGGAACTATATATGTTAAGTCTTCATCATGATAGCATCCTGCAACAGTAACCCTAAAGAGAGACCTGGTACCTTTGCGTACTTTGGGTGATCACTTAGCCCAAGTTAAGTGATGTGCTAGTGCGACTAGGGTTTTATTGGATTTGCACTTCTGAATTCTAGGTTACATCATTGGTTCCATTGCCGGGACCTATTTTTCAGTTGTTTTTAGGATGGTTTGCAATGAAGATGTACCGATTGACCTTAGCAAGTATTGAAGAATGGATACATGATCTAGAAGAAGAATACGCATGGTGATTCAACACTAGATCGAAGTTTAACGCATGCATATGGGTGGAACAGAATCTGTATGAAATCTTATATGAGAGTTTTTTCGCTATCTTTCTAGTAGAATTGTACGAGTGGCTAATTACTTATGCATCTAAGTAGAATTGGAGGTATCGCGCACTTGTCTCGACACAGGAAGAATTCTAGGACCTTTATGATGTTGATCTGATTTGGAATCGAGTTGTGGATACGTGGTTTCATGGTGTCTTGAACAATTATATCTAGGATACTCAATTTCCACTTATCCGTGTCTAGAGGTAGCTGAATTCCAGTTTTTACGATATCCAAGGGGAGCTTACCTATAAGGCATTCCACTGGAAATCAAGATCCTAATGGTAACTTAAAATCTAGAGAGTAAACCAATGACTAACTAAACCCCACCACACGCGGAGGTAGGAGTAGGTTTGGTAAAATTTGGTAAACCTAGTGGCAGAAAGGAAGAGAGAGGAAAGGTGGCTTTAGTATAATGAGGCACGTGAGAGGGAGATAGAGAAGTAGCGTAATGTTGCAGAAAGTATGGCATTGAGGAGAGAGATGGATCATGAGGGATTTGAATCTCACGTAGAAGATGTGGAGCCAGAGCATCAGGAACTTCTGCACCTTTTAAAGCACAACAAGGATCCCCCCTCGGCCTCACGTAGAAGCGGGCCAACGAAGACTACCTTGGTCGTGGGCGTGCATATGAATCAACCTGGTAACCTTTCCCTTGTGTTTGGTTTTTTAGCATCTAGTACAAAAATCTAGTTCAAGCAGTGGGAGAGTAGGAGTGAGTATTATAAGACGCACAATGATGGCAGCACAAACGGCTTCGTTATTATACGAGAGTACCTTTTTGGGTGTATCATCAACACAGAATACAAGCGCGTTGATTTTTAGATTAAATTCTAGGAGTAGTAATGCTTCATAGACTTTCGAGGTACAACTTAGTTCTACTATTGGGAGACAATGAAGTACATCTTCTGGTCCAACCCCAGCTATAGGTTTGGGATCAAGAGGCATAGGTAGCTCTTGTTCAGGTAGATCTGAAGGTTATAGAGGCAGGGGAAACATAGGAAGATTTGGATTAGGTGGGCAAGGACCACACTAACCCCAAAATATTTACATGGAAATGTCTCTTCATCTTCCAAAGTATAGGGGCATAGAAGATGCTGCTTAACATGTGCATATGTGTGAAATACTATGGCACGCAAAAGTAATCACAACTTTTGAGCGTAGGGCAAGCCAATTTTCCACTATATTACAAGGGTGCGCACATTGCTGGTACAAATTTTTTGACTCTGATCAGACTTGCGTAGATTTTATAGCTTTAAAGGATGCATTCCTTAAAGAGTTTCATATCCCTAAGTTTGAGAAAAAGAGTATAAGTGTGCTCAAATATATTAAGCAAGGAACTCCTGTAAGTGTTAGAGAGTATGATGCACGGTTTAAAACGTTTTCATCAAAGCTTTATTATGACATACAAGCAAGCCAACATGCATAATGGTTCATTGGGGGCTTGATTACCCCTTTAGGAGGGAATTATCACATAAGACATACACTGATCTGCATGAAGAACTTGAAGAATCTTTGTGCGTTGAGGCAGTTGGAAGCATAGATACTAGGATGAGCCCATTTTTAGAAGCACAAATAGCAGTAATGGAAAAAAAGTTGGAGAAACTATCAAATAATTCAGCACATGAGACACACCCATGGATGTGGTACAAAAATTGTGAAGTAGAAGGTCACACAAAGGATAGTTGTCCTCATAGAATAGTACGCTTGTTGTTGATGGATTGTGAAATATGCCACTTAAACCATGATGCTAATCACTGCCCATTATTACAACGCTCGATAAGGAAGAATGTTTCAAGCTACTGTAAAATCTGCAGGTCCATGACTCATGACACAAAAGACTACCAGCTGATTGGACAAATCCATGATGTTATAGATATTTTTGTACAACAAAAAAGATTTTCAGATAACTCTAAGGGAAATAATGAGCATTAGGACCAGGAGCACAATCAGGCACGATATGATTGAAATGAGGGTCATTTGTGGCAGAGGTCGAGGATATTGTGGTGGATTCGGAGGACGAGGCTGTGGTGGTGGAAGAAGTGATTTTCCTCATGGAACATGTTATACATGCAGATCTCCTGACCACTATAGGTGTGAATGTCCTTAGAATATTACATGTTCTTTCTACAAAAAGAACCATAGCTATGAAGAGTGCCCAGACTTATATGAGCATCTGAGTAAGCAACATAAACAAGAAAACAAAGGCGCGGGGATGGTTAGGATATAGTGCACTGTGGAAAATAAATGGATGCCTAAGATGGAAGCAGAATCGAAGGCACTACAAGTGAAGATCACAACCCACGCTAAGGCAGCATGTGTCAGGGAAGCATTGCAGCAAAGTCCTACCATCACTAAAGAGGAGGTTCTTCATGCATGGTACCCAGATCTTGCCTATCAAAAGAATTTTTATCAGGAAACCATGAAAGTTATAAGGAATCTTCAGGCTGAGATACAATACTTAAAGGAGAAAAAGAAGCATCAGAGATGGTCCAAACTGATATAGATGACTTGAGAGAAGTGTGCAAAATGTTACGTAAGGAGAACATCAGTCCACTATTAGGGAGTTTGTTAAAAGGAAAAACTCTACACGTAAGTACTAAGACTAGACGGCAGATCCTGCATGTAAATCTCCCTCCTCATAGCCTAGATTATGAAAAGGAAATTACTATGAATGATGTTGTGGATGGGTGATTGTTGAGTAATATAATGATTGATAAAGGCGTGGAAGTCAACGTTCTTACCTTGGATGCATGGGTACGAATGGGAAGATCCCCATTGCATCCATCCTCTAATGTATTATTCATAGCTAATCGGACTAAGGCCACTCCCATAGGAGTTTTGAAAGATGCATCCATTACCATACAAGGAGCCAAGTTCAATGGAGACTTTGAAGTTTTAGTGTTGGCGGAGTCAAATAGTTTCCCAAATCTATTGGGGCATCCTTGGTGTTATGCAAACAATGTTGATCTTCGGTTCAACAAGGGTTATATCAGTTTTGAAAATAAAGAGGAAAGAGTTATTATTCCTTTAATAGATGGAAAGTCCGCACCCTATGTTGAGCCCTTAAGTGAAGAAGATCTTAATAGGATTTATGTACACGCCATCCAAGATCCAGAGATGATTGAACCAACCAAAGAAGGACTAATTGAATGGGAGGATGCATAGTCTATTAGCGATACTACATGTGTTGCTTGTGATAATTAAGCTCACAACACTTATGAGTTGGTAGGGCACAAAGTAAAGAGCATATTCCTTCGAGGCACAAAACCACATTATGTCAAGAGGATAGGTAACCACTCGGTACCTTGTTACATAAGAGAAGGGGATCCCATGGTATTCTTGCGTGCCATGGAAGAAAAATGGATAGACCAACTGGAAATAAAAAATATGCTAGCATATACCCTACGTGGGATAGCAGCACACTGGTGGGTGACCCATAGGGATAATCTTGTTGGATGGAATGAAATTGGGATTGCTCTTACTACTAGGTTCTTTAGGAGCAATGCACGTACTCAAATCTATACTTATCAAGGTAATCAACCTATGTTCAGTACCACGTTCAGAAGTATGAGAGACTCTGGATAGAAGGATAAGAAGCTTTACCATCTTCACTATGGGTGCACCAGTTTTATTCCACTTTACAAGGCTGTGCACACGTGCTTGTTATATATATGTATACACTCCATAGAGAAACTGGAAATTGGAAGAAATTAATTGTAGGAATGGCCTAGACATTTGACTTCTTCTCTACAAAGCCTCCTGTAGAAGAAGCATTGAAATTTATGAAGCGCTTAACTATGGGGGATAATGCCAAGGCTAAAGAACTCCTTCAGGAGTTATTAGATGAAGAAGACTCAGGAGCACGTCTTGATAAAGAACCAGAGGCTGATGTAACATTACTTCAACGCATTAGCTTTGAGAAGGAGAAAGGAAAAATGTTCTACCTAGTGGATGATCAAAAAGTAGATAATCTGGATGTAAACCATTCATCAAGGAGGCGTGAGGTATTGTACAATACAGATAAAACCATGTGCGCCTATCATGAGCCTATGAAGACAAATCCGGTGAATATTTGAACTGATATTGAACCTAAGGAAGCCATAATTAGAGACTGTTGGTCAGACTTTGAAGTGGTAAAATACCATAGAGTTACTAAGGGATTACCATGACCTATTTCCTAGGGGGTGCCATGAACTTAAAGGCATGCATGCATCGTTAGGGGAGATGAAGTTAAATCTTAGAGAGAGTTCGCACCCAGTTAGAAAGAGACTTTACAGAATGAACCCCAATTTTCGTTAAAAGGTCAAAGAAGAGATTGATAACATGTTAAAGTCTAGGATTATCAAGCCCCTTGATGAGTTAGAATGAGCTATTCCAATGGTGATCAGTATCAAGAAGGATGGATGGATTAGGATATGCATGGACTACAGGGATTTGAATGTTGCATGTGTATTTGATCCATTTCCTACACCATTCACTGAGGAAATACTAGCAGGAGTTGTAGGGCATGAAATCTATTTGTTTACATATGGGTTCTATGGGTATCATTAGGTTTATATTGCCTAGGAGGATCAAGAAAAGACTATGTTTACTACTAAATGGGGTAGTTTCACCTATACTGTAATGCCTTTCAGTCTAAAAAATGTGCCTGTTGTATTTTCGCACATAGTTGTCCAAGTGTTCAAGGAATTTATTCACAACTTCTTATAGCTATATTTAAATGATTAGATGGTGTATGGATTGGTTAAGGATCACAGTGAAAAATTGTGCTTAATGTTTGAATGGTGTAAACATTTGAGTATCTCTTTGAACATCAAGAAGTGCATATTTGCTACACCATTTGGGATACTTTTAGGACACATAATCTATAAGGAGGGTTTGTTGGTTGATCCAACAAAGGTTGCAGTCATTATAGGCCTAAGGGAGCCTACCAGTCAAAGTGAGGTGTGTGGATTTTTGGGTCATACAAGATATTACAGAAATTTTATCAAAGGCTATGCTAAAGTTGTCGCACCATTAGAAGAGTTACTGAAAGGGAAAGGTATGTTCTACTGGGGAGAACAACAACATCACACATTAAAGACATTAAAGGAGAAACTTACTACCGTGCCTATTATGCATTTTCCTTTATGGGACAAACCATTTCATGTACATGTTGACACATCTGGCATGGCCATTGGCACGGTGTTGGCTCAACCTGGAGAAGGTATTGTAGATCATCCTATTTGTTTTGCTAGTAGAAAGTTGACTCCTGCAGAACAAAATTACATAACTACAGAGCGCGAAGCTTTGTCAATGATCTATTCAATGCATAAATTCTTTCATTACCTACTTGCTACACCATTCATCTTTTATATAGATCAAATGGCATTTAATTCTTTGGTAAATAAACATGTTTTACAAAGGTGCATATGTCAATGGGTGCTCTTATTTCAAGAGTTTGATTTCATAGTTGCGGTAAAACTAGAAAAAAGTAATTCTAGACCAAACCATCTATCAATAATACAGTTAGGAGAAGAAGCATAGGCAATTGAGGATACCATGCCAAATGCACAGTTATACAGGTTACAATGCATGCCATCAGAACTAGATGACATTGTTGTCTTTCTATGAATAGGGATGACACTAGAAGGAATGAAATCTTTGGAGAAGAAACAGCTTGCTATACGCGTTGCACCTTATATGTTAATCAGTGGTGACTTGTACAAATTGGGCTGAGATGAAGTATTGTGTCATTGTGTATTAGAACATGAGTGCACAAGTATTATGGAAGAAGCTCATGGTGGAATTGTAGATGGCCACTATGTCAGTGATGCCACAACATGCAAGATTCTAATTGTTGGATTATGGTGGGAGACACTATATAAATATTGTAAGGAATTTTGTAAGGCATGTGATCATTGTCAATGTCTTAGAAAACTAGTTCAACGAGATGAAATTCCTCTGAGACCTATTACTAGTGCAGATCCATTTGAGCAATGGACTATAGATTTTGTGGGTCCTATTTCACTTACTGCGAGCAGAATTGGATCGCACTACATTCTAACTTGTACAGACTATCTGACAAGGTGGGAAGAAGCATCACCTACAATGGACTATACAGCAGCTACAACAGCTTGGTTTCTATGGGAAAATATTATTACAAGGTATGGATGTCCTTTGAGTTTGACCAGTGATAGGGGCACACATTTTCTTAATGAGACAATCAGAATTTTATTGGATGAGTTCATGATTGCACACCATAAGACTACACCCTATCATCCTCAGGAAAATGGAACTACTGAGGATTTCAACAAAATTTTGAGCCAGACATTGACAAAAAATTGTGATGTTGGAAGAAAGGATTGGGATGATAAAGTATCTGATGTTCTTTGGGTGTATAGAACAACTTATAAGAGATTGAACAAAGCCACAACATTTTAGTTAGTCTTTGGTGCAAAAGCAGTTCTTCCTATAGAATTTATATTACCTTCTTTATGTATTACACACGATGGAGGTCTAGATGATGAGAAAGCTTTAAAGAATGGATTGAAAATATAATTAAGCTGGATGAGTGATGAGCCATAGCATGTTGGAGTTAGAAGTAAGAAAAGGCCAGGTAGAAAGCATGGCATGACAAAAACATAAGGGACAAAAAGTTTGAGATTGGACAAATGGTGCTTCTCTATGACTCTAAGTTCTTGCGCCATCCAGGAAAACTTAAGGTACATTGGTTGGGGTCGTATGTTATCACTTACATCCTTGAAATGGGCACTTACCAGTTATAAGCACTTGATGGAACATGGCTACCCGGCTACTTCAATGGGAGTAGGTTAAAGCCCTACTATAAATAAGTCTTCTTGGTGTTTGTAATAAGGTAGTATTGCCATTTAGATTAGGTTTTCAATTATGTATTTCCTTAATGTGTTTCCTTCCTTGTTGCTATGCTTTGTCAATTTAGTTATTGTTCTTGTGTAATAAGCATGCTTGTGCGCATGAAGCTAATTACTATATGAAGCATGTTTATGCACAGAGGACTGCACATACTTTTAGTGTGGGGTGGTTGTCGATATATAGGTACAGGATTGTGGGAATTGAAAAAGTGAAAGGAATAAGCTGCTATGGGTGGTTTTCTACTCAAAGGATTTCTTCTACAAAGTGACCAAAGATGGAGATAAATGAAGGGACAATATAACGTGAGGTAAGCACAAGCCATAAAAACTACCAGTGGAAGGTGAAGTGACAAGGTACTCAGGTTCAAGGAAATGTGTTGAAGAGAAGACTGTGACTAGAGGGTAGGAAGTCATGTTATAAGGTTATAGCTGGGGCGCAAAGATGTACCGCACGGAAAGAACAAAGTTGGTCAATAAATGAGAGGATATTTGGTAGGTGAAGGATCAATAAATGCATCAAAATTTTGAAAATCTATATAAGGATGGGATGCGAGTTCATTTTTACCATTGCAATTAAGATTATTTGAAAAAGAGCTAAGTGCAAAGAGTTGAGTGATCGAATTAAGGTGTGAGAGGTGTGCAGCCAGTCATGATGAAGAGATCTATGTGCAGAAAGAGCTTGTGTCCCTAGTGGTGAAGGGTTTGAGTGAAGCAAGGTGATAGAGAGGAGTGAGGGCACATGATTTCACCTAAGGCACGCTGAATCGAGCTAGGGTTTGATTCATAAATTACATAATTCAAGAGGTGAGTATTTATAGAGGATTGTAAGGTAGAAATGGCACCCAAGAAAGTAGTTACAGTAGGAGTGAAGGGAAAGAAGAAGGTGGTCGTAGAAGAAGAGGAGGTTTCTCTCGAAAGTAATTTTTCTAAAATGCAATATCCAGAGGGGGTCATCATAGGCCATGAGTGGGATTCTCACATAAGGAGAAGAAAGGTGAGTGACTAAAACCACTGTACCATGGAGAATAAGAAGGAGCTTGATGCCTTGTTGAACACAAAGACAAAAAAATGCATGGTGAAAGACATGTCAGTGTATGACGATGCTAGCAAGAATCTCTTGAAGAATATTGGATTTTACTAGCTGTACGAGCTCCCTTACTTTAGGAAATATGATCCCTAGTACAAGTGGCTCATGAGTAGAGTGCACGAAGATGTTTTCTAATTTCTATGAACCAGAGCCAGAATTTTAGCCATGCTCATCTCCATGATAACAGGATTAAATGGCACAAGAGAGGATTTTAAAGATGATTTAACAGACAAGGTCATAATCTTTGAGACCAAAAAGGAGATAGGGTATACAAAGGTTTTGAGCGGCATGGATATAGATAAACTAAATAAGTACCCATTTGTGTAAGCAGATGCACATCTTGTTACGAAGCTAAATGACTAGGAAAGGTGGTCACAAGTGAACACCATGTGGCTACACGTTGCTAAAAAGATGTCCAAAGGGGTAGTCTATAATATTTCACGTTACATTGCAAAAACTATTGTTGAGGAAGTGTGCACAAGAGGAAAGATTAGCTTTGGATTTGTTCTATTGTCGCTGGTTTTCATGAAGATCAGAGTATCTGATGGACCAAAAGAGAAGATATGAGAGTATCCCATGGAGCACAAGTCACATGTAGAACGCTTCAAAAAGTACTTGTGTGAAGGATCCCTGACAGAACGGGTCAAGAAAAGGGCTGAGAAATGGTATGATAGGCTCTATATGGCCTTTAAAGAAGAATGGCACATCCCCAAGAACTTACCTTTAGTGGTCGGAAAGGCAATTTAGTTCACTATATACCAGCACTTTTGCATAGCATGGTTTGCCATGAGGGATGGAGCATAGATCCCTTTGTGTAAGTTACCATATGCCTTCATAGCAAGGTACTTCCAGGCATCAATACATAGGTTCTCAAACATGTGATGCCTAACGTTCAATGTGGACAAGGTAGATTATGACTACCACACGCTAAGGAAGAAATATGTGTATCCAGGACGGGGTGTATATATTGAAAGGCTCATTTTAGATGTATTGAGCATTAAACTAGTAACTTTAGCTATGGGAGATATTAGATCAGCACTGGTGTACCTTCAACTAAAGCCCAAGTTGGAGAATACCAAGTACATGGAGAATGAGTTCGTGCTCCCAGAACCACCAAAGGGCAAGCATACCATAGAGAACATTTCAGTGCCTAAGCCCACATATCAAATTGAAGTAGAGGATAAGGAGGATGAGCACAAAGATAGTGATGGTTTAGAACATAGAGGTAGAAGACATCTTAGGAATAAGGATGAAGTTGAATGTGCAACTACACCACCTCAGCCAGAATAGATGGATGATAAGGAATTGGATGCAGTCTAAGGAGTGCACTGATTTAAGAGAGTGTTCAGAAGAATAAGGACCCAAGGTGCTACTCTAAAAACATTGTGCAAATCACCCAGACTCTCTCCAAAGAAGGAGACAACTGTGAAAAGGAGAAGGAAACTAAAATTGAATGAGGAGGTGAAAGATTTAGAGGATAGCATGCCTAATCCTTCTAAACTTCTAGAGAACTTAGAAGAACAAAAAGATGAAGAAATGAAGGAAGGAGAAGAGGAGGAAAAGGGAACGGATGAGACATCTGCAAAGACTTCTCAGGACATGGAAACACAAGTCCTAAATCTAGAAGCTGAAGTTCCTAAGCAGCTTAGGAAAAGAAGAACAAGTGGGGAGAACATTCCACTAGCCATGTGTTATTCTGAGGACATAGGTAAAATTTTATGTGCCTATTTCCAAAGCACACTGACACAAAAGGAATTATATGGCTGGGAATTAATGGATGAAGATATGGCTACAATATGCACAAGGAAGCAGTTATCATGGTCGATGCACATGCACATGGATGAATTGGATTTTGATGTGTGTGAGGAGTCATGCATATCAAGGAAGTTGAAAAAGACACCTCAGGCTAGACACATAATAGTAAAGCCTACTGTTATGTCAGATGAACAGGTGAGCAATGCATTGGTAAAAGTCTCAACAGAGGTGTCGAGGTAGAATATTGACAGGGCTACCACAATTAGGGCACTAAGCAAAGAGATCAAAACTAAGGATGGGGAAAGAGACTTAGCGTAGAATAAGAACTCTATATTTATCAACATCGTAGAGGAAATTGGTGATAATGTCATAAGATCTAGGCCGCACTTAGAGCCAAAGGTACCAAAGACATTTCCTTTGGTGATACACTACGTAGGTACTTTGGTAGACCTAGTGCTTGAAGATGAACCTATGCACATGCCAGTGCCAAAGGATCTAGTGTGAGATGTAGAGTGAGAAAAGGCTTCACTGATGTGAAATATTTCATCATATGAAGGAATGATGCAAGCACTGCAAGAAGCACTTAAGAAGGTGGACCAAGCCTTGAACATATGTACAGCACCACAGGTGTTTATCAACATCAAAATCCTGGAAGAGAATAATGAGGTCCAGAAAGTGATGAAGGATGACACATTGGGCCACGCAAAAATATTAGCAATGGTTAAACAAAAATTTTAGGCCCTAGAAGTAGCCCAAGAACCACACAAAAATCAGCTAGAGGAGCTTGGGAAACTTATTGCGTAGAAGACGGATTTACTAGAGGGAAGGATGACTACAATGCCCAACATTGTGTTGGTATTGTAGAATGAGAAAGGAGAGATCGCGAAGGATGAACTAGATTCCATTGCTATGGACATTCCTAAAAAAGTAGAGGAAGCACTCGCTGAGTGGTAGACCTTGGAGGCCAAAATAAAATAGGAATATCCTGAATTAATTGTTTAGGTTGTAGAGTATGAAAATGCAAGTTAAAAACATTCTTTCATTCATCCAAATTCTTTCCATTATTCTATTCTTTGATTTGTTTTAAAGATGATCATTTTCAAGGCAAAAATGAAATTAGTGTGGGGTAATGTTCTTTAGAGAACACTTGACAGAAAGCACACAAGAAGACTGTAGGGGAAAGTAGGTCACATTTAAAGGTGCAAAAGGACAGAGAGAACATGCGCGCATAGCAGAAGTTTAGCTTTCGGGACTTAGATATTTTCACTCATGAGGGTCTATTTTTAGATATGGTGTGCAAAACACACAAACAAGACAGAGACGTGTGTGCCATGCATTGGATATTTTTGGAGGATTGGATACAAATCACTTTCCTTAGACACATGTTAGAAATAGATCTACTACTATCAGGTAACTACCAGTAGTCTATTGTTAGCGCACTTGTATGTGTGGATAGTTTTATAATAGAGCTTGGATAATAATAGCATGAGACCTATTTTGGGAATAGATAATTGATGAAGGGAAAGTCCCCACTCTTATAAGTATGTAGTAAACTGTGTAATAGAGGGACATATACAGAGATATGCATACATAGTGAGATTATTCTGCTAAATCTGTTACACACATACTATTGTTATTGTAATGAAGCTTTTATATACTTATTACATTTAATATAATGGAGGATATTGTATGAATCCAAGTGTTCGTTCTGTGTGTATCACAATCTAGTATATTTTTTATCTCATCATGGTTAATACTTAATTATTTTCTCCCTTAGGTATAGATCTAGTATGTTTTGTAGAATGATGTGTTAGTAATGGAACTCTATGTGTTAATTCTTCATCATGCTAACATCCTCCAACAGCAACCCTAAAGAGGGACCTAGTACCTTTGCATGCTTTGGGTGAGAGCTTAGTCCAAGCTGAGTGATGTGCCAGTACATCTAAGATGTTACTGGTAAATTATAGGTTACATCATTAGTGGAGACTTATACAAACTAGATCAGGATGAAGTTCCATGTCAGTGTGTACTTTAGCATGAGCATGATGAAATTATGGAGGAGGCTCATGGTGGTATTACAGGTGGTCACTATGCAGGTGATTCTACCACGCATAAGATTATATTAGCTAGCCTATGGTGGGAAAAATTATACAAATATTTCAAAGAATATTGTAAGGCATGTGACCATTGTCAGCACCTTGGAAAGCATGGGAATAGAGATTAGATGCCTTTCAAGTTCATTGCGAGTGAAAAACCTTTTAAGAAATGAGAAATAGACTTTTGTGGGTCCTATTTCCCCACTCGTGTGTAGGATTGGATCACGCTATATTATAACATGTATATACTTTCTTAAAAGGTGGGTCGAGGTGAAGCTTATAAAGGATTTCACAACAGCTACAGTAGTAAGGTTTCTATGCGAAAATATTATCAGTGGGTATGGTTTCCCTTTAGGTTTAACAAGTGATATGGGTACTCATTTCCTTAATGAGACCATTAGGATACTATTGGACGAGTTTATGGTTGAAAACCATAAAATTACACCCTATCATCCTTATGAAAATGGAACTACTAAGGCCTTCAACAAGATATTGAGCCATACCTTAACTAAAATTTATGATGTTGGAAGGAAAGACTAGGATGATAAAGTCTTTGAATTAATTTGGGAATACAAGACAGCCTAAAAGAGGTTGAATAAGGCCAAACCCTTTTAGCTAGTGTTTGGCACAGATACTAGTGGATTTCTTGTTACCTTCTCTATGTATTACACGCACAAGAGGTTTGGCTAATGAGAAAGAACTTGAAGAATGTATTGACAAACTGATACAGCTAGATGAAAGGAACGTTATAGAAAGATGGAGTCAAAAGTAAGAAAAGGCCAGGTAGAAGGCATGGCATGATAGGCACATTAAGAAAAAAATCTTGAGGTTTGGAAGATCATACTTCTGTATGATTCAAAGTTTCCGCACCATTCTAGAAAGCTTAAGGTGCATTGGTTAGGACCGTATGTTATCACTTATGTACTTTATTTAGGAGCTTCCCAATTAGAGGTGTTGGATGGAACACGGTTGCCTAGTTACTTCAATGGGAGTAAGCTGAAGCCCAACTATAAATAAGTCTTATGGGTGTTTGTAATTATGTAGTATTGCCACTTAGTTTAAATTTCTTTAATGCATTCCCTTTATATGTGTTTCTTTTCATTTTTTTTTATGTTTTTCAATTTAGTTCAGTGTTTTGTGTATTAAGCGTGCTTACATGCCCTAATTTTTCATGTGCAGAGGACTACAAATACCCTTAGTGTGGGGTAGGGTGCAAACAGAAACATACATGTAAAGGTTGATGTTGATAACAGCCAGGGAAAGATAGGTGCACGCATTAACAGTCATAAGTATCAGAAGGGTGTGCATGGCAATGGTGATAATGGTTGTCAAAGTATAACAAGGTGTCAAGGAAGATGGTGATAATAAGCATGATGCCAAGAAGAAAATCCATTTATAGGTTTGAACGCGTAGATCAATGTGAGGTAGGTAGTGGTAGGGAAAACTACTTGGAATAAGACACAATGGTTGATGTACTTTGGTGTTGGAAGCGCACATAAGGAGGTTTGTGGTCAGTGTAGTTTTGTGTGCTATACGGTTTCCAAGGGTTCCGTGTGATTGGTACATGCAGAGGGAACGTGCATGATAGGCCAAATTTATTTGGGCAGTACGGTGGTAGGTGGCATGGTAATTAATGCGGTGAAAAGTGAAAAACTATAAAAAGGGAGTTGAGACAAGCTATTTTTAAGTTACGATAACTTATGGAAGAGCTCGTGTGAACTATCACGTCCTTATAAGTTGGTGTGAACGATCAATTCCAAAGAATAGAAATTGTGAACAGATTATGAAAAGGGACACGGCCATGTGTAGAACAAATTTGTGAAGGGATTTTGTGGGTTCTGACAATGTGGTATGAGAAATTACAAGTTTTCTAGTTATGGTTTGAAGAGTTAGGGCACAGATTGTAGGATTTTGTAGGAGCAATTTTTTATTTCAAAGCATTGAAAGAAGAAATCCCAAGGTAAATAATAATCAATTTCTTGACCAAGGAGAATGGCACCATGAAGAGGCACAACCATTTCACCCAAAAAGAAGGGCAAGGGAAAACCAGTTGCGACAAAAAGCTTCAACAAGGAATGGTATTCAGAGATGCAATACCCAGACAAGGTATTGATGGGAAAGGAGTGGGTATCCCATGTGCACAAAATGGTTATAAGTGATTATAATTGTAGATAAGTGAGAAGGAATTGGGATTAGAGTTGTTTCACCCTATAGGGGAAAGAAAATAAGATTACAAGTCAGTATATGATGATTCAGTAAATAAGGCTTTGGAGAAGGTTGGACTTCTTCAATTGTATGAGGTGATTTTTTCGGCAAGCTAGAGAGATTGTACCAATATTTGTTTTCTCACTTTCCATGAGGATTACTTTTACTTTTTTGGGAGGAGGATGCGCATAACTCCATAACTTATCTCGTAGTTCATTGGACACATTTGCATTTGAGAGTCCATTGATGATAACTTGGCGACAAGGAGTCTATCCAAGAAACCACTAAGAATTATGAGTATAAGAAGGGTGGGTGTGCCTTTGATATTACAAAGATCAATGACCTAGTCATGAAGATGGTCACACAGCTGCTTACAAAGTTGAGTAGACAAGAGCATTGGACTGTGGTCAACAAGAGATGGTTGAATGTCTATAGGAATATTTTAGAAGGGACCATCTACAACCTTTTATCCTTCATTGTTGAGGACATAGTGGATGTCGCACGGGACAGGGCTAAGATAATGTATGGTAATATTCTACTTACCATGGTTTTTTATGAGATTGGAGTGCTCGATGGGCCAAATAGTAATATATGGGAGTATCTGGATGAATTGCCCTCCTTGGTGAAGAGGATTGTGGCATAAACTTGAGATACAATGACCCCACCTTAAAAAGAACGCTTAGAAAAATTTTAAAAGTGAATGCGTGATGCCTTTGGTGAAGAATGGAGGATTCTCGAGCAGTTACCAGCTTTAGTAAAGGATGAGGCAAAATTTGTGGTGTACCAACAATTTTACATTGCAATGTTTACATTGACTGATGGCACTAAGATTCCATGGTACAAGTTACCATTCACCTTCACAGCACAATATTTCCAATTTGTTGTTAATATGTTCAGGGAGGACAAGAAATTGAGGTTTGATTTAATTGAGGTAGACCAGGAGCATCACTCACTACACTAGACACTTTTATATCTAAAGAAGCACATTTATGTAGATAAGTATGTATCTCATGACATAAACTTGCTTAGGCCCATCACTTTACAAATCGTAGTGATAGATGGAGTAAGGGTATACATTTATTTGCAGCCAAAGTTTGAGAATGGTGCATATGTGGAGGTTGATGTTTTAATTCCCTTAGACCCTACAGCGTGGAAGAAGGTAGAGGTGAAGAAGAGAGATAGAGAGGAAACTCCTATAACAAGTAGGGCATCGAGCGCATGTGGAGGTCAGAATTAAGGGGCATAAGGAACAACATGCATGAGTACTTATACTCATCAGAAGAAGTCCCCAGAATAGAAGCAGTCTATGAAGAGGAAGAAATAGAAGGTGATGCAAATCTCTGACTCTAAGAAGATGGAGGCATGTAGGATGAGGAAACCGAAGGGGAGGAAGAAGGATGAGAACTTGAGGGTAACTCTCCTATTTTCAATGTGCACAAATCAGATGAGGACAAGGACGTGTATTTGGAGGGAACTAGTGAGGAAGGAAAAGGAGAAGGTGATAGAGAATAATTTGGAAAAAAAATATGTAGGATACCACACATGTTCCTAAACCAGAGGAAGAGACCATGGTGGAGCACGAGGTTACGGATATCATTCAGAACCTGGTTAAGAAAGAGATAGAACACATCTTGGAGCACATAGATGGTGAGGATGAGGAAAATTTTGGGAGCGTTGTAGCCGAGATAAGATTGGTGGTTGGGTTTCCTAAGGGTACATACATAGGTGAAAAAAGCACACCTACCCAGCAGGGGCCTACCATGTCTTATAACGTAAACCCTAACAAGGTCTTGCGCGCTCACTTCCAGAGCACAATGCCCTCGTACCAACTCTTTTTTTCATATTTTGATAAGGAGAGTACATACCCATGTATAAGGAATATGTTTTCATGGGATTTTGAGTCCCATGTTGACAAGCCAGAGTTTGAAGTTAGTGCAAAAGTTTTGCTAGATATGCGCACTTCACCAAGATCATAGGATGTGAATCTAATTGTGGTTTCATAGTAGTTATCTCATGAATAGGTGTGTAATGTGCTTTATAATCTTTCAGTGGAGGTGGAGGCCAAGATTTTTGGATGGAATAACAGGATAAAATCCTTGGAACATGAGCTAGAGAAGAATAATAAAGAGATCATTGCGCGGGATAATGAGATAAAGGGTAAAGAGCATATAATTATGCAATTGAAATATAAACTTGAGGAAGAGAAGGGGAGGTTATGTGAAGTTTATAAAAAGGTGGAATTTTACTCAAACTCAATCATTATAGTGAAATTAGATTTGACCCCCCTGCACAGAAGTATTAATCAACCTTTTATTGTTTAGAGGACTTGACATGCATTATCACAATGCAAAAACAACCTTTAGAACTTGAGTCGACGGAAGAGGTTATGGCATGGTAGAAAGAGCAAGAAAAAATGCAAATCATGGTGACTGTAACTCATTATAATGAGATTCTTGCTTAAGTAGAAACCATCGATCACATGGCTGAATTTGTTTATGATAAATGACAAGACAATGATAGGGTGCAAGCATATTGGTTGCCACAAATGAGGCAGATCTGTAAGATTTCTAGGCCAAGAACAGAGGGAATTGGTCGCAACACGACAGGATACTTGCTGAAGTAGAGAAAAAAACTGAAGCCATTGAATATCTGAGGGCCACTGTAAAGGATAAAATAAAGGAATTATATCCCCAAGTGATGTGCAAGATGGATGCGATGATAGACCTTAGCAAGCAACTGGAAAATATTGTTGACACATGTAACGCTAAGGGTGAAGAGTTGAAATTTAAGGAATTAAATACAATGATGGGGGATTTATTAAAATAGGTGTAGAGTGAGCTATAAGCTTTGAATGAGATTCAAGCTTTGTTGACTAAGGATTACCTGGTTCTTATATAGTAGTAGTTGCATTCTTTATTCTTTGGCACAAGCCAGTTACAGGTGAATTATTATTTCATTCTTTATTCTTTTTTGGAGGATCAGGATGTTTCCAAAGATGGAAAACCCTTTTAGTGTGGGGTAATGTTGATCACATAAAAATTACTGATTCCCAAGAACAAGGTTAGAATGTGGGAGAAAATCGCAGAAGGAAATGCTTGCGCAGAGAGCAGGGTTTACATGCTAAAGACAGACAGGTTAGGATTACACGCAGAAGAAGGTAAGACTTAGCTAGTTTTGGAATGAAGGGATAAAGATAGACTTGGAGTGTTGAGCATGGCTTATAGGAGACTTAAGCACCACAAAAAGGCTATTTTGGGATTTTGGAAAGACAATGACACGCATGTTCGAGAGCTAATAATAGGATCTGTATTGAGATTTAACTAAAGAGGATCTATTGTTAGAAAGCTTGCATGATTTTTTTACTTATTTTGTAGTGACACATGGATATTATTAGCATGTAGCCTATTTTTGGATATGCATAGGGAGTGAAGGGAAAGTCCCCGCCCCTATATATATGCATGATCTACATAGTTTACGGTATCATCATGATCACTTTTGTATTATAGTTATGTTACTGGTTTGTGTACACACATGACTCATGGTAACCTTAGTATGTATGTAAGAAGCTTCTGTGTTCTGCAGTATTAATATAATGGACCATATTGGTTGGATATTGGTGTTGGATGTAACTAAATATAGATCTTTCTTGGTAAATCTAATTCTAGTAATTGTTTAGCTAATCATTTCATATGGTTAAGGTATAGATCTAGTTTATGCACTGTGGACTACCTTATTATCTATTATAGATCTGAATTATATATGTAATCATGCTAACATTTTGGAAAATATTCCATAAAGAGGGACTTGGTACCTTGCACGCTTAGCGTGAGTGCTCAATTCAGGCTGAGTGATTTGTCAATGTGCCTTAGGATTTTGGTGGTAAAACCTAGGTTGCATTAAGTAAGAGCTTCATAAATTGCTCAACGTAGGCTTCATTTGACCAATTGATTATTTTGAATGGATCTCTATCATAGTCCCATTAGGTTAAAATACTGGGAGCATACGCATATGTACATATTTTCTTGACATCAACAAATCTTACCCAAAAGATTATTTTCCACTATCAAATATCGACGTGATTGTGGATTCTACAGCTAGGCGTGAAATATTTTCCCTCAGGGATAATTTCTCCAGATATAATAAAATCAAAATAGCTTAAGAAGGTCAACAAAAAAATTATGTTACTACACCTTGGGGCACACTCTATTATCAAGTTACACCCTTTGGACTCAAAAATGTCAGAGCTACATATCAATATTTCATGACTGTCATCTTCCATGACATGATGCATGACATTGTTGAAGATTATGTCGATGATATTATGGGAAAATCAAAGACTAGATAAGAACATCCCATGGTTCTTTTCTGCATCTTTGAATGATTTAAAGAATACAAAGTCTAGATCAATCCTAAGAAATGTGTTTTTGGTGTCACATCTGACAAGCTACTTGGTTTTATTATTTTGTAGCATAGAATAGAAATTGATCCAAATAAGGTTAAAGCTATGGTTGAAATTCCTTGACCCATAGATCTAAAGCAACACAGAAGCCTACACGGTAAAATCCAATCCATCAAAAGTTTCACATCACAGCTTGATGATAAGTAACATATGTATCATCATATTTTTAAAAAGGGAACATTCTTCCATTGGAACAAATAATTTCAAACCTCATTTGACAATCTCAAGGAATATCTACTGCATCCTATCATATTAGTGTCTCCCACTCTAAGAATTTCTCTCCTTCTTTACATTTCAGCTACTCAACATGCCTTGGGAGATCTCTTAGTGTAGCATGATGTCCATAGAAAATAACAAGCCATTTATTGTCTAATTCAAACCCTAATTTCTTATGAGCTTAATTAAACCTGTATGGAAAAGCCATGTTTTTCCATTGTTTTTACTTCTTAAAATTTGTGTCACTATATGCTCAATAATAGATTCAAGATCATAGCTAAGGTGGACCCGCTCAAATATTTTCTCTTAAAATCATCTTTAACATGACACATGGCTGAATGGACCATGTTATTGAGTGAGTTTGACATTAAATATGTTAATCATAAATCTATCAAAGGACAGGTTCTAGCCGATCAGCTAGCAGAAGCTCCAGTTTTTTATTCCATGCCACTTAATAAATGATTTCTAGATGAATCTATATTAACTATCAAAGAATAAAGCATATGGACATTATACTTTGATGAATATCTTACACATCCAATCTCAGGAGCAGGCATTTTGTTTATTACACCTCAAGGAGATCTAATCCCAAATGCCTTTTGGCTCACCTTTCCCTACAACACCAATATAGCTGAATATGAGGCACTCATAAATGGAATGAGAATGGCCATTTAATGGAAGATAAAAACTCTCAATGTCTTTTGTGACTCACAACTCATCATCAAACAAGTTAATAATGAATATTCTACCAAAGATGAAAAATGGGTTCCTTATAAGAAAATGGTGGACATTTTCAAGTCTTACTTCCAACACATTCAATTCAAGCAGGTACCCCAGGAAAGAAAAAAATTAGCAGATGCAATGACGACCATTAGTTCTCTATTATACATACCTTTCTATGCCCCTAATCCACAATCCTTGGTTAAACATATTACAGTTCCAATCTATTACATTCCTGAATCAAAGATGGTATGTGACATTGTTGGTCCTTACTCCCCATGGTACCACGACATCTACACCTATCTCCATGATCATACCCTTCTGCCTAATCTTCATCAGAAACCACTGTAATTGCTTCATCCAACACAGCTCATGCCTACATGAGTTCTCGATCTTGTGGGAAAACTTAATCCCACTTCATCCAATGGTCACAAATTTATCATTACTACCACACAATACTTTACTAAATGGTTCAAAGTCATCCCACTTACCTACATTACCAAAAAACAAATATATGAATTCATCCTTAATCATATCATTTTCCACTACAATATTCAATTTGCTTTTATCACGATCAATGGTAAATACTTCAAGAATCAATAAATCCATGAGCTTTGTGACCATTTCCACATCAAGCTCAAATTTTCCACCCCATACAACCTCCAAAGTAATGGAAAATCCAAGGCATCCAATAAAAAAGTAAAAATTATCCTCAGCAAAATTTTCATTCAAGCAAGACGAGAGTGGCATACACAAATTTATCTTTCCTCTTGGGCCCATCACATATTTATCCACACACCCATCGGTTCCACTCCATACTCACTTGTTTTTGGCACTGATTCAATGTTTCCTATTGAGATCAAGCTCATTGATGATGAGGACTATCAATTACATCACCTACAAGAACTCAAGCTGCTATATGAGAAATTCCTTCAGGACCTGAACCACATCAAAGCTTATCAAAATCACCTGAGGAGATACTGCAAAAAGTGCATCAAAACTTGTGAATTTGAAGTTTGTGACCTAGTCCTTAAGGAATAACAACGTAACACCAATGTTGATCGTGAAAAGTAAGGTAAGTTTAAACCCAACTAGCTTGGACATTACGTCATAATCACCAAGTTCAAATTGGGTGATTATAAGATTGCTACTCGGGATGGGTATGATATGGATGATCACGTGAACATTATGCATCTCAGCCACTTCTACACCTAAGTGCCCTTAGCTCAAAAATAAATTTGAAAATATATAAAAATAAAATAAAAAATAATAATAATCCATCCAATGGTGAAAATTACTTCATTAGAACCTTGGGCAAGTACCATGGTGAAAACTAGTTTCTAGCACTATGGTAAATCAGACCTTATGTTCACTAGTTCCCTACAAATTTAATCAACACACTGGGGGCAATCCCCTTTTATCCATACCCACATCTCCATCCCTATCCACATTCTTTTCCCACTATCCAAAATCCAAATTCTTCTAATCGTGACTACAAAGCAATGGATCTATCATGACTAGGAATGTTATCTCGATCCTAGCTAAGGTTGCATCATCTATAGCCACATTTTGGAACTACAACATTCAGAAGGATCTCATGAAAATGTCAAGAATAGCAACCCATGCAAGATCTAGAGGATTTAATTTCTCTTTGAATCCCCCCTTGCTGGGCCCCAAAATATCATCTAAGTACAAGAAGCCGCATGTGCACACATGACCTAGTTGAAAAAGGGCACGTGGGTTGAAGGCGTGCAGGGAAGGGTCCTACCAGTAGGTTATAAAAAATAGGGCATGCGCACAAGACAAAATAAGGTTTTGTACTTAGCTACATTCGTCATCCCAAGAAGCGCACTAGAAAAGCATGACCTTTATGGATAAGGTGCTAACCTGGCAACTGTGGGATCAAAAAGGGAATATTTTAGGCATGCAATGAAAGGTTCTAGAATACATCATTCCAAGGAGTGGATATCTCATATCTGTGAAGGCATGCTCCCATGGAGGACCACTTCGACACTTGGCGACCAATCTGTAACTTTTGAAAGTCATGGCGGTGGGTGTTAAGGTTATAAATACAAATGCCCAATAGAAGAAAGATATAGATAGAGAGTGTGGAGAGTGCAGAGGAGAGAAAAGAGAGGTGAAGCCCTACATAAATAGAATGGAGGATGTTATGTGTTTGGGATTAGGAGAGCTCTGTAAGTAATGACACATTTAGAGGGATGGGTCTACATTCTTTTTGTTTTTACAATATGGTGAGCATAATGTAGTTCTAATGCATGACTTGACTCTGCATTGTTATATAAGGGTTTTTCATGACCTCAAGGGATTGTAATGTGGTTATTGAATCTGTTAATATGAATACAGTGCTCTATTATAAATCATCTTTTTGTTTTGGAGTATACTACTTAAGCATTTCCTTTCTGTATGAACAATTTCCATATGTTGCTTATTATTTCTATTTCTAGATGTAATGAGATAACAATTCATCCTAGGCTCTTAGAATATGGCATGGTTCTTTTTCTACTCATTTCCATTTAAATATCTTTTATAAGATGATGAATTCTCACAATACTCACATAAAGGAGAGACTCGGCACTCGTGCGTGCCTCGGGTGAGCACACAATGCCCATTAGGTGATAGGCCAACACGCATGAGATTAGACTATTGGTCTAAGGGTATAAAATATGACTACATCTCGGTTCCATTACTGAGACCTCTTTTTGAATTTATTGTGAGAAATTGCATGCATCTTTGTCCCTGAAATGCATGATGATAAAGCATTTGACCTTAGAAATTTTTGAAGGATGGTTCAAGAGCATGGAGGATGATTTTTCTCATAGATTCAGCATTGGACCTAAGTTCGATGCACGTAGATGGGTAGAAGAGAACCTATGCCATGAGTTGTATGAGATATTATTTTTTTGCTTCCCAGTAAAACTATATGAATGGCTTTCAGCATACGCATCTAGATCAAGTTAGTACTATAGATCACACGAATGGACCCAAGATGACTATCAAAGGCTGCAAGATGCATATCTGACTTGGATGCGTGTTTTTTATCACTGGTGGAAGAGGGTGTTGAGCAATTATACTCTTGAATATGCCATTTTTATGTATTCTTTCCCAGAAGTTGTTGAGTTTGAGTTTCTAAGGGAGCCTAGAGGATATTTTTTTCATGTTATTCCTTTGGATATGAATCTCTTGGTCATTATTTTGAGTTTAGAATCATTTCCCATGGCTGGATAAGCTTCTCTGAGAGCTGGGGAGGAAGATGGAAAACATTACAGCTAATAAGAAAAGGGAGGAGAGATGACTCAAGTATATCGAAGCTCATGAAATGGAGATGACTAGATAACGCCAGGTTGTAATTGTGATGGATCTATGGAGGTAGACGTTGTAGGAAGGAGTTGAGTTTCACGTAGGGGACATGGAGCCTGAAAAGTCTGTGCTACCCCATCTTCGTAAGTGCAGGAGAGAGGCCCTTCATCTTCTGATAATAGTTATTCGCATGGAGAAAGAAGAGCTGTCGGCCCGTATCTAAACCCACCTGGTGACCAACCCCTAGTGCTTGGTTTTCCAGATCAAGGGAGAAGTATTGTTAACCCAGTTGGTATCGATGGGCATAACTGATCTGTGCCTAGGAGATATAATTTCTTGTTTTGAACATCCATGGTTGTGTAATCCATTCCTATATTTGGAGGAATCTTTAGACAAGGTGCAGATACATAAGGTTTGGGTATCATGTCTGGGAGTGGTGTGGTACATACAACTGGAAGTGGGACAATATTGCAAACCATCCATGCACATCTCATTGGTACATTAGGAACACTAGGCGCGACCAATTCTGGTCCTTTTCTAACCTCAAGAGGTGAATCTGGTGGGTTAGGAGGAATAGGACATGGTGGATCTAGTGAATCTAGTGGAGGAGGAAACATTGGAGGAAACCAAGGCTCTGGATCAAGAGGACAAGGACCCCAACCACCTCCCCAAGTGTTTTTTGAGATGAATTTACACTTACCAAAGTATATTAGCATTGAAGATGTTATAAAGCATGTGCACAAGTGTGAGTTACTATGACACATGAAGGGGATCACTACCTCAGATTAGAAGGAAATCCAGTTTAAAATGATGTTGCAAGGGCACACACATAGTTGGTATAGGAAGTATGACCCCCATCAGACGGTGGTAGACTACACCACATTAAAGAATGCCTTCCTAGCAGAGTTCCATATCCCTGAGTTTGAGTAGAAGAACATCAGCGCTCTAAAGGATATCCAGCAGGGAATGGCAAAGAGTGTGTGGGTGTCAGACGCGTGGTTCAATACTCTCTTGTCAAAACTATCCTATGACATTCAACCTTCTCAACATGCTAAATGGTTTTTCAGAGGATTGATAACACCATTTATAAGGGCTCTTTCACACAATACTTTCACAAAAATGCGTGAGGCATTGGAAGTTATCCTGCACACCAAAGTTATTGGGAGCGTTGATATTGGTTTTAGTCCTTTTATGGAGGATCAAATTGCTGCAATGGCCAAGTAGTTGGATATTTTATCTACAAACTCAGTGCATGAGGTTTGTAGTGGGCTTTGGTGTACAGACTGCAAAGAGGAGGGACATTTAAAGGATATTTACCCTCAGAATTTGGTGTGCACTATGTCAGTAGACTGTGAGATTTACCATGGGGATCATGATGTAAGTAGATGCCCTCTACTCCAGCACATAATCCACAAGAATGCTTCTTTCTATTACAATATTTGTACCTCTATGACCCATGATACCAAGGATTACAAACTGATTGATCAAATCCATGATGTTATTGATCTGGGTGTGTGCCAGACTAGCATTGCAAGCATTTCAAAGGATGATGACCATCGTTATAAAGGACACATAGATGGAGGATCACATGGAAGATCTTTTCACAGAGGATTTCATGGTCGTAGTAACCATAGTGGAGGACAAAGTGAGTTCCCATGAGGAACTTGTTATAATTGTGAATATACAGAGCATTACAAATGCAAGTGTCATGATTTGTTACAATTCTCATGGTGTGGAAAGAAACACAAGTATGAAGAGTGTCAAGAAATTTATGAGCATATGAACTAGTAGCACTAGAAAGACAAAGGTGTTGGGATGGTGAGCATCAAGAAGGTCGATTTGTAGTGGATTCCAAGAGTATCGCATGAGTCAAGGCTAGAACCTATGCTGGTGACGACGTGATTAGAGGCCGCATGTGCCAGGGAGATGCCAAGACAAAGGACACTAGTTTCAAAAGAGGAAGTGGTACATGGAAATTATATGGACCCTACTCATCAGAAAGAGGTGTATTAAGAGACTATGGACGTGATTTGGAGTTTACAAGGGGAGATCCAATGTCTGAAGGAGAAATCAAGGAAGTTGGAGAAAAGGAAGAATGTCAAGGTTCTAAGGAATGACCTGGATGAGGTCAAGGAAGTATGTAAAATGTTAAGAGATGAGAATATTATTCCCTTGCTAGGAAAATGGCTGAGAGATAAGGTACCACATGCTGGAGTAGAGTGCGAAAGGAAGGCTTTACATGCAAACCTTCCTCCTCACAGCCTCGACTATGACAAGGAGATTACTTTGAATGTGGTTTTTGATGGATGGCTTCTAAGTAATAATCTCGTCGACATTGGAGTAGAGGTAAATGTAATTACCTTAGATTCTCTGACATCAAATGGGAAGGCCTATATTACATCCATCTTCGAATGTGTTATATATGGTGAACAAGACTAAGGAAATTCCATTGGGGTCCTTAAGAATGTCATTATCACCATTCAAGGGGCCAAGTTCACTGGAGACTTCGAAGTCTTGGTGCTCGCTGAGGCAGACAACTTTCCAGCGTTGCTTGGGTGCCCATGGTGTTATAAGAACAATGCCTACATGTGGTTTAACAAAGGGTATATCATCTTTGAAAACAAGGAAGAAAGGGTGATCATTCCTTTGATAGATGGGAAGTTGATTTCCTATAGTGAGCCCTTAGAAGAAGAATTCCTTGATAGAATCTATGTGCGCTCCATCAGAGATCTTGAGATAATTCACCCCATGGAGGGAGTTATCCAGTTTGAATATGCTCAATCCTTGAGTGATACCACTAGTGTGGCATGCGACAATTGGGTGCATGGGACTTATGAGTTAATTGGGTGACAATTGAGAGGATATGTAACAAGGGTAACAAAGGCATGCTCAGTCAAGCACCTAGGAGGAAATAAGTTTCCAAGTTACTCTGGAGGAGCATATCCTGAAATTTTCTTGTGAGAAATGGAAGCTCAGTGGAAAAATGAGGACGAGAGGAGGGGAATGCTCAGTTATAACCTACTTAGAACTACAATGCACGCTAGTGGGCTACACATCAAGAGAACCTCCTAGAGTGGCATGAGGTAAGGATCACATTTTTTGTAAGGTTATATAGGAGCAAATCGCCCATGGTCATATAAGACTACCATGGTAAAGAGACCACCTCATTTCATATCCAAGCATGTGAGAAGGCTTAGATGGGGAGTGTAGAAGTGTTACCACCTTCGTTATGGGTGCATAAATTATATTCCACCTTACAAGGTTATGTGTGTGCATGGTATATTCATTCAGAGATGCATCATCAAATAGGTAATTGGCAGGAGTTGGCAGTTGATCTCATTCAAGCCTTTGAGTATAGGAGTACCAAGCCATCAGTAGATAAGGCGATGTAAGTGATCAAGTGCCATACAATGGGAAATAGTGTTATGGCAGAGGATAGGTTGTTGGAGTTACTAGGTGAGCCTTACTTAGAGATGTGCCTCAATGAATAAGAATCAAAGGAAATACATCTTGAGTGCATGTGCATGGAAAAAGAAAAAGGAAAATGGTCTATGTAATAGATGAAGAAGAGATGGAGACTTTGGATTTTAACCATTTAGAAGGTATGCGTGAAGTCATAGACAACGTTGATGAGTGATCACATGCCTACCATGAGCCCTTGAAAATAAAGAAGGTTAACATTGGAATGGAGATGAACCTAAGAAAGTTATCATCAGAGACTATTGGTCAGAAAAAGAAGTTTCAAAATTCATTGATCCATTGAGTGAGTTCCACTATTTTTTTCCTTGCGGGTACCATGAACTCAAAGGCATTGACCATTCCTTGGGAGTGATGAAGATCAAGTTGAAGGAAGGTGCATGCCTAATTCAGATGAGGCCTTATCAGATGAATCCAAATTTTGCGTATGGGTCAAGGAAGAAATAGACAAGATGATAGCATCTAGTATCATTGAGGAAGTGGAAGAATCAAAATGGATAAGCCCAATGGTTATCAGTATCAAGAAGGATGGTAGGATAAGAATTTGTGTTGACTATAGGGATCTGAATGTAGTATGTGTCATCGATCCTTTTCCAACCCCTTTACTGAAGAAAATTTAGATGGAGTAGTCAGGCGTGAAGTCTACTCTTTCACAGATGAGTTCTCAGGGTATCACCAAGTCTGGATTGCAAAGGAAGACCAGAGAAAGAAAACTTTCACCACTGAATGGGGATTTTTTTCCTACACGGTTATGCCTTTTGGATTGAAGAATGCATCTGTTGTGTTCTCGCGCATCATGGTATAAGCATTTCAGGACTTCATCCATAAGTTTCTTCAAGTTTACCTGGATGACTAGACTGTGTATGGATTGGTGAAGGATCATTGTGATAATTTAAGGCTGATGTTTGAGAGATGTCAACAATTAAGGATATCCCTCAAAATTAAGAAATGTGTCTTTTCTACTCCATTTGGAACTCTATTAGGACACATTATATGCAAAGAAGGTTTGCTAGTAGATCCCACTAAAGTTAAAGTTATTATAGGATTAGGGGAGCCTACTAATCAAAGTGCAGTGCGTGGATTACTTGGGCATATGGGGTATTACAAGAAGTTCATCAAGGGGTATGCCAGGATCACCACACCCTTGGAGAAATTGTTAAAACATACGAGTGTCTTTCATTAGGGAGAGACATAGTAGAAGGCATTTGACACTTTGAAGGATAGGATTGTCATGGCACCCATATTACGTTTTCCTTCTTAGGATAAGCCTTTCCATGTGCATGTTGATGCCTTAGGGACAACTATGGGAGAAGTAATAACACAACCTGGTGATGGAATTATTGATCATCCCTTGTGCTTTGCAAGTAGAAAGTTGACACCAGAAGAGTAGAATTACACAACTACTGAGCGTGAAGCATTTTCTATTATCTACGTGCTATAAAATTTTAAGTAGTATCTATTGGCAACACCATTTATATTATACATGGACCACATGGCATTAAAGCACTTATTCAACAAGCCCATGTTGCAAGGGCACATATGTCATTGGGTCCTATTATTTTAAGAATTTGAGTTAACAGTGGTCGTAACACTAGGAAAGAGCAATTGAGGATGTGACCACTTATCAAGGATTAACTTAGGAGAGGACGTACAAAGCATTGAGGATACATTGCTAGATGCGTAATTGTTTAGGTTGTAGCATGTGCCCTCAGACTTGGAATATATCACAGTGTTCTTAAAAACTGGTGAGGAACCGGAAGGGATAAAGGCACTGGAGGGAAAGTAATTAGCAATATGCGCCACACCTTACATGTTGATTAGTGGATACCTGTATAGATAATGAGTGCTAAGGTAGAGGAGCTAAGTTTTGAAGAAGTAAGCACCCAGGTGGGTGACCTCTATCAGTAAGCTCAGAACAAGCTTAACAATTGGGGAAAGTTAGAAACAGAATTAGAGAAGGATTTCCCTCTCCTCCTTCAGAAGTAAACAAGTTCCCCATTCTTGCATTCTTTTCCCATTTCTTCATTCCATTATTCTTCCATTCCAACCATTTTTAAGGATCTTTCATTCTTTATTTCTTATTGAAGAGTGTTTCTAAGGATAGAGAACATGCATAGTGTGGGGTGATGTTGGGCCCCAAAATATTAGCTAAGTACAAGAAGGTGCATAGGCACACGAGACCTAGTTGAAAAAGAGTGCGTGGGTTGAAGGCATGTAGGTAAGGGTCCTAGAAGTAGGTTGTAAAACATATAACACACACACAAGAAAAAACAAGTTTTGTACTTAGTCACATTCAGAATCCTAGACAACACATGAGAAAATCATGACCCTTGTGGATAAGGTGCCAACTTGGTGACTGTGGGATCAAAAAGGGAATATGCTAGGCATGTGCTAAAAGGTTCCAGAATAAATCATTGCAAGGAGTGGAGAGCTTGGATCTATGAATTCATGCTCCCATGGAGAACAACTTCGAAACTTGGCAACCAATCTATAACTTCTGAAAGGCATGGCGGTGGGTGCTAAGGTTATAAATACAAACACCTGATAGAAGAAAGATATAGATAGAGAGTGTGGAGAGTGCATAGGAAAAAAATAGAGGTGAATCCCTACAGAAACAAAATGGAGGATGTTATGGGTTAGGGATTAAAATGGCCTTATAAGTAACGACGCATTTAGAGGGATGGGTTTGCATTCTTTTTTTTTTTGCAATATGGTGAGCAGAATGTAGTTATGATGCATGACTTGACTCTAAAATGTTATATAAGGGTCTATCATGACCTCAATGGATTGTAATTTGGTTATTGAATTTTTTATTATGAATACAATGCTCTTTTATAAATCATCTTTGTGTTTGGAAGTATACTACTTCTGCATTTCCTTTCTGTATGAACCATTTACATATATTGCTTGTTATTTCTCTTTCTGGATGCAATGAGATAACAACTCATTCTAGGCTCTTAAAATGTGGCATGGTTTTTTTCTACTCATTTGAATATATGTTATAATATGGTGCATTCTCACAAGACTCGCATAAAGGAGAGACTCGATGCCCGTGCGTGCCTCGCAGGAGCACATAGCATCTGTTGGGTGATATGTCGGCACGCATGAGATTAGACTATTGGTCTAAGGGTATAAAATATGGCATGATCATCATATCAACAACAAGAAGTTTGAGGTTGGGCAGATGGTGTTGTTGTATGATTCCAAGTATCTGCACCATCCTGGGAAGTTGAAATTCCATTTATTGGGACCTTACATCATCTCATACATTCTTGATCCAGGAACTTTCCAGTTACAAGCGCTGGATGGGATGAGATTACCAGGTCACTTCAATAGGATTATGCTGAAGCCCTACTATAAATAATTCTTCTTGGTGTTTGTAATAAGGCTGTGTTGCCAATTAGTCTAGAATTTTCCTTTAGGATTTATTTTCTTGTGTTTCCCTTTCTCATTGCTTGTTCCTTTCTTTTTGTTTCATTTTGTGCCTTGTGCATCGATAACCACATTATTTTTTTCCCAAGGTTGTGTATGCGCAGAGGATAGCACATATTTTTTAGTGTGGAGTGGAGTGATGCGAAGTATAGGCCTGTAATACAAGTTTAGTGGCCCAGTAGAAGGAGGCACGTAAGGTGGAGAAAGCGCACGAGGAAATGGTGGATATTGGATTATGGTGTCAAAAATTATTTTTAGAAACCATGTACAGAAAGGATGAAGAGCATAGGAACAACATGAGGTAGGCAAGGGAAAAAATTGGGTAAAGGACAAAAGAAGTTCCTTCAGCGTTGTAGACGTGCACGTAAGAGTCTTCGTTCGGGTTGGATTTTTGTGCGCAATAAGGTTATGAAGGGTTTTTCACATAGGATGTGGCACATGGGTAAGAGTGCTTAAAGTTGTCTTAGTGGAAAAATCTACATTTAATGTTAAAGTATGTTGGTAGGTTGTATAGCATTTAATGCTAGAAAGAAGCAAAAACTATAAATACAAGGTCGGGCAAGTCATTTATTACCTTGTGATTACGAAGTTAAAGAAACTCTTGCAAACTAGAGCATCCAAAGAGAAATTTATGCAAAGAAAAGAGAATCTAAAAAATCGAGTGTGCATCTAGAGTAGATATACAAACCAGATGGAAGGAATACATGGGTGTGAGGAAGGTTGTGTGAAGAGTGTCGTCATGTGGAAGGATTTCCTAGTTAGGGTTTGGCAGCTAAGGTGAGGAGAAAGAAGGGTTCATTTTAGGAGGTGAAGCTTTGGAGTGAGATTTGGGATTGAGCAGAGTAGTAGAGCAGCGCAGAGTAAGAGGAAGGAGTATTTAATTTCATTCCAATTAGAAAATATGGCACCCAGGAAACCAATCATTTCACCAAAGAAAACAAAGGGCAAGGGAAAGGGAAAGCAAATCATTGTCGTCATGAGCACCAATGAAGAATGTTATGTTGAAATGCAGTACGTGAAAATGCAGTACCCAAATGTGGTATTGTCAGCAAAATAGTGGGAGTCACACTTACGAAAGATGACTGTAAGTGATTATAACCATCGCACGAGCACAACCGAGAAGGAAATAGCACTAGAGTTGGTCCAACCAGCTAATAAAAGGATGTCATACTGAATTCCCATTTACAGCAATGAGGTGAAGGTAAAATTAGATAAGGTTGGATTATTACAACTATATGAGTTTCCATAGTTTGGCGAGCCTGAGTGCCTTTACCAATGGTTTATGTCACACATGCATAAGGATCATTTTTATTTCATGGGGCGTAAGATGTGAATCACACCATAACTAATATCCAAGTTTATAGGCCTCATTTGTGAAGGAGATAGCATAGATGATGATCTGAACGATAAGGAGGCTATCAAAGAGACTGTATCCTTGTATGACTACAAGAAGGGGTCATGATAATTTGACATCACTGAGATTCTAAACCCAGTTATGAGGATGGTCATGTGTTTGGTCACTAATCTCAATGATCATGAATGATGGACACAAGTGAACAAGGCATGGCTAAATGTATGCCAAAAGATATCAGAAGGAACCATCTACAACTTGTCCACTTTCATCGTGGATGAGATTATAAGCAGCACGTAGGAGGGAGATAAGATACTCTTCGGTAACATCCTCCTCGCAATTGTATTTTCGGAGATTGGAGTGCTTGATGGGCCATAAACCTTTGTTTAGGAGTATCTAGAAGAGGATCCCTTGCCCGCAAAAAGGTTTGTGAAATACACTTGTGAAACCATGATGTCCACTCAAAAAGCATGCCTAGAGAAGTGATATAAGTAAATGTGTGATGTATTCAGGCTGAGTGGAGGTGTTTCATTGTTTTCTTTATGTTTTTGAATGACAAAACAGATAAGGGTAATGGCTAGGAGGAATACCTGTTAAAAGGGTTGGTTGATGGTTGATGTGTGCATTCAAACTTCTCAATCCAATGGTGATTGTGAAATCTTCCTTTTAGCTAGGAGGAACTACCTATAATAGAAAACAAGACCACAAAAGAGAAGTTAAATTATATATGACAGTGGACTTCCTAGCGTATGCTAGCTCCAAGAAGTGTGATACTTCCTATATGGATGTCAATCTACTGTTTAAAATAAATCAATGCGAAAGATAAATAAAGTCCTATTGTAGTCGATATGAAGTAGGTATCTCATTCAAGTACAATAAGCAAATCCAATCACAATATGATAGGTTATAGTTAGATCTAAAGGATGAGGTGTTTGTTAAAGTACTGGGACTAGTCAAGGTCTGATTCTAGGTTTTTTAGGTCAATTGGTAAGAGGTTGTTTGGCTCTGTTCTTAGGCAGGGTATAAAACACAGAGACTGATGTCGGTTGGGTATAACCAATGATGGTTAAGGGAGACTTACGATGGTTATGGGTAGCCGGCGTCAGTATAGTAGGGTGACAGTAATTTAATGAAAACCTTATTATAGAGTTTAGGTGAGGTTAGACAGGGATAAAGAAGGAGATGGTGAGGTCTGTGGGAATACTAAGAACACTCAGAGGGGTGGAGGGGATAGGATAGGTGATCTGATAAATTGGTGGGTGAGGTTTTTGGGTTTGTCAAAAAGATGGTTGTGGAGGAATGGGAATATTAATAGAAAAATGGTAATAGAAGTGATAACAACTCTATGAACAAAGTAGGAATGTAAATGATTAATGATAAAACACTTACCAATGTCATAGGTCCAATGGTTGGCTGGTGGTGATGATCAGTTAATGGAATGGATCTTGGTGCACTAGTGACACTTCTTGGAATGTTGCCATGAGTGCCAATGCTGGGTGCATGAAAAAGACTCTGGTTTTGCTTGCATGCAGATCTCTTCTCATCTTCTTGCTCTTAGAATGTGCTAACCCAAAGAAAAGGTTGCTTAGGTGAATAAATGGTAACTGACAACGGTTCTGGGTTGACTGGCATCAGTTAAGGTGGGATTCCCTAGGTTTACTAAAATGGGTAGATATTTCTAATTTCTCGGGCCTAGTTCATTTGTTCTCACGGATTAGAACAGAAAATTCCCTTCTAATGAGCGGGAATGTGGTTAAAGAAATCTTAGGCATTTATTTTTAGAGTTATACCAAATCTTAGCTCATTAAGGCAAGTAATACTTAGTTATTGTTAGTTATGGAAACATGCCAAGAATAGGTCTAGGGTGAGGTGGGTGGATGAGGTGTCCAGGTGAGGTGGAAACTAGGTCAATTAAGAAAATTAAATAAAGAAAGTTATGAGGATGAGGACTAATTTAATTAAAATAATTAATATTAATATTAATGTGGTCTGAAAGGGGCCATGGTTAGGTGCCCATGTTTAAGTTGGTTATACGATTAGGGGCTAAGGGGAATGTGACCCAATTTTGGTGTCTACATTTTGCCCATTTTTGTTGCGTAGCTTGTATTAGTAAGTGACGCTGACAAAAATTAGATGTGGTTGCCCCAAGTGTGGGTGAAGGTAACCCCCCTCAAACTAGGAACCGATGAGGTGATAGAAGGAAGCGGTGAGTGGTTTGATAAAATGTGGATGTGGTGAAAAGGAGCATAGATGTGGGAAATTGTGGGAAAGAGTAGAGGTCAAAAATAGGAAAATAGGTAAATGGGCTAGGGGAAAAGGTAGTGGCAGTCAAACGCACACAAACGTTATAAACTGTGATATGGTTCCAAGTTGAAGAGCTTACAAACTCTACATCGTCTAAGGTCGATAGGTTTATCCAAACAAGGTGATGTGATTTTGGTATCCAAGGTATAGGATATGGTTAGGAAGCACAACATAGGTCAGGTGCAGGAACGTTTAGGTATGTTCCAGTACACTAAAGGTAAGGTCTTGATAAACGAAACGGAAATAGGAAAATTAAGGTCATTAGGCAAAACGACAAGTCACAGTGTCACAAGGTATAGCAAGCACATGGGTTCAAAGGTCACTAACAGTGTTCAGGGTCAAGGCATATAAGGAACGATTTTGGGGAAGACCGAGGTATGGGTAAAATAACAGGGCCCTAAACATAATTAAGGACAAGTATAGGTAATGTGGACTGGTAGGTAAGTGGCAAGAAGTATTGGGAAGGGCCACGAGGTGGTGGGAAAGATAATTGTTGGTCAAAATGGGTATAAGGTATTAAAAGTAGGATGGTGTTGGTGTAATTTCTGGGTTTACACACTTTGCCTTAATTTCCATGCTCCATTTTTTCTCCAAGAAGTCTTTTTGGCTCGAGCTGGTGATCTGCAACTCATTCTTTGAGTTGAATGCCTTCCAAAATACCCTCAATGTTGTTATTTTACCCCATTTTCAAATAAAATCCAAGTTTCCCCTTTATTGTGCCCTAGTTTTTCATTTGCACGGGTTGTGTTATTTTTCCTTGGCCAAAGCGTGAAAGAAACCCATGATCGGTGAAATCTCACTCCCCAGGCCTAAATCATCCCCAAATCATGTTTCGTTGGATTCAAAACCGAAAAATCCATCTTCCTTGTGAGAAAATTCAATTTCAAAGGCCTCCCCTACATGTTTTTACATTTTGATGGGCATACGGGCATGTTCTACGGCCATCAAATTTATCATTGTAACCTTTATGCTGATGTGGCAGGCTCTCATTGCCCAGGATATGTGGAAAAAAATATTATAACTTGTCATTTTTGAAAATTTTGCAAAAAGGAAAAATTTTGCCCGTGGCCCCACAGTGCTATAGGGTGTGCCTACGTGGCACGATGTGATTGGTTGAAGGAGTGGTGGGTGGCGGGGGTTACTTAGGAACTTTTTCTTCAATTTTTGAAAAATTCTCAAAATCCAAATTTTTCCCGAAGGCCCGCATCCAATAAGGAAGCGACACGTGGCATAGGGAGATCAAACAAAAAGCATGGGAGGTGGGAAAATTTTATTGTTTTTGACTCAAAGGTGTCAGAGGAAAAATTTGGCCCGCGAGCCCATGCCCAATGGGAAGGCGACACGTGTCACAGGAAGGTCAGACTGCGGGTGGTGAGGGTCACTTAACATTTTCTTCAATTTTTGAAAAATTCTCAAATGTAAAAATTTTGGCCCTCGAGCTCCGTGCGCCCAATGGAAAGGTGACACGTGGCATGGGAGGATCAAATGGGAGGCTGGTGGATTTTAAAAATTTTCAAATTTTTTGTGGCTCAAAATGTCATGGAAAATTTTGACCTGGAAGGCCCGCACCCAATGGAAGGGGACACGTGTCCAGGGAGTCAGCATGGAAAGGCGAGGAGTTTGTGAGAATTTTTGAAGTTTTTGACTTCAAAATGTTATGAGAAAATTTTGCCCGAAGGCCCGTGCCCAATGGAAGGGACACGTGTCCAGGAGAGTCAGTATCGGCGGGGTGGATAGTTGGATTTTTTTTGAATTTTTTGGCTTCAAAATTCCAAAGGAAACATTTGAGCCAGAAGGCCCGCATCAAATAGGAAAATGACACGTATGCATGGGGATGAATTGGAGGAGCGGAGGTTTGGAGAAATTTGAAGTTTTAAAAATTCACTTCACAAGGTAAAAAGAAAATTTTGGGGCCAAGCTCCCGCCACGAATGAAAGGGGGACACGTGTCCGGGAGATGGCGGTGATGTGGAGCACATGGAGAGAAAGTAGAAAATTTTGCAAAATTTTAACGAAAAATCTCAAGGTAAAAAATTAATCCACGGAAAATTTGGAGGTGCCCCCGCATCCAATCAGGGGCCGACACATGGCATGTTTCAAAAAAGAAAAGGAAGAGTGCGGGCCCACAGAGGATTTTATGCTCGCGGAGGAATGAAGGAAAATTTGATGAGTCGGCTCCGCATCCAATGGGAGAGTGACACATGGCAGAAGGAGCAGTGGGTGTTCGGGGGCGTGGAGAATTTTGAGAAAATTTTCCTTTTCTCAAAAAAGTGGAAAAATTCATCAAATTGGCCCATGGTTTTGGTGGAGGCCCACATGAGGACACGTGGCGCATTCAGGGGACATGTGGGGAAAATTTTCAAAATTTTCCCGAAGTCAAAAAGGGTTTAAAATGCATTTTTTAAGGTTTAGGGGCCCGTCCAATGGTATTTGGACACGTGTATCCACCTCATCCAAAGACAAAAAGGTAATTTTAGAATTTTGAAGATCTCATCTGACACGTGGAGGGTGGAAATTTAAAGTTGATTTTAATCAATGGTTGCTGTGCGTTTTCATTTTTGGGCACCATGAAAGCTCCAAGAAGCGTGGAATCGTCATTTTTGCACCAAATCACATGAAATTTTATATGAAATCTGCATCCCTCGGCCTTCTGAACACAATGGAATCATTCATTTGAGCTAATTCGGTGCCCTTTAGTGTTTTTCGTGAAATATTTTCCTCAGCCTGTGAAAAACACGTGAAAGGTAAAAAATTAAAGCTGCAGACTTAAAAATGATGAGAGTAAAAGGTGAAAAATGATTGCAAATGCATGTTGGCATGGTGGAATGCCAAAAACATGACCCTGGGATGGATAAGGATCTAAGTTCATGCAATATTTTAAAATATTTGTGCATCCCTGGCATTTGGCGAGCTGTTTTACAGTTTTATATCATTTTTCATCAAATGGATAGAGTTTTGTAACAAATTTGATCCCTTTGGCATATTCTTTGCTTGGGATGCAAGGATCCAAGCTAGCATAGGGTATATTATGTAATTTGGAGGCATTTTGTAAGTCTGTTGAGAATTTTGGAGAAAGAGAGAAGAATTTTCACAAGGAAAACTGGAAAAAGTCTACTTTATTTTGGAGAAACTACCTGAGAGCCATTTTCGATTCCAGTTTGCATCAAATGTTCATCATGTTGAGTTGGTTTCAGTTGTAAAGCCATCAACAAGCTTTGAGATTGTCTAAATAACATTCCCTTGCTGATATATTTGATCAAATTCTTGGATTAACTGGTTTTATCTCTTGGCAAAGCTTGCATACACTTGTATTTTAGTATGTTTTCAATTTGTGTTTCATGCTCATGTTGCAATCTTGTGTTTGGGATCTTTATTGGTCATACATGGTCTCATTTCTTGTAGAGGGTTTGAAGGCATATGCAATCTTCCATTCAGAAGAGCATTCATTTGAGTGAAGATAAACAGATTTAAATTCATCTTACCTTCCTTGTAAATTGAGGGTGTTTGTAAACTTTTGGGTGTACCTTAAGTCATGATCTAACAAGGGTTTCTAAATGCTTCATTGGTATTTTTCTTCAAGCCTTTGTGGCAGGTTATCAAATTTTGTGTGGAATAGTGCAGATTTGGGCCTCCATTTGTGCACACATCCTGGTTGAAAGAGCACTTCAAACTCATTGAAACATTTCTGTTGTTTAGGTGTTGCAATTCTTTTGCAAAGTTTCCCAAAGAAGTGGGTAATTCCTTATCTTGTCTTGTCCAAAATTCTCCCATCAGAATTTCATTTTAAACTAACTCATCCTACCTACAATACCCCTGCATCTGCATTGTGTGTCCACAAAAGAATTCAATCCTTTCACAAAAATGCACAAAGTTGATCAGGGTTTTATCATGTCTTTAGTAGCTCTAGCTTTGTTTTGAGAACATTTCCATCATTTAGTAGTGACAACTCCTTTGAGTTTGGATAATGGATACTTGATCATGTTTTCACAAAGCCTCTTCCATATCATATGCAAAACACAAGGATATCTCCATCTCCTTACCATATAAGGGCTGCAATATAGGTTCTCTTACCTTGGTTGATAGGCACAACCTAAAATAGTGAGGGTTAGATCAAAACCCTCTTGAAGGTGCTATCCACTCCCTCAATTCTTGAATGCAAACAAGCAGATAGGTGTGATCCCAGCTACAAATGACATACAAAACATCTATCTATCCTTGAGTGTCTTGTGCAAGTTCATGATGTTGTTCAAGTTGTGAAGGAGATTAAATCTAGATACCAACACCCGAGTGGCACCGTTGCTGGGGAATTCTTGCAATTTCTTGGTGGTTTTGAAGTATTTGAAAGGTTTGAGCATTTGTGTGATTAAGTATTTGAGCTGTTACATTCTTGAGATATCATTTCATACTTCAGATCTACATGTTTTGGGTAAAAAGGATTTCAAGCTCAGCCTACTCTTCTCATTTACTAGCAGTTTATATGAGTTGGATGCATCGTTTTTGGTTGAATTAAGAGGAAGAAAATCTGATTTGTAAACCCTTGCAAAGTTTTCAGTCATAGCATACATTTGACAGAATATTTTTAGTGCTTTCTTGCACAACTAAGGTGAAAATCCTTAGTGGCGACTCCATGTTGTTTGGATCTTGAAATACCAGTTGTCTTACACATTTCTATCATTTGAAACTTGTTGTTTAAATCTGTCAAGCTGGAGGGAAGGAGATCCCTCTTCACCAAGGACTCCTTTAAGAAGTTTCTCACTGAATCAAGAAGCTCAGAACTAGAAGGAAGAAGAGTGTGGAAAGTGGTTGGTGATTTGGTTGCAAGGAAAGAGATCCCCATAGTTGAATTTGAAGGAGAGCAGCCTGTTATTGAAGATTATAATTCTTCTTCAAGTAGATCTGATTCAGGCAATCTTCTTGCTGATTTTCATTCTCCATCAGGTGAGGGACCTTCTTGTGTATTTAAAAAACTTGCTCCTAGATCTGCTCCTATGGTTTCTAAGTTTTCTAAAGTTTATCAAGAGAGAGAGCCTTTGGGGGGTTGTCATTTTAGATATCATTCATCTATTCCAATCAGACCCATTACTACTCCTCATCAGCTTGTTTCACCTCCAAGATCACCCCCACCAAACAATATGGCTCAACCTAGACCTCCATTTGTTGTAAACACCTTTGGTCCTATAAATTTTGGAGGAATGGATGGTTATCCAAATGCTGTCCCACAGGATGTGAGAAATAGGTTACCAAAATTCCAAGGTAACAATGCCATTACTGGAGATCAGCATCTCAAACTCTTTGTTAACATGATGGAAGACTTTGAGATAGAATTTGAGGATGTGTATATCAAGTTGTTTATCCATACACTTGAGGAAGATGCAAGAGATTGGTATAAAGCTCTGCCTGATAACTCTATTGATTCATGGACTGAGATGAGTAATGCATTCAGATTACAATATGGAGACAAAACAGATCCAAGGTTCCTTCTATCCGAGTTTGAGAACATCAAGAAGAACCCTAATGAGACCGTTCATGATTTTAATACAAGATTTAATAAGACATTGAGAAGGTTTCCTGTAATTTTGAGGCCTTGTGATGAATCTTGCTTGATCAAATATGCAGATGCATTTGATAAAAAGGCAGCCTATTACTTGAGAGACAAAAATCCTACAAACTTGAGGCAAGCTTTCACCATGGCACTTCAAATTGAAAATAATATTAAAGCTATTGGTAAACCACTTAAGAGGGATGGTGTGAAGCTGATAAACCCTAAGAAGCCTCAAGCTAGCAAGGGTGCTGATTTGGAAGATGTTGTCAAGACTTTGGCAGGGGCTGTCAAAGAAATTTCCTACAAATTAGCCCGGGCTGAGAAAGGAATTGGACAAAGTTCACAAGGACAACAAAGAACTCAAAACCATGATAGATTTGGCAATCATCCTAGGGGTGATCAAAGAACAAGATGATAGAGGTAAAGGGCCTATTGGATCTGCAAATAGACAACCCCAAGCACGTGAAAATAGAGTGGTTCCTGACCCTCTGACTGCAAGAGTTGTTGTTGTTCAAGAAATTGCTGATATGGATTGGTGTGATAGATGTTTTCTTCCTCATCCTCCATGTGAAATGGACCAGCAAGATATTGATGATGATAATGAGAATGAAATGGATGATGACATTTGTATGATGGGCAGCTCTTCAGGCTCACAACAAGTAGCAACATCAACAGATGTGATAAGTGCAAGGACTGTTGCAACCTTTTGGGATTGCATAAAGAGGGTACCATTTCTTTCTCTTCCTCAAACTCATGATGTAGATGTAGTTCAGGCCTTTGAAATTCCTAATAATGACTTTGAATATCTAAGGGCTTTAATGATCAAGAAGTATGATGGTGGTATTCCTTCGGAGGAAGATAGACAATTGTTAATGAATGTTGTGGTTGGTCAAGAAAAGGAGTACAATACTAGAAGTAAAGTTGTTAGAGGAGCTGGTCCTCAAGCCAAACCAAAGACACCCTTGCTCACAAGTATTCCCAAAGATAATCCTAGAAGAGAAACAATTGCCAAGAACCCTGCTGTCCCATGCAAAAATATCAGTCCTCTTCATGCCCAGGCTGCCAAGAATACTTCTCCATCTGATGAACCTTCTTGTTTCCCTTCCAATGTTGTTTTACCAAAGAATGTTCCATATGATATAGCCCAGGTTTTGATCCAAATTAAATTGAGTGTTCCCATCATTGAGTTTCTTAGAATACCTGAGCATAAGAAGAGAGCATTCGAATACTTGGGATTGAAAGAAGAAAAGGTTACCCCAAGAAGAAATGTAAATGTTGTTGAGAATCCTCTTCAAAGCATTGCTGGCCTTGAAACACCACCACCAATGGAAGATCTTGGAGAGGCACCTGAAGTGTATTTGGGGACATCCTTGGTTGATTCCCAATTGAATGTTGATCCATTCTTCACAACTTTGCTCATAAAAGGTAGGTTGCTTCACAATTGCATGTTTGATTCCGGTGCATCATGTAATGTCATGCCTCTAGAAGTCATGAATGAGTTGGATATCAAAGTGACAGTAGCATATGGGAAGTTTACAGCTATGGATTCAATGGAAGTGCCAGTTGTTGGTTGTGTGAAGGGGTTAGTAGTGCAACTTGTAGCCTATCCGGTAAGAATTTAAAACTTGATGTTGTAATTGTTGACTGCCCTGCCAAATGGGGTATGCTTTTGTCAAGGAAGTGGGCTGCAAGTGTTGATGGTAGTGTTCAAATGGACATGTCTTTGCCACCATTCCCATTGAGGGCAGCCTTGTCAAACTCTATGGTGAAAAGAAGATGTTACACTTGATTGAAGATCCCAACAATGCTTCTTATGAAGTGTTGTTTGCTGATGTAGATGTTGACAACTTCATTGGTTTTGCTGATGGAAAAGAGAATAAGATGGAAAAATCAGAGTGCCTTGGTATGGTAGGTTCTCCATGGACATTACTATTTGATGGAGCTTGCTCCAAAGTTGGAAATGGTGCTGGTATAGTGTTGGTTTCTCCCTAGTTTAGAAAGAGTTTCCTTTCTCCTTCAAGCTCAATTTTGAATGCACTAACAACATTGCTGAGTATGAGGCATTATTATTGGGATTAAGGATTGCATGGAAATATGGAGTGAATGATATTGTTGCCAAGGGGGATTCAGAGCTGGTTGTCAAGCAAGTAAGAAAGTTATATGCCACAAAAAATCAGCGTATGAAACAATATAAGCATGTTGTTTGGGACTTGATTGAAATGTTTGATTCCTTTAACATTGTTTACCATGATAGAAGTCTTAATGCTGTTGCTGATAAGCTGGCTGTCCTTGGTTCTAGATTTGACATTTACACCATTTCACCTTTTTTATGAATATGATATTGAAGTGCTAACAAGGCCATTTATCCCGGATAATGTGAAGCATTGGCAGATTTTTGATGATGATGCACAAGTGTTGAGATTCTTACAATGCCAAGGTGAGTTTGCTGGTCAGAATATTGATTGGGAACCATTGGTATGCATGAATGAAGGTAGAGAAACTTTGTTTGACAAGGATATTATACAATTGAAAACAAATACCATTCCTAAAGGTCTTGTTGCACTTGAATCCAACTTTAGCAATGCTGATTGCATCATAAATAGAAAGATGTTTGCTTCAAGGGATGTGGAAGAGCACAACTTGGGAACTAAAGACAAACCAAGGAAGATTTGGTTGGGTAGCCATCTCAGCAAAGAAGAGAAATAGTCCTATGCCCAACTTTTAAAGAAATATCAAGACTGCCTTGCTTGGTCTTATTCAGAGCTGAAGGCATATAGAGAATATTTATTTCAGCATGAGATCCCTCTTGAGGCCAAAACCAAGCCATTTAGACAAAAACAAAGGCCTATTAACCCACTGCTTTCCATGAAAATGCAAGAAGAGTTGAAGAAATTGAGAGATGGTGGCATCATTCAGCCTACTAGATACTCATCTTGGGTGGCAAACCTTGTCCCAGTTAGAAAGAAGAATGGTGATATCAGGCTTTGTGTGGATTTTAGGAATCTAAACAAAGCATCTATGAAGGAAAACTATCCTTTTCCAAACATGAAGAATATGTTGCAGCTTGTGACAGGGTCAAAGATGCTTTCTACTTTGGATGGTTTCTCCGGATACAATCAAGTAGTTGTCAAAGAATCAGAAAGACTTAAGACAACCTTCACTACTCCTTGGGGGACTTATGTTTTTGTAAGGATGCCTTTTGGATTGATGAATGATGGTGCTACTTTTCAAAGGGCAATGGATGTTGCCTTTGCTGGTTATATCAATGAATTTATTACAGTTTACCAAGATGATGTGACTATTTTTTCAAGACAGCGAGCAGACCATTTGCAACACCTAGAGAAGATGCTAATCAGATGTAGAGAGTATGGCATTTCACTTAATCCAAATAAGTGTCATTTTGGTGTGAAAAAGGCCAAGTTTTTGGGACATATTGTATCTAAAGAAGGTGTTATGATAGACCCTGAGAGAGTGGAAGCAATCAGTAAGGTGCCTATTCCAAGAACCAAGAAAGGTATCCAATCTTTCTTTGGCCAAATAAATTTCATTAGAAGGTTTGTTTCTAATTTTGCTGAGCTAACTCTCCCAATCACAAGCATGCTAAGAAAGGATCAAGTTATTAAGTGGGAAAAGGCTGTCATCCAAGCTTTTGAAGGAATAAAGGATGCACTCAAGCATGCACCTGTTTTGGCAGCTCCAAACTATAAGATGCCTTTCCAAATCTTCTCTTTTGCATCTGAATTTACTATTGCTTCAGTTTTGCTACAAAAGGATGAAAATGGAGCTGAGAGGCCTATTGATTTCTTTAGCAAGGATTTACAAGTAGCTAAATTGAAGTACACAATTATGGAGAAACAAGCATTTGCATTGGTAAAAGAAACAAAGATTTTCAGGCCTTACATTTTAAGTTCAAAATTTATTGCTTATGTTCCCCACACCATGGTTAAAGACATCTTATCTGACATGGAGATATCAAGAAAGAGATGTAGATGGGTTAAAAAATTACAAGAGTATGATATGGATATCCAAACAACAAAGCTGGTAAGAGGTTTAGGTCTTGCCAAACTCATGGCTGAGAGTAATTTGTAGAATGTAGAAGTGAATCAGCTAGGGGAAGAAAGGGCAGATCTTCTTGACAAATTGATGAATTATGAGTGGTATACAAGGATGTGGTCTTCTACCTCAAGCACCTATGCTATCTCAATCACTTAAATAAAAATTAGAAAAGAGCCCTCAAGCTGGCTTCTCAGAAATATATCATAACAGACCTTGGGCTAGCTTGGAAGAACCCTGAAGGTGTCCTCTTGAAATGCATAACTGAAGATGAAGCTCCCAAGTTGATTGTTGATTTCCATGGGGGAGTTTGTGGAGGAAATTTTTCTGGGAGAGTGATAGCACATAAGATTTTAAGAGCTGGTTATTGGTGGCCAACTCTTTTTAAAGATGCAACCCGGTTAGTTAGAAGATGTGATAGTTGCCAATGTTTCTCAGGAAGATTGAAAGCTTCAGGCTCCCTTCCTTTGCAGCCTGTATCAATTGAAGCTCCTTTCAAACAATGGGGAATGGATTTTATTGGTGAGATTTCAGATCCTTCTAGTGCTGGTTACAAATGGATCCTTGTAGCAACTGATTATTTTACAAAATGGGTTGAGGCAATTCCATCTAGAAAGGCAACACACCAAGTGGTAATGGATTTCTTGTTGAATCATATCATATGTAGATTTGGGGTTCCAGTTAAGATTGTTTCTGATAATGCTATGTGTTTTAGAGCCAAGCCTTTGATGGCAATGTGTAATGAATATGGGATAAATCTGACTTATTCTTCAAACTACAATCCACAAGGTAATGGACAAGGTGAATCAAGTAACAAGAACTTGCTCAAGATTATTAGAAGAACTTTGGAAATCAACAAGAAAAAGTGGGGAGAGAAATTGAAATTTTTAGTTTGGGCTGATAGAATAACTCCAACAAGAGCAACTGGTAAAAGTCCATTTGAATTGGTCTATGGAATTCAAGCATTGCTGCCATTACACCTGCAATAATCCACTTTTCAGTTTGCCCAGCAGTTGGAAGATCAAGAGCATGGCCCATATGAATCAAGAATCAATCAGATCATTGAGTTGGATGAAGAAATGAGAGCTTCTCATCAAAGGCATGTCAGGTTTAGGGAGAAATTGAAGAAGTTGTTTGATAAGAAGGTCACCCCTAGAGCTTTCAGTGTTGGAGATCTGGTTTTGTTATGGGATAGTAGGCATGAAGACAAGGGAAAGCATGGCAAGTTTGATGCTCTATGGATGGGCCCTTATGCCATTGATATCAGGATTGGAGAAAATACATTTTTTCTCAAGGATTTGGATGGGGATTTGCTGGAGCTGCCTATTAATGGCAGACATTTAAAACATTTCTTGGATTAAATCCCCATGTGAGGTATGCACAAGTTGTACATTTTGTATAGCCCTTGTTTTTGTTTTGTTTTTTCCTTGTTCTTGTTGTTGTTGGCTTGTGGTTTGCCCTTTTGTCCTTGGCAACCATTGTTGGTGTGGTTTTCTCAGTCTGTTTTTGGTGAAAATTTTGGTTTTTGGGCTGCTCTGCATGTTTTGACTCCTTGCCCAATGGATTTTTGGCACTTGGTCTATGTTGTGATCTTGTGGCACTCACTGGGAGTGCCCATCCCCAAGCAGGAGCCAATGTTGGTGCAATTTCTGGGTTTGCACACTTTTCCTTAATTTCCATGCCCAATTTTGCTCCAAAGCACTGTTCATTGGTTTTATCTGGTGATCTGCAACTTGTTTTTCTAGTTGAATGCCTTCAAAATGCCCTCAATGTTGTTATTTTGCCCCATTTTAAAACAAAATCCAAGTTTCCCCTTTATTGTGCCCTAATTTTTCATTTGCACAGGCTGTGTTATTTTTCCTTAGCCAAAACGTGAAAGAAACCCATGTTTGATTGAATTCCATTTTTATGAAGGTGAAATCCTCACTCCCCAGGCCTAAATCATTGCCAAATCATGTTTCGTTGATTCAAAACCGAAAAATCCATCTTCCTTGTGAGAAAATTTGATTTCAGAGGCCTCCCCTACATTTTTGCATTTTGACGGTCATATGGGCATGTTCTATCCGTAAAATTTATCATTGCAACATTTATGCTGAGGTGGCAGGCTCTCATTGGCCTGGGATGTGCAGAAAAATGTTATAACTTGTCAAATTTTTGAATTTTGGCAAAAGGAAAAATTTTGCTCCGCGGCCCCGCAGTTTTATAATGTGCCAACGTGGCACGATTCGATTGGTCGGATGGACCGGCAGGTGGCGGGGGTTACTTAAAATTTTTCTTTAATTTTGAAAAATTCTCAAAATCAAATTTTTCTTGAAGGCCCACACCTAATGGCATGATGACACGTGGCACAGGAGATCAAATGGACAGACGTGGGAGTTGGGAAAATTTTATTTTTTTGGCTCAAAGGTGTCAGAGGAAAAGTTTGGCCCGAAGCCCCGCCCAATGGAAGGGACACTGTCAAGGAAGGTCAGGGGGTGGAAGAGTTTGAAAAAAAATTCAATTTTTGAAAAATGTCAGGAGAAAATTTTGGCCCATGAGCCCGCACCTAATGGAAAGGTGACACGTGGCAGGAGGATCAGGTGGGTGGTGGTGGACATTTAAAACTTTTTCCTTTTTTGGCTCAAAACGTCAATGGAAATTTTGACCCAAAGGCCCGCCCCCAATAAAAAATGGACACATGTCCAGGAGAGTCAGCATCGTGAGAGGCGAATAGTTAGAAATTTTTTAAAGTTTTTGACTTCAAAATGTCATGGAAATTTTTGACCTGGAGGCCCATGCCCAATAGGAAGAGGACACGTGTCTAGGGGAGCAAAGGTGAAGCGGGGTGATGTTTTTTGGATTTTTTGCCTTTGGAGGAAAAATTTCAAAGTGAAAATTTGAGCCAGAACTCCGCGTGAATCACAGTGTGACACGTATGCGCAAGGATGAACTGGAGGGGCAGAGGTTTAGAGAAATTTGAATTTTTTAAACTTCACTTCACAAGGTAAAAAGAAAATTTTGGGGCCAAGCTCCTGCCACCAATGAAAGGTGGACACATGTCCTGGAGGTGGTGGAGATTTGGAGCGTGCGGAAAGAAAGTAAATTTTTTTCCAAACTTTGGTGAAAATCTTAAGATTGATCTACGGAAAATTTGGAGGTGTGCCCCTGCATCCAATCAGGGGGTGACATGTGGCATGTTTTAAAAGGAAAAGGAAGAATCATGGGCCCACAGGGATTTTGTGCTCACGGAGGAGTGAAGGAAAAAAGGAGGGGTCGGCTCCATGGCGAATGGGAGACCGCCACGTGGCAGAAGTGGGAGCAGTGGGTGTTCGGAAGCGTAGGGAATTTTGATAAAATTTTCCTTTTCTCAGAAAAGTGGTAAAATGCATCAAGTGGGCCCGTGGTTTTGGTGAAGGCCCACAGGAGGACACATGGCGCATCCAGGGGCTCGTAGGGAAAATTTCAAAAAAAAAGTTCAAAAGGCATTTAAAATGCATTTTTTAAGGTTGGAGACTAAGTCCAATGGTATTTGGACACGTGTCCACTTTATCCAGAAGTCAAAGAAGATATTTCTTAGCCTACATGACAAATCTCATCAGGACATGTGGACGGCGCAAATTTAAAGTTGATTTTAATCAACGGTTGCTGTACATTTTCATTTTTTGGGCATTGGGGCTCCAAGATGTGTGGAATTGTCATTTTTGCACTGAATCACATGAAATTTTATATGAAACCACATCCCCTTCGGCCTTCTGAACATGCAATGAAATCATTTATTTGAGCTAATTCAGTGCCCTTGTAGTGTTTTTCATGAAATATTTTCCTCAGCCCGTGAAAAACACGTGAAAGGTAAAAAAATTAAAGTTGCAGAGTTAAAAATGATGAAGTAAAAGGTGAAAAATAATTACAAATGCATGCATGCATGGTGGAATGCCAAAAACATGACCCTGGGATGGATAAGGATCTGAGTTCAAGCAATATTTTAAAAATTTTGTGCATCTCTGGCATTTGGCGAGCTGTTTTATAGTTTTATATCATTTTTCATCAAATGGATAGGGTTTTGTAACAAATTTGATCCCTTTGGCATATTATTTGCTTGGGATGCAAGGATCCAAGCTAGCAGAGGGTATATGATGTAATTTGGAGGAATTTTGGAGTCTGTTGAGAATTTTGGAGAGAGAGAAGAATTTTCACAAGGAAAACTGGAAGGAGTTCCATTTTCTTTTGGAGAAATTCCCTGAGAGCCATTTTTTATTTCTGTTTGCATCAAATGTTCATCATGTTGAGTTGGTTTTAGTTGTAAAGCCATCAACAAGCTTTGAGATTGTCTAAATAACATTCCCTTGCTGATATATTTGATCAAATTCTTGGATTAATTGGTTTTATCTCTTGGAAAAGTTTGCATACACTTGTATGTTTCAGTATGTTTTCAATTTATCTTTTCATGCTCATGTTGCAATCTTGTGTTTAGGATCTTTATTGATCATACATGGTCTCATTTTCTAGTAGAGGGTTTGAATGGCATTTGCAATCTTCCATTCAGAAGAGCATTCATTTGAGTGAAGATAAATAGATTTAAATTCATCTTACCTTCCTTGTAAATTGAGGGTGTTTGTAAACCTTTGGGTGTACCTTAGGTCATGATTAAATAGGGTTTCCTGGATGCTTCATTGGTATTTTTCTTCAAGCCTTTGTGGCAGGTTATCAAAGTTTGTATGGAATAGTGCAGATTTGGGCATCCATGTGTGCACACATCCTGGTTGAAAGAACACTTCAAATTCATTGAAACATCTATTGTTTAGGTGTTGCAATTCTTTTGCAAAGTTTCCCAAAGGTGATGATTCTAAACTACTCTTGTCCCAACACTTCTCTCATCATAATTTCATTTTAAACTAACTCATCCTTCCTACAATACCCCTGCATTTGCATTGTGTGTCCACAAAAGAATTCAATCCTTTTACTAAAATGCACAAAGTTGATTAGGGTTTTATCGTGTCTTTAGTAACTCTAGCTTTGTTTTGAGAAGATTTCCATCATTTAGTAGTGATAAATCCTTTGAGTTTGGATAATGGATACTTGATCATGTTTTCACAAAGCCTCTTCTATATTATATGTAAAACACAAGGACATCTCCATCTCCTTACCATATAGGGGCTGCAATACAGGTTCTCTTGCCTTGGTTGATAGGCACAACCTATAATAGTGAGGGTTAGATAAAAATCCTCTTGAAGGTGCTATCCACTCCCTCAATTCTTGAATGTAAACAAGCAGATAGGTGTGCTTCCCTGGATACAAATGACATATAAAACATCTATCTATCCTTGAGTCTCTTGTGCAAGTTCATGATGTTGTTCAAGTTGTGAAGGAGAGTAAATCTGGATACCCTTTGACACCTTTTGATACTGATCTTGATATGGTTGATTTCATTATGGACATTATTATGGTTTTGATTTAGTATGATGTTAGATGTTGGACCATGGATTATTGTTGATCTGGATTTAGTTATGATGCATAATGATTATTAGAGACACTTCATATGTGGATGATGATATACTATTTGACATGGATATATTTTAAATGTTATTCAAACATGTGATTTTGGATATTATGAGTAGACCTAGAAAATGGGCATTATATGATGATGATATAGTTGTTACGTTGATGTTGTTGTGATTCATTTATATAGATGATTTTGGAATTATATTATATCATGTTGGATGTTCTGATATGGGCATGAGGCCGAAGGAGGTATTTTTGTTTTGCAGGTTAAACTGTCACAACAAACATCGAGTGATTGGAGACCAACCACTTTGGAATTTTAGATAAATTCAACAAGGTCACCATGGCAACTTGTTTTATTGTGTTTGTGTTTTATTGTTGTTAGGGATTCACATGGGGGGATCACTTTTATATGTGACCATGGGTTTTGTGTATTTTACTATGTGGTTCCTTTTTATTATTGTTTGTATGTATTTTATTAGTGATGTGTCCCTTTCTTTTATTTAATTAAATTGTGGTAGATTAATGTGAGAAAATATATAGTTAAAAGTTAATTAATTAAATTTGGATATAAGAAAATAATAATGGAAGTTGTTGGCTTTTGTATTAAATGTTGTAAGTATGTGTAAGTGATGTGTGATTATGTGTAAGGGTTGTGTAAGTTAGATTTTGGAGTATGAAACAATTCACCTCCTTGGAAACTCGAATTTGTCCTTGGAGGTTGTTTTTGGAGGCTTGTGGGACAAGTAAAACTTGTCCCATACCTCTTAAAGTTATTTACCAACCATACCTATGGTTGGAAGGCTAAATTTAGAATTTTATAATGCATTTTTATAAATCATGTTGCAATTTTAATTGCACCCTTCTTACATTTTATTTAATTTAGTCCTTTGGGGTGTGGGCTTTTTGGAGTGTGCAAGTAAATTGTCATATTTTCGCCCACCTCTTTATTGTACTTGGGAGAATGAAATTTTGACTTTTGTGTTGGAGTTGAGGAAGTGTGATGTGGTATCCTACATGGATCTACATCATCCTCTTCTCTTCCCTCTTCTATAAAATTCAAACTCATTGCCTTCTTTTGGGTTGTTGAAACTTTGGATTGTTTTCTTGGGGTGAATTTTCCTTTGCTTGGAGATCTTGATTTTGGAAGGAGATTGGAAAAGTTTGCATGATTGTTGGTTGTTGTTTTGGGACTGTATTTTGGCATTGAAGCTTTCTGTTTGGAAACAATAGCTATCACGGAGAGGTAAGAGCTTGGCTCTTGGAAATACAGTTCTTTTTCTTCCTTTTCTTGAATATGTAAATGCTGGTATGTTTTTTATTGATGTGGGTTGTTTGGGTAGACTTTCATAGGAATGGTGTAGGAGAAGGCTATGGGAAATCCATGTGGGGGGCATAAGGGAATTCCAGTGGCATCATAATTCTTGTGGAGGGAGTTTAGGTTTGGGATCCACCATGGAAAAGAAATAGCTTGCATTTCTTACTTTGTGGGGGGCATAAGGAGGGATTGTGGGGGGCATAAGGATATGTGTGATAAATTTTATTAGCAGTTTGTTACAGGTGGATGCCCAATTCCCATTGGGAGGCATAAGTAGCTTCCCCCATTGCTCTTGCTCCTTTGGATTACATGATGAAGCCTAAGTTATGTTTTAATGTCTTCGATGCAGTTGTAAACCTATTGTATTAATTGAAATATTGTTTGACATGTGGACATGTGCCTGTTGAAAGCATTATGTGAGTTGTGGATTCATTTTATTAGCCATGGTTTTATCTACAAGAGCTCTTATTGCAGATATGGTTGGAGCTCGGGGGCCAATGTATGCACAGTACCTACATTCACCTTACATATGGATGTCTGTAATATAGAGATGAAAAGACTAGATTGCCTTGTTCCCCACGCTTCCTAAGCCATCAAATTGGAAGAAAAAGAAAATTTGGATGTTGACTTGTTCTGGAGTAAACTAAAATATAGTATACATACTTCTTTTTGTTCAAAATATATTCCTATTGTAAAGTTTTTCTCTTTGAATTGGATGAATTTATAATGTATTTACTGAAGAGAAGATGTTTCCATTTCTTTTTGGACATATGTAAAGTGAATCGTAAAAGAGCTATGCTATGTTTATCAGTTTAGTTCTCATAAAATCAAGACATGTAATCGCTATGTTCTATCATAAAATATATATCTATGGATCTATATTTGAAAGTATTTGTAAAAGTAATCATCACACATGTTAGTGAAGATAATAATGCATTACCTTAAAAAAAATGGCAGTGATTGTCACATTATATTTCCTGTATTGGAAATCTCTGTTTGGAAGTATTTGAAGTTAGGATATTAATTTATTACAGGAATTATATGTATCTTTGTTATGCTTTTGGAAAGTGACTATATCATTGGAAACCAGACTCTTTCATTTCAGCTTTTAGAATAGTATGATTCTAAGTAATTTCATTGTCACTTGGGGAGGGCAACATGACGGGAAAGGGCATGGCATACTAGGAAGACTGGAACAAGGTAAATGGGAATCCCTCAATTGGGGATCTCTGGGAGAGGGAGATTGGATAGAGACTGGACGCAATAATGTCATTAAAATGCACAATTTGGGTCTGCATAAAATAAAATGAGCAAGTGTACATCGAACTAGAATATTTAGTCCATGATGTCAAAACAATGTGACTCAGATTTGACAAAAACACGTACTTGAATGAACATGGACAAGGAGGAAAACTAATTATTTCATTTGCCACCATAGTGAGAAGTTGTCGCTTGTCATTTGGATGTTTATCTATTGATTGAATTTTTCTACTTAGATGTCCTCTGTAACACAAGATAACTGAATCACACATGCCACCAAAATATGGTGTATCGACTGGTGTTAGAACAATCCTTCCATGTCTGTTTGGCATGTCTGAAGGTGCATGAGAAGATCACAACAAAACAGAGATTAACCCAAATTAGAAATTTACCAGGTGTTGAATTTAAAAATCCTGTATGCCGTGTGATTATAAATTGACCCCTTGAAGACTGTATCAAAATGAATAGATAATTTATGATAAGGGTGGTAAAGAGTGAAGCAAATTAAGAGATTTCGAATATGAGGTATTGTCATGAAGGTGCCCAAACATTTTAGGTCTTCTACATTCTTACTAATTTATGGCCCTCTGAATTCTTCAACAATCTCTATCGCAGGACATAAATTGAAAAGGCAGTGCCTAGAAGGACTGAATCATTAATGATCCCTAAAGCCTTAGGAAAAACATATAACACATGGGATACAATCTCATAGATTGACCATGACCGGCTTCACAAGCCCAATCAGATACTTAACAGTGTGGCATAGTTGGTTGTGTGAGAACCCTTCCGTCAACATAAGAACAAAGACTCTGTGGGATGCTCTGTTACATTGGTGAGAGACCTAGGACAAATTCCTCCCATGAAATATATACTAATATATGCCCCGAAATTCAATTGGTCGCAATCTTTGTGAAAACATTTCGACGGACAATGTATAACATTGCGATAGCATTTTACTCCTGTCAAAAAAACCTATTGCAATTTAAACACTCGTTATCCTAAACATCATAAATACAGAACCAACAAAAGAGGACTGAAATCTATCCCACTGCTTCGAATAGATTCAGCGCCACAGGTCAGTAGGCGAACAAGAAAGCACGAAAGGGTTCATAGTTATTGCCGAAAAATTCCACTCAACATGTTCTGGGAAATATCCCCAATACATAGATCCACCGCATAGCCCTATGACACTGGATTACGACAACAATGTGATATTGGGAACAGTCGACACGTGTCAAGGGTTAAGATTCAGTGTAGTTTCATGAGTATGCACATCAATAGGATTTTTCCCCCCACATATCCAAAACATTTGCTAATTCGACCCCGTGATACACCAATCATGTTCAAAGCCTTTATATGTATCTGCAAGAAAAAATTCATCCCTGAGCCCGCGGGCTTGCTCTTGGGGGAAAATTTTCACCCCTAGGCTCCACATGGCTCCAAAACATGTAGTTTTACAATGAATATATCTAGGCTTTCCTTCATATTGTCAGAAACATTTTAAAATTAGTTCCTATCCACTGGGAATCATTTAGGGAAATTTATCAAACCCGTTCTCTGTGCACAAATAATCAAGTTCCATCGCTAATCTTGTTAGAGAGCTTTGCATCTCATGTTAATTTACACCCTGAACCTAGAGTGAAACTTCCAACCCAGAAAATTTGGATGTTTGTATGACATTCTGGTGTATCTTGTTATGTAAAAGTGCAAGTATGTTCTAGTAAATAATTAAAATTGTTGTGAAATCAATGTTAAAGCCAACTTGTTGATATTATGTCACATCTTTACTTTTATACACTTCTTTTAAATAAATGTATAGCACACATGTCACTTTGTAACTAAATTTAGATTAAAAATCTTAGGTCTAAACTGGGTTGTTTACTACAATAAGGCATCAAAATTTGTCATTTCATTAAAAAGTAACCAATAAAAATCTTGGACAAATTTGTCTTTCTATTTAGAAAAATTGCAAAAAATGAAATTTTAACATTAGAAACATTTTGAGAGTCTATAAAAAAACTATAGTTTTTGAAATTGCTCTCATAATAGTAAATTATGGAATTGATTGAAATAAATTATTTCTTTGCATGCTCTACTAAATGAGCTCACGACCTTGCTCTTTTCTAGGAGGTGCAATTTATATAAATAAAATTGTCTACATTAAAGCTCATGGATTTTAGCTACTACCAGGTGTGGCCTAATAGATTTTCTTAGTCCTGTATCATGTGACATCCTGACCCTAATGAAATTATTACAGACTCCTCAGATATAGTAATATATGCCTCTCGAGTTAGAGGAATAGAAGGAGGACATGCAGCCAGACCACGATAGAGTCACGTCCATTGAGGGTCATGTATCTCCTCGACCCAGCGAGGAGCATGGAGGATAGAACTTCAATGCGGAGTCAGCCAAAGCAGAGTCACCATAGAGGGGACAGGGTGACCGAGTTTCAGGAGCATAGAGAGAGGTCTCAGAGCCCTAGGCTTAGGGATGAGCATGACAGAGAGGCCTAGAGGCCGTCAGACCACAGCTGCAGATAAAATCAGGGGGATCTTGAAGCTTCAGCCATCACATTATTTTGGTGACACATGTGGATTTCTAGGAAGATGCCTAGTTAGTGAGCTTGAGCGGGTACTTCAAGGTCTGTCCTTTTTCTAGCAACCTGAAAGATCGTGTTGCCATCCATCTACTGAGGGATGGAGCTGGTGTTTGGTGGTAGAAAAAGGAGTAGAAGCTCCATGTTAATTCTGAGACAATTACCTGTGAGCTCTTTAAGGACCAATTCAGGAGTATATATTTTTCATGGAGGTTCATACAACAGCAGATAGATGAGTTTCCATGACCTCTGATAGGCATCTCTTACAGTGGGTGAGTATGAGAGTAGATTTCTGGTTCTACTCCAGTATGTTGGTTACATGTAGGATGAGCAGGTTCGGATCCACAAGTTCATCCAGGGCTTGAATCTAGACATTGGAGAGGTGCAATGCGGATCCATTGTCTACATACATTAGCTGAGGCCGTCGAGAAGGCCTATATAGCATAGGAGACTTGGGGAAAGACCCAACAGGCTAGAGATCGAGTCCGGAGCCGCATACAGCAGATGCAGTATAGCAGATCGAGGGGGTTAGTACCCCTTCCTCGTGGTGGACAGGGTTCAACCCAGTCATCTTTTAGACCACAGTAGCAGCAGTAGTAGTCCCACCCACCTCATATACCTCCACAGAGAGTTTGATGCACATAGAGGTCAGAGTATGAGGACTCCCCCTAGGGGTCCCATCAGGACACAGGGTGGACCTAGACAACTCACTCAGCATGGGAGCTCACCAACAGAGACCTCAATCAGACCGCAGCCAAATCATCAGGATCCACACCACAGACCTCTTGAGTACCGGCTAGAGGTGCCTACTACAGAAGGGAGAGGACCAAGCGGTTGTTTTGGGTGTGGTGTTACAAGACATTTTTGGAGAGACTACCCAAAGAACCCTAATAAAAAGGGTAAGACACAGATCTCAGAGCCTACTATTGGTGATTTGGGATGCAGCCACATCATAGGAGGTACACAGCAGTCAAGAACTGCCATGAAGAGCATCAAAATACAATTATTGGGACTACAAGTAACATTGGTGGTATTGCTACCTCCATTTTGTTTGATTATGGTTCTTCTGATTATTTTATTACACCATCTTTAGTAGAGTGATGCAGGCTGGTGGTAGTTAGGTAGGGTCATAGTTGGGATGTTGAGATGGCTTCTGGAGCCAAGATCTCTGTTGACTCCTTAGTTAAGGAGTGTGTAGTGGATTTGGGACCTTTCACCACTACCTCAGATCTCCGTATCCTTCCTTTGGGCTCATATGGAGTCATTTTGCGTATGGATTGGTTATCTGCACACAGGGCCAGGATGGATTGTTACTACAATATTTTATCTTGTGTAGATGATTTGGGAGTTGAGTCGGTTATTTTAGGGGTCAGAGGAGACCTCATTTCTCTTTGCACCATCTCTGTTATGCAACTTAAGCTGTGTGTACGATGGGGTTTTCAGATGTATGTTGTTACAGTTAGTGACAGATCAGAGGATGGGTCTAGTGGACCATCGCTAGATGATCATACCATTTTGAGAGAGTTTTTAGATGTCTTTCTAAGGGAGCTACCAGGGTTACCACCCCCACGTGAGATTGACTTTTCATATAGATTTGGTTATGGGAGCAAATCCTATCTCACGAGCACCTTACCAGAATGACTACCCCCTGAGCTCTGTGAGCTCAAGTTACAACTTGAGGGCCTTCTGGAGAAAGTGACTAATTCATCCTAGTGTATCCCCTTGGGGTGCACCAGTGATCTTTGTAAAGAAGAAGGACGGATCCTTGCGGTTGTGTATTGATTACCACCAACTGAACAAGGTAACAATCAAGAATCGTTATCCCCTTTCGTGCATTGATGATTTATTTGATCAGATGAAGGGAGCCACATTTTTCTCTAAGATAGACCTTAAGTTAGGCTATCATTAGTTGAGGATTTTAGAGGCAGACATTCATAAGACTGCACTTTCCGTATGAGATATGAGCCACTATGAGTTCACAATGATACCTTTTGGCTTGACTAATGCCACTGCAATGTTTATGAGTTTGATGAATGGAGTATTTAGGACCTTCTTAGATCACTTCGTGCTCATCTTCCTTGATGACATTTTGATTTACTCGCGTATGTGTGAGGAGCATGAGGGGGCACATTCGCCAGGTTCTTCAGTGTCTTCGGGAGCAAAAAATTTACGGGAACTTGGAGAAGTGTGCATTCTTTTAGACAAAGGTGCAATACTTGGAGACATATCATTTCTGGGGAAGGTATCGCCGTCAATCCTTCCAAGATTAGAGCTCATTATGGATTGGCCAACACGCACTACTGGTGACTGAAGTACGTGCACAACTTCATGGGATTAGCAGGTTACTATAGGAGATTTGTTCATGACTTCTCTCGGATTACGCACCCCATCACTTCCCTTCAGAGGAAAGGGAAGAAGTTTTTTTGGTCAGATAGGTGCGAGCAGGCATTCAATACACTGAAGGAATGTCTCACTACAACATCTATTCTTGTAGTGCCGGATCCATAAGGTGAGTTTTTCATTTGCACGGATGCTTCTTTAGAAGGACTTGGAGGTGTGTTGATCTAGGAGGGCAGAGTAGTAGCTTTTGAGTCTCACAAACTCAAGGATTACGAGCTTAATCATCCAACTCATGATCTTGATCTTGCGGCAGTTATGCACGCTTTGGTTTGATGGAGACACTTTCTTCTCGGTTAGAGATTCACACTCAGGACAAATCACTTGAGTCTTCGCCACCTCTTCACGCAATCCAATCTTAACGCTCGTCAGCGGTGTTGGATGGAGTTGACTTTGTGAGTATGATATGGAGATAGAGCATGTGAAAGGGAAGGAGAATGTGGAATGGCAAAATGCTCTCAGCAGACGGATGACATGTGGTCTATGGTCTACTTCAATGAGCACAGATTTACGGAGCAGGATTCTTCAGCAGCTACCTCTTGACAGATTCTACATTGTAGTCCAAGAAGAGATCGAGTCTAAGAGACCCCTCGATGGGAAGTTTGATGGGTTTTATCCTTAGAGGTAGATGGTCTTCTCAGGAACATAGAGGCCGGATTTATGTTCCCAGAGATGGAGGCTTGAGGCAGGACATATTGACAAAGGCACATCGTGTACCCTATTCTGCCCATCTTGGGGTGAAGAAGATGCACGCTACGTTCTGAAACCATTGTATCACTAGAGAAGACTTCACAGAGACGTGGCTTAGTTTGTGTCACGCTATTTAGATTAGCCAGAAGAGTGAAGGCCGAGCATCAACATCCAGCTCGCCTTCTCTTATCCTCATGCTATACCGGAATGGAAGTGGGGACACCATTTCCATGGACTTCATTGTTGGGCTACCAATGTCGAGATATCACCATGACGCCATCATGGTCACAGTTGATAAATTGACAAAAGTGGCTCACTTTTCTCCAGTAAAGACCACTTATACAGGCTAGTAGAAGTGGCACGGAGTATATCTTGAATGAGATTTTCAGGTTGTACATGGGATTCCGCAGAAGATCATTAGTGACCGCGATCATTTGTATACTTCCCATTTCTGGACTACCATACAACACGCCCTCAGGATGATAATCAACTTCAGCATAACATATCACCCCGAGACAAATGGATAGATGGAGAGGGTGAATCATATTTTAGAGGATATGCTCAGGATGTATGTGATGGATCAATAGTCTAAATGGAAGGAGTACCTGTACTTGGTGGAGTTTACCTACAATAATAGTTTTCTTGGAGATCTTGATTTTGGAAGGAGATTGGAAAAGTTTGCATGCTTGTTGGTTGTTGTTTTGGGACTATATTTTGGCATTGAAGCTTACTATTTGGAAACAAAAGCTATCATGGAGAGGTAAGATCTTGGCTCTTGGAAATACTCTTATTTTCCTTCCTTTTCTTGATTATGTAAATGTTGGTATGTTTGTTATCGTTGTGGGATGTTTGGGTAAACTTTCATAGGAATGGTGTAGGAGAAGGCTATGGGGAATCCATCTAGGGGGCATAAGCTAATTCTAATGACATCATAATTCTTGTGGAGGGAGTTTGGGTTTGGGATCCACCATGGAAAAGAAATAGATTGCATTTCTTATTTTGTGGGGGGCATAAGGATATGTGTGATGAATTTTATTGGTAGTTTGTTATAGGTGGATACCCAATTCCCATTGGGAGGCATAAGTAGCTTCCCCCATTGCTCTTGCTCCTTTGGCTTGCATGATGAAGCCTGAGTTCTATCTTAATGTCTTCAATGTAGTTGTAAACTGTTATTTTGTTTGAACTGTGTTTTAATTTGGAATGTACATGTTGAAAGAATGTTGTGTGCTGTGGATTCATGTTGTTGCCATGGGTTGATATACATCTCTTATTGCATTTTGGTTTGGGCTCGGGGGCCAATGATGAAGGATGGATTCTCCTTTCATTGGATGTCTTGGTTGGGTGAAGAGCGTTGCCTTTTCCCCACTTTTGTTTTGATCAAATTGGAAGAAAAAGGAAACTTACATGTTGTTGTTCTGGAGTAGAGGAAAATATAGTTTTGACAGTCCCATGTGAAATATATTTTATTGTAACCTTTCTCACTTTGAATTGGATGAAATTGTAACGTATTTTGTGAAGAGAAGATGTTTGTAATTGGTTATGAAATTTGTAAAGTGAAATGTAAAAGAGCTATGCTATGTTTTCAGTTTTATTATTATAAAAAAAGGACATGTATTTGCTATGTTGTATTTTAAATATATATATATATATATATGAAAGGATTTGTAGAAGATTCATTGAATTAATGGAAGTTTCCTTACCTTGTTCAGAATGACATTGTTATAATTATATTCTGTATTGGAAATCTCTATTTGGAAAAATTGAAATGAGGAAATACATATGAAGGAATTATATTATTTTGTCTCTTTTGGAAATGTATAAAATTGGAAACCAAACTTTACATTTTAGATTTTAGAATAGTTTGATTTAAATCATTTAAATGTATTAGACTAGATGAGAAATGAAATTTCATACTTGGAAGATGAAATGGTAAATAAATCCCTCAAGATTTGATCTCTGTTTTAAATTCTAAAAAAATTGGAAAATAATTTAATTAAAAGGCACAGTTCAAGTCTGCACACAATAATCAACATGGAAACATTAAAATTTAGTATGTTGTTATATCAATGGACTCAATTTGACAAAAAAAACCACTTAAGAAAATAATTAAAAACATTGTAAAATTGGGCCCAAACTTTTCATAGTCGTTTTTCTATCAAATGTTGGAAAAATTCAAATTGGAATCAATCAAGAAAAATCACCTTCCAAAAGCATCCTAAATCCTTCTTAGAACAATCCTCCATGTCTGTTTGGCATGTTGAGTGAAGGAGAAGATCAAATTGAATAAAATTAATAAGTTAAAATTTATTAGTTTGGCTTTAAAAATCCTGCAGGCCATGTTCTTACAATTGACCCCTTAAACTTTATCAAAATGTTAAATTTATGATTCCTATACAAAGAGGGCATCGAGAAATTTTCAGAAAGTCCTTGTTTGCCCAAAATTGAGCTTTCTATCAAAAGTTATGGCCCTCTGAAGTTTTCCTTCCTTGGCAGGAAAATTTGGGAAAATTTTCCCTAGTGGGCCCACGGTTCGAAATTTTCCCTAAAACCTTAGAAAAATTTTGGAAAAAATTTTGGAAAATTTTTAAAATTTACCTCGCCACCCCACAGCTAATCAAAGGCTGCCATGTGGCACGGCAGAGGGGTGAAACCCTTGTAAACTATATCTTTTTTGAAAATTTTACTTTGCAAAATTTTCTTAAAAACCTTCATGGCCCCGCACTCCCACCCTCGCCTTGGTGAAATCATTTCATGGACACGCGAGCCCATGTGTGAATTTTACTCCTTTCACCCTTCCCTTGGTGAAATCTCCTAAACACCTCCTCCACCCTGCCCTTCCCTCATTTTCTCCCCTACTTCGGCTTGTTGAGCGCCACATGTCCCTGGCAGACACGTGGGCGCATGATCGCTAATTGGATTTTTTCCCCTCCTTAGCGAATTTCCCCAAACTTCTCCGCCACCCCGCCCTTCCCTCATTCTTTCCCCGCGTGAGCTTAGAGCTCAACTCGTGTCCCTGGTGGCACAGTGGAGGCGTGGGTGCAAGTAAAATATTCCCCCCCCCCACGTAGGAAAAATTTTCTAAGTCACCCTGCGACCTATCAACTTGCCCTTTTGGGCAATTTGTTTTCATCCCTGGGCCCGCGGGCCCGCTCTTGGGGGAAAAGTTTCACCCCAAGGCCCACCAACCCATAACTGGAGTTTTACAATGAGTTAGGAGGACTTATTTATATCTTCGGAAAGGTGAGAAAAAGTCCTATCTAATGGAAATGATTTAGGGAAGTTTTGAATGCGTAAGTGTGAGAAAAATCAAGTTGAATCTCTGAGCCTGTTAGAGAGTGGATATGGTGTTAATTTACCCCTTGAACCTAACTGAAACTTCCAACCCAAAATTTGGATCTTATGACCTCTGATAATTGCTAATAAAAGAGAAGTATGTTCTAGTAGATTATACTTGTTCCAGAACCTATTAGTGACAACTGTTGTATTGCAACTTGGTTGTAGACACTTCTAATAAAAAAAATTATTCCATAATTTTCCTAACCCACCCTAGGTTGTTTCTTAGGTCTCAAGTGGCTTTTTTTAGTGGGCATCACAGTTGGGGAGGGATTTGGTGTAGGTTTGGGTAGGATTGTAGAGGAAATGGGAAAGAAATGGGGGGAAGAAAATTGAGGTTTCACACTTTGGGCATGGTAAAAGTGACCTACACCGAGCAATATATGGTCGACGTCGGTCTCAATATACCGACATCGGTCAGGTAGTGGGGAACCGATATCGGTTTAGCATGGATCGGTTTTGGTTAGTGAATTTAGGGTGAAGGTTTGTTAGGGTTGGGGGTTTGGGGTTTAGGGTTTAGGTAGGAGGGTTTAGGTAGGAAGGGTTTTAGGTTAAGGGTGGGTTTATGTTGGGGTTTGAGGTTTAGGGTTGTGGTAGGAAGGGTTTTAGGTTTAGGGCAGGGTTATGTTGGGATTTGGGGTTTAGGGTTTAGGTAGGAAGGGTTTTAGGTTCAGGGTGGGGTAATGTTGGGATTTGGGATTTAGGGTTTAGGTTGGAGGGTTGAGGTTTGGGGTGGACGGAAATATTGGTTAAAGGTAATTTGAATAATTTTTGTGTTTTGTTGAATGCAGGGCAAAGAGAAATTATGGATGAGAGACTGAGTACCACCCCTATTCATGGAGGTATGAGGGAGTGCAACAACCGATAAGTGGAGGCATATGATAGACATCATCTTGATAGGCATGAGATATTACAGGCATGTAGTATGGGAGCCTAGCCTTATAGTCGTACTCATCGATAAATGGGATACAGTGACCAACACATTCCATTTACCGACAGGTGAGCTGACAATCACCCTAGAGGATGTGTATCGGATCCTGTGCCTACCAATAGTGGGATAGCATGTGTATTTTATCTCCTCAGAGGCCTCCAAGGAGTTGATGCTAACAATTTTTGGTGAGGGTATGGTAGAGATGAGATTCCATAGCGCCAGTCTGAGCTATGGTGAGATGTATGCAGCCCATCCAAAGGAGATGAGGCTAGTACTTTTGATTATGGAAGCAATGTGATGTTCTACACTTCCAGATGTAGAGGGTGGGAGTTTCCCATGGATGCTGATGGGGGTCCTTCATGACATGATGGAGGAGAGGATCCACTTTGCTTGGGCACTAACATACTTGGTGTAGTTATACAGGGAGTTGTGGGCATATAGGAAATTACGGAAATTCAGCCTATGTTGCACCTTTCTTCTCAATTTTTGGGCATACGAGCACATTTTATGTGTGAGGCCACTAGGTATGCCCCAGGCTAACACATTCAAGCCAAGTTTTGTTCGAGTGGGCTACAGGCATTGGGTGCTGATTACTAGAGTGCGCAGAGCCACCAGGGCTACACACAATGTATCCTATTACAGGCACTTACTACAGGGATTATCTGGTGTGGACATTATTTGGAGGCCCTACATGGGTTTTCCATCATATGGGTGGATGTCTGCGGAGTTAGACCAGCTGCAGCTAGTTCTATGGATAGAGGGGTATCATATGGGAGAGCATGAGATGATACCCGTAAACAGGGTCAGACGAAAGTTTGGGTTAGTGCAGGAAGTACCACCTCCCTTCTCACAGTACAAGAGGGATGACGTGGAGAGGCCGATGTCCCCTCCATAACCTACTGTGCCGACAAGGTGGGAGGAGGCACCAGTGGATCAACACATTGATGATTTCAAGTGCAATGATAGATACAGACCATGGTGGGCTGCTGAACTATGAGCAGTGCCACCCTCACAGTCTAGAGGGACATGTTACAAGGACAAGTGGTCACCTTAAAAGGCTAGGTTATAGGTTTATAGGGGTAGCTGAAAAGGTCACAGGAAGAGGTGGCCACATTATAGGCACATGTGGTGGCCCTTCAAGCCCAGGTCACGGCATTACAGGGGCAGGTACCCGCACAGGGTGGGGCCAAAGATAGGGAGCAAGTGGCCACCTACAGGCATAGGTGATAGGTTTGCAAGGTCATTTGGCCACTACACAAACACAAATTGCATCCTTACATGCCCAAATTGTCACACAGGCACCGGCACCAACAAAGGTAGTAGGACAGACTCAGGGACAGGGTCCCATGGTATAGGTATAGGTACAGGGTCAGAGACCCTTATTGATAGGGAAGAGTACATAGGTTGCGGTGAGACCCATGGCACTTCCTTAGACAGTGCCCATGGCAAGATTCAGGGATGCCCTGGGTGAGGCGAAGTGTTATGAGGATCATTTAGTAGCAATAGGGATAGATATCCCTTCATATGCGGATTACTGAGCACAACAGGCCTCAAGTGAGAGGACCCGATCCCACACTCATAGTGTGGAGAACACAGGGGGTCGGTGAGCCCAGAGGCAAGATCAAGGTGATGCCACCAGTGTACGAAGGCCAGATCCAAGTGCAGGGAAATCAACTGCTAGATTGAGGCCCACAACAGGCAGTGAGGTAGGTGGGGGGCACCACACAGGAGTGGAAAAGGAGTCGGGAGAGACCAATGCAGAGATCTGAGGGACAGGCGAGGGATATTGCAGTTTTTGATAGTATAGGGATTATCTGTGATATGGACCGGCCTGTATGCTGATGATTTTTTGTATATGATATCAGCCTATGTGTCGATGATGTTTTGTATATGATATCGTCCTGCATACTGATTATCTTGAGACATTTATATCAGAGACATTGTATATTGGAGACATTATATATTGGAGATATTTGAGCAGAAAGGTAGAGATGTTGATTATTTATATATATATGGCGATGATGATGTTTATGGCATGATGTGTATATGTACCTTCAATGATGATATTGTACATCTGATGGAAACAAGGTAAGTTAGGCATGATAAAGTCAGGTCATAGGCATAGATTGAGTCAAATTGGTTTAGGCATGGATTGATTCAGGTCAGGTTAGGCATGTATCGAGTCAGGTTGGTTTACGCATGGATTGATTCAGGTTATTTTAGGCATGGATCGAGTCAGGTTGGTTTAGGCATGGATCAAGTTAGGTCAGTTTAGGCATGGATAGATTCAATTCCTAGGCATGGATCGAGTCATGTTCTATGGTTAATTGAATTTCTAATTCATTAATGTGTGCAATTTATGATGGTATGGATCTTGTTAAGATGATTTGTAGGAAAATGTATGATTATGGTAAAGAAATTGTAGACAAGAGGAAATGAATGTATGAGTTATGATGGTAAAGATGTGTAACAATTGTTACTTTTTTGGTGTAATTTCCATTTATTGATATAAAAAGGAAACTAACTAGGGTATAATGTGAATAGGAAAGGGAAAGATGGAATTGGTTAGGGTAGAGAGTGGCCGAGCTAACCTCTAAGGGCCCCATGCCCTTGATGTGTTGCCTACATAGTCTTGGCAAAAAGTGACCTCATGACAATGTAGTTCTCCCATAAGCTAGGGAAGATTGTGATGAAGTGAATAAAGGGATTGATATGTGTTTAGGCATAGTTGAATGTAGATCATAGGCATGATTGAGTCTAGGTCATAGGCATGGTTTAGTGGTTTTTTAAATATAGGTTTTAATGAGCTAGCCTTGTATAGGATAGTCAACAAGTAATGAGGAAGGTGAATGGTAAGAGGTGGTAAAAAGAGCCACTTAATTGATAAAAACCCTAATGAGTCGATCATACCTAAGAGGGGATCATGAAAAAAATACTCTAAAGGCATTACATAGTGGACCGTTCTAAGGGTGAAGAAAGTCACATAATCATGAAATGTCGCATTTGTGTCAAGTCCCTTGAGTAACGAGGAAATTAGGTGAAATAGACAAGGAGGTGAGAATGGGTGGTTGATTGTAACTTAGTGTATGACAATGTGTCTGTCGGGACAAGAAACCTGAGATCAGGAATAGGCAAGTCCATGACAAAAATTTCATCTCTTTTTTATTTTTAATAGACTGATCAATGCGGGAATTATATATGGGATGGATATATTATCTCCTTGATGTCTTCGTGAAGTTGGTTGATGTAGGAAGCTTCTGAATATTTATTATATTTTTGTAATGACTTTATATAGTTTTCCTTCAAGGGAGCAGTCTATTGATAGTGGTGGAATTAGAGTGAAGAGATGTCCCTTTTGAGGGAGTCATCTTTTTCTGGAAGTTTGACTCAAGGATTTGTATCCCCTTTTATTTTTTAGACATTTAAATCATGGACAAGACTATAGAGGAAGAGTATATTCTTGTTTAGAAGACAAACCGTAGCACACAAAAAGTAACTATGAAAGAGATGGTTTTGAGTAATGAACGACCATGGGATTCCATCTTGAAGAAGATGAAAAGTATCCATGAGAATCATGTTATGAGTAGAGTTACAGTACTCATATTGAAGATAGGGTTGAAAGGTAACAAGAATCACATGATTCTTTTTGAGTCACAGAGGATCAAAAATGGGTAATATGGAAGGTGAAAAGTGCTCAAGGGATGAGCTATTAACTGATAGAAAGTGATATAGGACTTGATATTAAAAATAAAATGGTCAAAGATGCAAGGCATTAAGGGGCTCAGGTTCGGGTTTACCTTCGAGTGAAGACAAATGATAAGCACCTGATCCATAGGCATGGGTAACGATATAGGGTCCAAGCTAATTAGGAGCAAATTTGTCCCGTTTACTTTTCTCCTCTTTAATTACATGTTGATTTTCCTTCAGGACGAGGTCACTGACCTAAAATTTTCATTCATAAACACGTTTTTCATAGGCACGTTTGATACATTTTTGGTAGATTTGGAGATGGTCAAGAGCATTGAGATGGTGCTCATCTAATAAATCAAGTTGCGCTAAATAGTCCTGGAGGAAGTCATCGTCGTTGAGCATGTCTTGTAGTGAGATGTGGAGAGATGGAATCTAGACTTCACGATGTAAGACAACCTCATTACCGTAGACCAAAGAAAAGGGTGTGGCAGCAGTCAAAGTGTGACTACTAGTATGATAAGCCCACAAGGCGAAAGGAATGTGTGTATGCCAATCTTTCCCAGTATCATTGACTACCTTCATAAAAAAAAATTTCAAGGTTTTATTGGTGGATTTGGCTTGACCATTGGTTTGCAGGTAATAAGGTGATGAGAAACTGAGTTGGATGCCGAAAGCATCACATAGTTTGCGTAGGGTTTTGTTTTTGAATTGTTTTCTGTTATCGGTGATAAGGTGGTGAGGAAAACCAAAGTGACAAATGATATGATGGTTGATGAATTCACATATTTTCTCATCTTTGGTAGAAATGAGGGGAATGGCTTCTACCCATTTAGTATAATATTCAGTAGTGGTTATGATCCATTAGTGGTGTTGTGAAGAATGGGGGTTGATTTCACCGACAAGATCCAAACCCCATTAAGAGAAAGGACAAAGGTCTCATGCGACCTGTAAGGCATGACTAGGTGTGTGATGGAGATTACCATGTTGTTAGAATTTCATGCAACGTTTGACATAATCACAACAGTCACGGTTTAAGGTTGGCCAATAATAGCCTAGGAGAAGAATGCATTTTGCGATAGTAAGACCACTAAAGTGACCTCCACAAATTCCATCATGGACTTCCTTAATGGTGTAGGGAATTTTAGAACTTGTAAGGCATCACAAGAGAATTCTGTTGAAACCACATTTGTAAATAAGACCACCCATGATGGTATAACAAGAGACGCTTAAGAAAGGCATGTTGTCCATTACGAGTGAGATCAGCGGGTAGAATGGAAAGTGAAATATAGTCTGCATATTGCTTATACCAAAGGTCATGTGGGTCAGGGGCAATGGTTCCGACAAAGTAGACCTCACGAGGTAGATAAGAGGGTGATGTTAACCTTTGTATTGTGACAAATATTTTAGAGTCAGTGGGTAAAGTAGGTAATCTGAGAAGCCAAGCAAGCCATGGTATCTACAAATTTATTAGTAGAACGTGGGGTGGTTTGAAGTGTATAACAGTAAAAGGTGGTCAAAATTATGTCTATGTGATGCTTATACTTTTGAAGTATCTCATTACAACACTAGTATATACCATTGACTTGGTTTATGACCAACTGAGAATCACCAAAGATGTTGAATGACTTAACATCTAAGGCATAAGCAGCCTGAAGACCCAATACAAGTGCTTCGTATTTAGTAATATTGTTTGTACAATAAAAATCAAGTTTGAAAGAAAAAGGCATAGGTTCACCATCAAGCGGAATGAGGATAACACCAGCCCCACCCCCACGCTGACACTTGGAGCCATCGAAGAAGAGTGTCATTTGGTAAGAGAGTTCATTTAGGGAAAGGGTAGCTATAGACTTGTCTGAGAAGTTAAAGTTAGAGGGCTAACTCCCAGAAATAGGTGTGTCAGCCAATTAGTCGGCGATATCCTGGCCCTTGATGGAATTTTGATGAATGAATTCAAAGTCAAGGTCAGCCAGAAGCATAAGCCGACGTGTGGCACGTTGATGTTGATAAGGTTTGGCATACATATAGTGTAATGGGTCGGTATTCATAATGATGAAGGTTTTGTGGTTGAGTAGGTAATGGCGGAGTTTGGTGGAAAAGAAAACTAAGGGTAGGCAGAGTTTTTTGGCATCGGTATAAATATTTTTGTAGTCAAGAAGGGTATGGCTTATGTAATAAACCGCTTTCTCTCGGTGTTGGTCATCGCGATGAGTGAGCATGGCACCTAAATAATGGTCAGTGGTGGAAATATATAGGTAAAAGGGTTGGTCATCCTTAGGAGGAATGAACACTGGTGGTTGAAGGAGGTATTGTTTCAAGGCTTCGAAGGATTTATGGCATTCATCATCTAATTTGAATGAAACATCTTTCTTGAGAAGATGATGGAATGGTTGATACTAGTCGGAAATCTGTGAGATAAAACAACGAATGGACTGCAACTTTCCTTATAGGTTGTGAAGTTGATAGAGATTAGTGGGTGGAGGCATTTCAAGAATAGCCTTAACTTTATTAGGATTGAATTCTATACCATGCAAAGAAATGATGAAACCTAGGAGTTTTCTGGAAAGTACCACAAAGATGCACTTCTTTGGTTGAAGATGCACACAATACTTGATGAAACGGTCAAAGATGACTTTAAGGTTAGGTAGGTTCTCAGTTCGATTTTTAGATTTGGCAAGCAGATCATCTATGTAATCTTCCAATATGTGATGCATGATGTAATTGAAGATGTAAGTCATGGCTCCCTGATATGTAGCACCAATGTTTTTGAGGCCAAAAGGCATGACTCAATAGCAGAAGGTCCACCAAGGGGTGATGAAGGCAGTCTTGTGTTGATCCTATGGGGCTAGTAATATTTGATTGTAGCCCAAGAAACCATCCATGAGCGATAACATTTCATGGCCAGTGGTGAGATCAACTAGTTGGTCAATACCTAGTAGTGGGAAATTGTCTTTCGGATAGGCAAGGTTGAGGTCACAAAAATCTGTGCAACTGCAGAGTACTCCTATCCTTTGTGATAAGAACGATGTTAGAAATACATTAGGGATAATCAATGGGTAGAATGAAGGAAACCAAGAGAAGGCATTGAAGCTCTTCCTTGAATAGAATAGCAATGCAAGGATGTATTTTCCACAGCTTTTATTTGATGGGTTTGGCATCAGGAATGGTTACGATATTGTGGACCATGATTTTAGGGTCGATACCAGGCATATCTACATAGGACCAGGTAAAATCATTTCTATGCTCCCAAAGGAAAGAGGTGATCCTTAGAATGTGCGTCTAAGGATTGGTTGATCCTTAGAATGTGTGGGTCATCTTGAGTGTTAATGTTGATTTTGATGGTCGATTCATTCAGCATGCTTTGCATCTCAGAGGGTAACGACTTATGAATATAAGAGTCTTCTGCACACCAAGGTAGGTGAGGATGGACTCATCTTCCTCACATTAAATGACATTAATAGAAGGTGTATCATCATCGATCATGTCAGGATACAGGAATAGGAGAGTCAACCTCGCCTCACCCAGGGCGTCCATGAGTCTCACCATGGGCACCATCTGAGGAGGTGTCATGGGTCCCACCGCAACCTATGTACTCTTCCCTATCAATAAGGGTCTCTAACCTTGTACCTATACTATGGTACCCTATTCCTGAGCCTGTCTTGTTTCCTGTGCCGATGTCGATGCCTGCGTGGCAATCTGGGTATGTAAGGTCATGACTCATGTTTGTGCAGTGGCCAACTAACCCTACAATCCTATCACTTGTGCCTGTAGGGTGGCCACCTACTCTCTATCTCTGACCCCACCCTGTGTGGGTACCTGCCCTTATAATTTTGTGACCTGGGCCTGAAGGTCCACCACCTATGCCTGTAACATGGCCACCTCTTCTTGTGACCCCGTCAACTACCCCTGTAACCTAGCCCTGTAAGGTGGCCATCTTTCCTTGTAACATGTCCCTCTAAAATGTGAGGGTGGCCACATCTAGTTGTCCTGGTCTAGGTGGCATTTCTTACAGATGAGCGGCCCACCACGGTTTGTATCTAACAATGCACCCGACATCATTAATGTGTCAGTCCACTGGTTCCTCCTCCTACCCTTTCGGCATGATAGGTCATGGAGGGGACATCGGCCTCTCCACATCATCCCTCCTGTATTGTGGGAAGGGAGGTGGTACATCCTGCACTAGCCCAAACTATCTCCTAACCCTATCAATGGGTATTAGCTCATGTTCTCCCATGCGACGCCACTCTATCCATCGAACCAATTGCAGCTAGTCTAACTCCATGGCCATCCACTCATATGATGGAAAACCCACACAGGGCCTCCAAATAATGTCCATGTTGGATAACCCATCTAGCAAGCACTTATAATAGGCTACATTGTGTGTAGCCCTAGCAACTCTGCATGCTCCAGTAACTGATACCTAGATCTTGTTGCCCACTCGAAAAAAATATGGCTCGAATTCATCAGCCTAAGGCATACCTAGTGGCCTCACACATATAATGTGCTCATATGCCCAAAAATGGATAAGAAAGGTGTAGCATAGGTTGAATCACCGTAATCTCCTATATGACCAAAACTCCCTATACAACTATACCAAATATGCTGGTGCCCAAGAAAAGTGGGTCCTCTCCTCCAAAATTTCATTAAATATCCCCATCAGCACCCGTGGGAATCTCCCACCCTCTACACCTGGCAATGCAAAACAACACACTACCTTCATAATCATAACTACTAGCCTCATCTCCTCTAGATGGACTGCATACATCTCACCATAGCGAAGACTAGTGCTATGGAACCTCATCTCTTCCGTACCCTCACCAAAAACTATCAGCATCAACTCCTCGAAGGCCTTCGAGGAGATATAATACACTTGTTGTCCCACTATTACTAGGTGCAGGATCTGATAGACATCCTCTAGGGTGAATGTCATCTCACTCGTCAGAAAATGGAATATGTCAGTCGATGTATCCCATCTATCGATGTGTGACCATAAGGCTAGGCTCTCGTACTATATACCTATGATGTCTCATGCCTATCAAGCTGACATCCGTCATATGCCTCCACTCATCGGTTATCACACTCCTTGTACCTCCACGAATAGGGGTAGTACTCGGTCTCTCATTCATAGCAGCTCTCTGGCATGCATTCAAAAAAACACGAACATTCTTCAACTTGCCTTTAACCAATATTTTCCTCCGCCCCAAACATCAACCCTCCAACCTAAACCGTAAATCCCAAATCCCAACATTACCCCACCCTTAACCTAAAACCCTTCCTACCTAAACCCTAAACCCCATATCCTATCATAACCCCACCCTGAACCTAAAACCCTTCCTACCTAAACCATAAACCCCAAACCCCCAACCCTAACAAACCTACACCCTAAATTCACTGGCTGACACCGGTCCATGCTAAACTGACATCGTTTCCCTACTACCTAACCAATGTCAGTATATTAAGACTGACGTCAGCCATACATTACCCGGCATTGGTCAGTGTTACCATTCCCAAAGCCCAAAACCCTAATTTTCTTCCCCCCATTTCCCCTACACACCTACCCAAACCTACCCCAAATCCCTCCCCAACCCTATTTCCTCTACCTATGAACTTTCCCACCCTGTCCTTCCTCAAAATTTTAACCACAAATTTCAAATTCTCTACCCTACCCAAACTGACCTACCCATTCCCTTCTTCTTATATCAAATAACAATGAATGGATCATATCTTACCTCATCTCAACATCACCTCCAACGGGGCAAGTCTGGTCGTTGTGTTGGTGGTCCACCTAAGCCCTACCTTGCCTCTGCCATGTCAAACTTTCCCTCCAACCTCTCCACCAATCCACTCACTCTACCTAATCTCATGGCCCGTCCACCTGACTCCTCTCCCCACCCGGATCTCTCCACCTCACCTCGGTATGGTCCCACGTACTTTCCTCTCACCAAGCCACAAAAGTCTCATGCTCTCGTTGTTTTCACAAACACCAAAACGTACAAATGAATCCGTATTACATGGATTTTTCCTTTTTATAGACCCACATCAACCTGACTGATGTCGGTCATGGCATGCCCTAGTCAACTGACATCGGTCCTTACTTAACCAACATTGGTCACCTACCATCCTCCTTTCAATACCTTTTACCCATTTTTGACCCACAATTATCTTTCCCACCACCTCATGGCCCTTCCCAACACTTTTTACCACTTACCTGCCAGCCCACATTACCTATACTTGTCCTTAATTGTGTTTAGGGCCCTGTTATTTTACCCGATCCTCGATCTTCCCCAAAAATTTCCCTTATATGCCTTGACCAAGAACATGGTTAGTGACCTTTGAACCCATGCACTTGATATACCATGCGATGATGTGCATTTTCGTTTTGCCTAATGACCTTAATTTGCCTATTTCTATGCTATATATCCCAACATTACCTTTGGTGTACCAAAAAATACCTAAATGTTCCTACACATGACCTACATTGTGCTTCCCAACCATATCCTATACCTTGGATACCGGAATCACATCACCTTTTTTGGATAAACCTATCAACCTTGAACAATGTAGAGTTTACAAGCTCTTCAACTTAGAACCGTGTCGTAGTTTATAACGTGTGCATGTGTTTGACTGCCACTACCTTTTCCCTTGGCCCATTTACCTGTTTTCCTATTTTTGACCTCTATCCTTTCCCACATTCACCCACATCTACACTCTTTATCACCACATCTACCTTTTATCAAACCACTCACCGCTTCCTTCTATCACCTCATTGGTTCCTAGTTTTAGGGGGATTGCCTTCACCCACGCTTGGGGCAACCACGTCTTATTTTTTTTCGGGTTCGCTTACCAATACAAGCTACACAACAAAAAGGGGCAAAATGTAGACACCAAAATTGGGTCACATTCCCCGTAGCCACTGATCGGATAACCAACTTGAATATGGGCACCTAACCATGGCCCCTTTCACCCCACATTAATATTAATTTAATTATTTTAATTAAATTAATCCTCATCCTCACAACTTTCATTATTTAATTTTCTTAATTGACCTAGTTACCACCTCACCTAGACACCTCATCTAGCCACCTCACCCTAGACCTATTCTTGGTATGTTTCCATAACTAATAGTAACTAAGTCTTACTTGCCTTAATTAGTTAAGATTTGGTCTAACCCTAAAAATCAATGTCTAAGATTTCTCTAACCACATTCCCGCTCATTAGAAGGGAAGTTTATGTTCTAATCCATGAGAACAAACAAACTGGGCCCAAGAAATTAGAAATATCTTCCCATTTTAGTAAACCTAGGGAATCTCACCTTAATCGACGTTGGTCAACCCGAAACCAATGTCGATTACCATTTATTCTGCTAAGCAACCTTATTTTTGGTTTGGCACATTCTAAGAGCAAGAATACGAGAAGAGAGTTGCATGTAAGTAGAACCAGATTATTTTTCATGCACCTAGACATCCATAGCCAGCACCAGGATAGATCCAAAAGCATTGGCACTCATGGTAACATTATAGGAAGCATCACTATTGTACCGAGCTCCATTCCATCAACCGATCATCACCACCACCCAACCATTGGACCTACAACATTGGTAATTTTTTTATCATTATTCATTTCCATTCTTATTCTGTTCATAGAGTTGTTATCACTCATGTTACCATTCTTATATTAACATTCCCATTCCTCCATAGCCATCTTTCTGAAAAACCCAAAAACCTCACCCACCCATTTATTAGATCACCTATCCTGACCCCTCCACCTCTTTGAGTGTTCTCAATATTCCCATAAACCTCTCCATCTCCTTCTTAAGCCCCGTCTAACCTCACCTAAACTCTATAATAAGGTTTTCATTGAATTACTATCACCCTATTGTACCGACATCGGTTACCCATAACCATCATCACTTATACCCAACCATAATTGTTCTCTACATTTTATACCCTTCCTAAGAACAGAGCTAAACAACCTCTTACCAGTTGACCTAAACAACCCAGAATCAGACCCTGACCAGTCTCAGTACCTTGACAGACACCTCATCCTTTAGATCTAACTATAACCTAGCCTATTGTGATTTTACTTTCTTATTGTACTTGAATGAGATACTTAAATCATATCAACTACAGTAGGAATTTATTTATCTATCATATTCATTTGTTTTAAATAGTGCATTGACATCCATCTAAGAAGTATCACACTTCCCAGAACTAGCATATGTTAGGCAGTCCACTGTCATATATCATTTAACTTCTCTTTTGTGGTCTTGTTTTCTATTACAGGTAGTTCCTCCTAGCCAAAAGGAATCTCTCACAATCGGCATTGGATCGAGAATTCTAAACACGCGCATCAACCATCAACCAACCTATTTAACATGTATTCATCCTATCCCTTACCCTTATATGTTTCGTCATTCTAAAGCATAAAGAAAATGGTGAAAATGGTGTTTACCAAAAAAAAGTTAGGAGGAATAGATTCGGGATCTATGGACTCCGTGGGTGAAGATGCTAATGTGGGTGAATGAGAGGGGGAAGATTTCCTGACTTGGATAAGGTTGATGTGAACCTTCTTGGAGGGTGGAGTGTCAAAACCAATGCCACTACGGTAATTTTTTTATGAGAGGTACATGAAATGATAGTATGGTGGCCTTGTTCATAAAATCTGAAGCCAAATCCTTTCCACGCGCACCGGTGGAGGAAAGTATGAGCGAAGTGGTAGTTAGTGAAGGAGTGAAGGTCATACAAAAATGGTGTGGATTAGGATGGAGTTTTGGGTTTATAGGTGGCGATATCAAGTCCCACATATGTTAGGTTGGTGCGAAGGTGGGGAGAGCCATAAGGAAAAACATCACCGATGTGGATTTCGTAGCTGGGGTGTTGACAAAGATTCCCATACTCTTGTGGGGTGAGGAAGGTGTTGATATTGTATAGGAAGTATTCCCCCAGAGTGAGGCATTGAAAAACACCTTCTAAGGGATCAGTAGTAGGTATGTGGGTAGCGGAGATAGATGGCTCACTAGATGATGGGGAAACAAGTGTGTTAGCAGAAGAGGATACAACTACAGTTGGATAGCACGGTTTGATGTAGCAAAGGTAGTGGCAGTTTTGGTGGATGGGCCCATGGGTGAGGGTGAAGTGGTGATAGTGGTAGACGCCTTGACTGGTACAAGCACATCACTTGGCCGATATAGCATGTTACAAGTCTTGAAAGGTGATGGGTTGGCAAGGATGGTGTAATTATGTCCCTCATGTTCAAATTTGAGGCATCGATGTAAAGTTGAAGGGACACTACCCATAGCACAAATATAAGGTCAGACAAGTAGAAATTTATACTAGAACTCTCCTTCTAGGACATGGAAAAGTTTCGGGACAATGCGGGAGCCCACACAGACATGGAGAACAATGGTACCCAGGGTAGAGGTCATGGCGTCATTGAAGGAACGCAACATAACTGGGTTTCCATGCATACAATTGGAAAGGATCCACATTTGGTCATATGCATGGGAGGAGATGATATTAATGCTAGCACCACCATTGATCATAACACATCATATGCATATATTATCAATAAAGATGGAGATGAAAAGAGTGGATTTTGATTTGTTGGACTGGAAGGGAACAATCTCTTCATCTAAAAAGTTGTGGGTAGCCACTTGGCAAGTAGGTGAAGGCGTAGAGGAAGGCGAAGATCTAGTGAGAGATGCTACATGGTGAGAGGTAATGATGGAGGCGATGGGTGTGGGGTCATTTGGTAAGACTTCAATAGATTGAAGGACCTCCATGAGGGCTTGACGATGTGACTCTGAGGTTTGGATGAGGTCATATAAAGACATTTTGAGGGGGGATTGGTGTAGTTGTTTTAGCATTGTGCGATGTGTGACCCCGTCGGAGATAGGATATGCAAGACCTTGAATGAGGACTTTGGTTATGGGTGTGGATGGTATGTTGGGTACAGGGTTGGTTGATGGGTCAGTTGCTTTTTCCTTTCCCTTTTCTTTTTAATCACGAGTGGCAATGTTGACCATGTTAATTTGAGGGGAGGTGGATGAAGAGGGTGTGTCATGGAAGGTATAGTGGCATGAGGGACAAAACCCTAGTGGGGGATACAATCCTTGTGAAATTAGTATGGTGCATTGACATTTTGGTGGTGGTTTGGCCAACTCTCTTATACAAACCATGTTGATCTTGAATCTCGAGGGTGGATCAAATATTTTTGGGGGTGGAGATTTTGGTCGTTGAGTAGGTAATGGGAGAAGATCTATGGAAATTGGTGAAGGTGAAATTGTGTCATCATCAAGAAGATCATCATTATCAAAATTTTCTTCGGGAGGACACAATTACACAAGGGCAATTTTTAAAGCCTTACAATTCTCTACATCGTGTCCTGGCACATGATGGTAGGACAAAAAATTAGTTTCGTCAAACCCTTTTGGTTTGGGTTTGAGTGGGTCGTAAGTTCTAAGAGGTGGTAATGTGATGACGGAAGTTTCAAGGAGATTGGTTAAGATTTTTGTGTAGGATCCCGCTAGTGGATCATAATGGGAAGTTAATGTGGGTGTGGGTACAGGTGTGGCTGATTATCTAGGAAGATTCTTTATAAGAGGGGGAGTAGGTTGGTCTACTAGTTTGGTGTGTGGTGTGGTCTTAGGTGTTGGTCATATCTACTTGGGTTGGGGTATGGTAGAAGAGATGGCGATGGAAGGTTTGGTTGGTTTAACTACCTTATTAGAGGCTAGCGAATTTTTAGCTTTAGGTTACATCTTTTTGGGCAATGATGACATGAATGTATGAGATGTGAAGGGAAAATTTGATGGTGGAAGAGGATGGGTTACCCATAGGGGTAACTGAGGTGCTGTGGAGGTGGGTGGTGTAGTTTGGGCAGGAGGTGTGAGTGAAAGAGAAGAAAATGTCATGGGTAGTGAAGTAGTTATGGACGGTAGTGGTGGTATGGGTGGTAAGAAGGTTATGGGTGATAACAGAGGTTGTTTGGGTCACTTGGGTATATTAGAGGTCTGTGATGGGGAAATGGGTTGTTGCATTCTTTATTTACCGATGGATGGGGGTTTCTTGGCCAAGGTCGAGGGGTGAGGTCCTAGGATGGACGGAAGGGGTGACGGTGATAAGGGCATGGTAGGTGAGGTTGGTGTATGAGGGCTAGGAGGTTGGATCTTATTTTTAAGGGTCAAACTAAGTTTAGTGTTAGTTTTGGAAGATGTGGCTAAATATAATTTGATGGGTGGGTGAGTGAGACTAGCTATTGGTATGACCCCTAAGGTAGTGATAGGTTTAGGTAAGGGAGATGATAAAGGTGTGGGTAGGTGTTTAGGTGTAGATATATGAGGGGTTATGGGCAGAGGTGTGAGTTGGACCATGGGTGGTGATGTGGAAGGTGTTGCAATAATCGTGGTTGTGTTTGGTTTGGTCACTCGAAACACTTTTGGATATATAGTGGAGGTATCAGCGAGTGACAGCTACATTTGTGTTGAAACAAGAAGTAGAAGGCGTCCCCAAAGTAGGGCTCTATCGACGTAGTCTAGGAGATCGGCCAAGTGTGAGAATGGTACTGACATAGGTGGGGCCAACATGGATCGAGTGGCAATCCTCGTAAAATGTGTTTGAGATATAGGGAAATGGCTAGCCTCAGACTCTGTAGGTAAGAGAGCCAAAAGCATATCAGTGGGATCTTGAAGGTCTAATGGTGAAGGGTCATCAAAAGACACTGGTACCTCAATAGGATCATCTATCAGTAGAGGGGAGGATGGGCCAAATGAGGTTGACTCTCATTGTGACGATGTAGGCGGTGGACCTGCATCTTCTATGAGTAGGAGAGGTGCCACTAACAATTGCTAAGAAATTTGAGGGGTCAAAGGTGGCGTGCTAATTATAGGCTCTTCCACAGGTGAAGAAGAAAATGAAGGGGGTGCATCTATGGGTGGATGAGTAGATGAAATATGATCATGTGCAAGTAGGGGAGCTCAGGCTAAGATTTCATCTATGGAAGGAACATGAAGCAATTGGGAAGCAACTGGTATGTCATCAAAAATAACGTGAACCTCGCGGACATTGTTATCATTTTTTGAGGTATCACCAACTTAGTTGGAATAGGGGGCATGATTAGGGAATGGCTTCTTGAAGATGTGTAGGTTTTGGTTAGCGGGTGTATTCGGGTTATCTAAGACTAGATCTTCGTTGTCCAATATTTCTTAGACGATATTATTAAAGGTGATGCAGTTATTGTCGCTATGACCTTTGACACGATGATAGTTGCAAAAGTCATGTTCTTTATACCATGTAGGCATGGGTCACTCAGGATCAAAACTAGTATGTGGTTTCATAGGTGGAAGGGTAATGGCACCAGCCTTAACAAGCTTTTCCAAAATAGAAGAATAAGATTCTCCTATGGAATTGTACCTTTTTTTCTCATCTGAACTAGAAAGCTTGGATAGGGGAGAGATTAGAAGGGGGTTTGGCTGGGTTTGATTGATGAGGGGGGCCAACCTTGAGAATTATGGCATTGGTAAATCCTTTGGGTTTTAAATAGTTATTTTGGGGTTTCAAATATGAATAAGCATCATTTGATTTGAACATGATGTTCTTCTTACGAAATTGAATTTTCTTTTCTTCGATAGCACGAATTTCCAATTTCCGTGCCATGGTGAATGCCTTGTCAAAAGTGTGAAAGGTTTTCACCTGCAGGGTTGGTGAGATGTGTCTAGCACAAGCCTGAGTAAATAGATCTATAATCTCAGTCTGAGGTAGCTGGAATGTGAGATGATTGATTAAAATGTGCCAATGAGCAACAAAGTCAACAATGGACTTATCATCGTATTGTCGAGTGGAATAAATATCAGTCATGGTAACCTTCTTGACAATATTAATCGAGAAGTGGTCTAAGAAGGCCTGGGCTAGTTGATTGAATGAGTAGATGGAATATCTTGGTAGCCCACTGTACCAATCCAATACAGGTCCTATCAGGAACATTGGGAAAGTCCTCAGAAGTAAAGTGTCATCGTGGGAAATCAGGGAACACCCATGTTTAAAGAACTACAAATGTTGTTGTGGGTCCTCTTTCTTATTGAAGCGGTTGAATTTTGGCATTTCCCAATGTATGGGGTATGGTCGAATAGGAATGGATGGGTGAATAGGATCATTACAAATTTCATCATAGGTGAGGGAATTATGTGAGCCGAAAACCGATGCTTCTAGTGTCTGCATCTTTTCCATCATTAACTTGATGAGGTCATTGGTAAGTTGTGGTGGAAGGGATCCTCCTGTGGCATAAGGGGGCTGGTATTGAACCTGTGACGTGGGAAGCATTCCATTGTATGGTGATGCTAAATAGGGAGGTTGAGAATAGGGGACTAACATAGAGGGTATGTATCCAGAATGGGTTACATACGAGATAGGGGGTTGTTGATAGTATGTGTATGTAGGTGGGATGGTCATAGTCACTCTAGTAGCAATTGGGGGCAGTGTTTGTGGGATGGAGAGGATAAGATTATGGAATGGATTAGGGGTCACTGACACCATGGGTGGTTGTGTTGCAATGGGTATTGGTGAGACAATGGGTGTAGATGAGGTTATGGTCTGGGTGTTCACTGAGGGGACAACAGATACTATGGGTGCGACTGATACTACAAATGCAACAGTCATAGCGGGTATGGGTCCTAGCTGTGAAACCACTGGGGGTGAAGCAGGTGAAGGTAATGCCACATTATTAGGGGATAATGTGGAAGCAGGAATAAGGGTAGGAGAGATGGATACAAGCATGCCATATATCAACTAACCTGAGGAGTCACTGGGGGAAGAGTGGGAAAGGTAAAACTGCAAGGCTGCAGGATTTTGATTAAGGAGTTGTGTAAATTATTTGTCACCTGTGGAAATGGTGATAGGCTGAGTAGGATCCATGGGTGATAGGATGGAAGTTGGTGAGGGACTAGGTGGGATTGGTTGGCAACTAGCGTGGAATATGAGGGTGTTAGTCTAGTTGTGAGTCAACACCATGTGAACAAGTGCTAACCTAGTAAGACTATATTCTTTAGATGACACAGAAAGTAGCAGGATAGAAAAGAATGAGGCTAGGAGAGTGAATTTGGTCAAGATTTGGATCTTGAAAACCAAATAAAGACACCAACGATGGCTATTTTGACCAGTGACGGTTCCTAGGGAACCGACGTCAGTTACTGCGGAAAATCCCCAGTTTTAGAAAATGAAACAGGGTTAATATATAGTACAAGGAAAAAAAATTTGTATGATGGTAATATCAACAGAGTAGAATAGAATATCAGGAAAATATGTCAGTGCCCAAAGGGCCAAAAACCAAAATAGAATGATGAAGAAGACTGTCCCATGCCAAAGTACCCAAGAAGTTAGGAGCCAACACTGGTTAGGTATAACTGACAATGGTCAAATGAAAATTGATGACGGTCAATGGGTCAATGCCGGTTACTATGAAATTGAGATAAAAATGAATAAAATTGGGTTGTGATTTAAATCAAGTGAAGAATCAAACTCTAGAATCTGAGAATGAGAAGATGGGGCCCTGACATACTCAGATAAAGTTGGAATATTCCAACTATGATGGGGGAGTGTGCAAGGAAAAAACAAAAATGTGGAATAGTGTCCTCACACCTCAAAACACAAAGAAAGAAGAATGCTAAGAAAAATACGATCCTAAGAGTGATTTTTCTTTATGTGTGTTCAGCTTACGCTATTTAGAACTGATTGTGTGTATTTAGAACAGAATTTTTTGGTTAGGAAGGCATCCTATGAAGAAGGATATCTAAAAGGAGAGGTTTCAGGTTTGTTATGGCAGGTGTGGGCCATCCTCTGAGATGACGACTCGACAGAGGAAATGAGCTAGGGAGTACCTACCAATTTGATCATGTGTTCATGGACAGGTGTTCCCATGTAATATGATGTTTAAGAAAGATGTGTATATTTCAATTTTGTTTAAGTTTTATAAGACACAGAGAGAGAGAATGTACTTTTTATGATTCTTTATGTCAACCATCAGCTGAACATGACTTCCAGCATCTAGGTTTCCCTCATTTAAATGTGATCTAAATGCAGCAAATCAGAATGTAATGCAACCGATTTTAAGCCCAAATTAAAAAGGTTACGTTCGATGAAGCAAATGATGAATAGGAGAGGGTATGCTCTTTCACTAAATGCAGAAAGTAAGAAAGAAGAATGATTCCTTTTTAAATACACCAATAGAAATGTTTCTTTTTAGAGCAATCAGAAAGAAGAAAAGATTACCAGAGAAAAAATATTAATGTGTAAGCCTTTTAAAGGGAAACAAACACACAAATTTTTTCTAGAAATGAAGAAAATGCAACAGAACCCCTGATGGGTCCCGCCAGGCGTGCCAAAATGTTTCACCATTTTCTTTTCACTTTTGAATGACAAAATAGATAAGGGTAAGGGTTAGGAGGAATATTTGTTAAATGGGTTGGTTGATGGTTGATGCACACGTTCAGACTTCTCGATCCAATGCCGATTGTGAAATCTTCCTTTTGACTAGGAGGAAATATCTGTAGTAGAAAACAAGACCAAAAAAGAGAAGTCAAATGATATATGACAGTGGACTACCTAGTGTATGCTAGCTCTAGGAACTGTGATACTTCCTAGATGGTTGTCAATCCACTGTTTAAAACAAATCAAAGCAAGAAATAAATAAATTCCTATTGTAGTTGATATGAATTAGGTATCTCATTCAAGTACAATAAGCAAATCCAATCACAATATGATAGGTTATAGTTAGATCTAAAGGATGAGGTGTTTGTCAAAGTACTAGGACTGGTCAGGGTCTAATTTTGGGTTGTTTAGGTCAACTGGTAAGTTGTTGTTTGGTTTTGTTCTTGGGCAGGGTATAAAACATAAAGACTGATGTCGGTTGGGTATAACCAATGACAATTAAGGGAGACTAACAATGGTTATGGGTAGCTGGCGTCGGTATAGTAGGGTGATAGTAATTCAATGAAAATATTATTGTAGAGTTTAGGTGAGGTTAGACTGGGCTAAAGAAGGATATGGCGAGGTCTGTGGGAATATTGAGAACACTCGGAGAGGTGGAGGGGCCAGGATAGGTGATCTAATAAATAGGTGGGTGAGATTTTTGGGTTTTTCAAAAAGATGGCTATGGAGGAATGGGAATGTTAATATAAGAATGGTAACAGAAGTGATAACAACTCTATGAACAAAATAGGAATGGCAATGATTAATGATAAAACACTTACCAATGTTGCAGGTCCAATGGTTGGGTGGTGGTGATGATCGGTTTATGGAATGGAGCTTGGTGTAATAGTGATGCTTCCTATAATGTTACCGTGAGTACCAATACTTCTTGCCTGGTCCTAGTGCTGGCTATGGATGTATGGGTGCATAAAAAAGACTATGGTTTTTCTTGCATGTAGCTCTCTTCTAGTCTTCTTACTCTCAGAATGTGTCAACCCAAAAACAAGGTTGCTTAGGTGAATAAATGGTAATCGAAGACAGCTCTGGGTTGACCAGCATCGATTTAGGGGTGACCGGCATTGGTTAAGGTGGGATTCCCTAGGTTTACTAAAATGGGCATATCTTTCTAATTTCTCGGGTCCAGTTCATTTATTCTCATGGATTAGAATAGAAACGTCCCTTCTAATGAGCGGGAAGGTGGTTAGAGAAATCTTAGGTATTGGTTTTTAGGGTTAGACCAAATATTATCTCATTAAGGCAAGTAAGACTTAGTTATTTTTAGTTATGGAAACATGCCAAGAATAGGTCTAGGGTGAGGTGGTTGGATCAGGTGTCTAGGTGAGGTGGGAACTAGGTCAATTAAGACAATTAAATAATGAAATTTGTGAGGATGAGGATTAATTTAATTAAAATAATTAAATTAATATTAATGTGGGGTGAAAGGGGCCATGGTTAGGTGTCCATGTTTAAGTTGGTTATCCGATCAGGGGCTAAGGGGAATATGACCCAATTTTGGTGTCTACAGGTGGATCCCAGAGTAGTTTCCCATGCTTGTGAATGGAGAGGTAGAATTCGTAGTGTACCAACACTTTTGCATTGGAAGATTTACATTTACAGATGGGAATATGAGTCCATGGTGCAAGCTACCCTTATCCTTCACCACATAATACTTCTAATCCGGAGTTAATCGGTTCAAGGAGACCAAGAGACTAAGGTTCAACCTTAGTGAGGTAGATATAGACCACCACGATTTGCACCAGAAGCTCACCTACCCAAATAAGTGCATGTACATGGAGAGATATGTCTCCCACGAGATATAGATGATGAAACCTTTAATGTTTCCAATTGCAGGGGACCGCAGCAAGGGTGTATCTACGCATAAGGCCAAAATTTGAAAAATGCACTTACTTGGAGAATGATGTCTCCATCCCTAAAGACCCTACAGGAAGGAAGAATGTCTTGCCAAGAAAGAGAGAAAGAGAAGAGGTGCATAAGGCACCAAGTGTTCAAACCACACAAATGGTGAGTGCATCAAAAGAAAGTGTTAAGCCTAGTACTTACGAGTGGAGAAATAAATCTCCTATCAAAGCAAAGACCCCAGAAGAAGAGGCTTTAGAGAACAAAGAGACCCTCACCCATGAGGAATCACAAATGAATACATCACCTGTCAAAGAAAAAGAAAAAGAAGAATCTCCTGTACTAGAATCCTATCCAGGAAGAAGCAGAAAGTGACTAATGAGGTAGAGTCAGAAGAAACATAAAGTGTAGATGCCTACATCAGTGAAAAGGATGATGATGATGAGCTAGAAGGAGGTGAGGACCATCCAATCTATGAGATACATAATTCTGAGGAAGGAGATGATGAGAATAACTAAGGGGATGAGGATAAGGAAGATGAAGAAGAAACTGAGGCCTAAGGCAAGGGGGTAAGTGGGGAAGAAAATACAAAAGATCAAAGGACCCCAAGCCTCACAAAGGAACAGGTAAAGGAGGCCATAGAGAAAGAAGTGGATAAAATCATCAAGGACCTAGTGGAATAAGAGGTAGAATGCAATGCGGAGGAGGTGATAAAGGAAGTTGAGGAGGAAAGCGTAGGAAAAGAATATGACAGCATGGGAGGAGATCCCAGTTTGTTTGTAAGATTTCTAAGGGTCACACGCACAGGGAGGAAGAGCACATAAGCATCACAAGGTCAAATAATGGGCTACATCAATGATCTGAACAAGGTGTTGTGCGCACACTTCCAGCACTGTGCCAACAGAACAAATCTTATCCATGTTTTCATTTGATGAGGAAGGTACATACCCTCGGAAAAGGAAAATGTTATCATGGGCATTTGAGTCCCACATTGATGAGCCCGAATTTGAAATAAGCCAAGGAGCATTGTTAAAGGTGCCAAAAACAAAAGGAATAAACCCCTTGGTGAACGCCTAATAATTATCAGATGAGAAAATCTGTAACGCGCTCAATAAATTCTCGGTTGAGGTTAAAGCTAGACTCTTCAGAAGAAATGACAAGGTGAAGTTCCTAGAGGTAGATCTGGAGAAAAAGGAGGAAGAGCTCATTGAGAAAAGAAAGGACCTGAAGTAGGAGGAACTAATCAGTGCTCAGTTAAGGCATGAGTTAAAGGGGGAGAAGGAAAGAGTGTGTAAGGCATACAAGAAGATAGAGATGATCATAAATTTCATTCTCTTGAAGAATTCAGACTTAACACCACCCGCGCAAAAATATAAATCAACCTTACAATGCCTAGAGGACTTGACCTGTATACTCACTATGGAGATGTGGTCACTTGCCTTAGAATCCGTAGAGGAGGTGTTGGCGTGCCAAGAAAAAGAAAATAAGATGAAGGTTGTGGAAATTGTTGTTCAGTACAACAAGATCCTTGCCGATGTAAAAGTCATCGCACAAGTTATTGAGGCTGTTAATGATAATTGCATGGATAGGGATACAGTGACAATTATCTTGGTTTCCACCCATGAAGCATAACTCAAGGAGCTCCAGGAAAATAAAAAGGGGAATACGGATGAGTGAAACAAAATCCTTCCCAAAGTAGAAAAGAAATCAGAGGCCATTGAGACCTTGTGGGGCTCAATCAAGAACCAGATGAAGGAATTGTACCCCCAAATCACTCGGAGGATGGACATGCTCGAGGATTTGGGAAAAAACTAGAGGATATCATAGAGACAATGAGTGCTAAGGGAGAGGAGTTGAGTTTCTAAGAAGTAAGTGCCCTAGTGGGTGACCTCTATCAGCAAGCTCATAATGAGGTAGACATTTGGGAAAATTTAGAAGTAGAATTAGGGAAGGATTTCCCTCTCCTCCTCTAGAAGTTAAAAAGTTCCCCATTCTTGCATTCTTTCCCCATTTATTCATTCCTTTATTCTTCCATTCTAACCATTTGTAAGGATCCTTCATTCTTTATTTCTTTATTGAAGAGTGTTTCTGAGGACGGAGAATAAGCATAGTGTGGGGTGATGTTGGGCCCAAAAATATCAGCTAAGTACAAGAAGGCGCATGGGCACATGGGACCTAGTTGAAAAAGGGTGTGTGGGTTGAAGGGATGCAAGGAAGGGTCCTATCAGTAGGTTATAAAACATACGGCACACACACAAGACAAAACAGGTTTTGTACTTATCCTCGTTAGGCATCCCAGGAAACAAACGAGAAAAGCATGACCCTTGTGGATAAGGTTCCATCCCAGTGACTATGGGATCAAAAAGGGAATATTCTAGGCATGCGATGAAAGGTTCCAGAAGACATAATTGCAAGGAGTGGAGATCTCAGATCTATGAAGGCATGCTCCCATGGAGGACCACTTCGACACTTGGCGACCAATCTGTAACTTTTGAAAGCCATGGCGGTGGGTGTTAAGGTTATAAATACAAATGCCCAATAGAAGAAAGATATAGATAGAGAGTGTGGAGAGTGCAGAGGAGAGAAAAGAGAGGTGAAGCCCTACAGAAATAGAATGGAGGATGTTATGTGTTTGGGATTAGGAGAGCTCTGTAAGTAATGGCACATTTAGAGGGATGGGTATACATTCTTTTTGTTTTTACAATATGGTGAGAATAATGTAGTTCTAATGCATGACTTGACTTTGTATTGTTATATAAGGGTCTATCATGACCTCAAGGGATTGTAATGTGGTTATTGAATCTGTTAATATGAATAAAATGCTCTGTTATAAATCATCTTTGTGTTCAGGAGTATATTACTTCTACATTTCCTTTCTGTATGAACCATTTACATATGTTGTCTATTATTTCTCTTTCTGGATGCAATGAGATAACAACTAATTCTAGGCTCTTAGAATGTGGCATGGTTATTTTCTTCTCATTTCCATTTGAATATATGTTATAAGATGATGCATTCTCACAAGACTCACATAAAGGAGAGAATCAGTGCCCGCACATGCCTCGAGGGAGTGCCTAGTACCCGCTGGGTGATAAGTCAATGCGCATGGGATTATACTACTGGTCTAAGGGTATAAAATATGACTACACCCCTCATCTACCTTTTTACAATCACCTTCCTATCTCTCTATTTTTCTCCCCCATTTTGTGTGATGGTTATGTTGTAAATATTTGTACAATTCAAATTCCATTATAAGTATCCATGATTCCATCACATTTACCATATTAATAAAAATCATAACATTTCATAATAAATCACGACATACATCCATCTATACCACAAACTTCACCACATAGCCATAATAATAAATAAACAGTGCCACATCTACTTATCTAACATCTAACATCATCATCCATAAACAATACATAAAAACCTTTAAAAACCATCACCATCATTATACATATCCCATAATCATCACATCATCACCTAATGCAATAAAAATTTGTTTTCAATTCATCATCTAAAGACATGATCATTACATAATCTAATCATCTAACATCATCTAACTATAATTCCATAAACACATCATCTAATCATCTAACATTATCACATCAAAATTAAACCACATCCATACATCATCTAATCTCATCACATAACCATAAGATCATAATTAAATTAATCCAAAACTAAATATCCACCATAATATTAAAACCACCATCATTCAATCATAAATAACATTATAAACAATAATTAATATAAATCATGTCATCACGACATCCATATCAACTCGTCTATCAAACCTCATACATGATTGTCAAGATAATCAAATAACATCATCATCATAATACAAAATATACCACCACATCATTTTAATATCCATATCAAATGTCTAACTCATCCAAACTAATACATCATCACATCATTAAAAAAAATCACATCTAAACTCATAAGCAATAAAAGCATCAACTCGTGTCATCATCAATATCATCAAATAATCAAACATTATACATCATCATAACTCGTCATGATCATCAAATATCTCATCAAAATAATAATAATAATACATCATGTATCATCAATACATATGCATTAAAAATGTGACCATCTTGGTCATCATGAAATATAAGCTGGTATATATACAACTCATCACTATGTCGAGTTGTTTGTGTCATCTCCTACTCCATCCAGTCTCAGCAGTAACACACCAGTTGTACTCCCCAAGGTCATTGGTTATGGTGATATCCTCTCAACTAGGTACTCTACATATCAACATGCCTCTGGAAGCTCACAGCCACAATTCCCTCATAATAATTCATCTACTCTACTAAGGAACGATACTAATGCAATGACAGTTGTACCAAGGGGTGAAATCTGACTTGCTCCCTGAGAAGTACTAGGGGTGCCTTCGGTCCTGTTCCCTACAAATTTCCCTATATCTTGCTTGTCTCTGTTGTTATTGCTAATGGGCTATATCTATCCATGTAACATCACGCTGATGGTGATATCTATCTTGGTGATGTCAGGCCCACTCTAACTCTCCCTAAAGGTGGGCTATCTTAGAGGATGATCCCCCATCTCTGTCCTACCTACTACTATCGCAATCCATCAATGGCCTACTGTATCCTATCCCATTCCCATGTATGTGAGCTATCTCTACCACCATACCATCACCCTCATCCATCATATGACTCACCAATACTGAAAAATATACCACATGTCCATCTCAGCTCCTGAATATCTCTTAATCAAGTTGTTCCTCTCACCCTCAAACTTGCAATCCCTACAACTTGAGCATGAGCCTTGGCCTCCAATCTATCAATCTGAGCCTATAATTTGGTATGTGTATCAATTGATCCTAAAGAAACTACATCATAAGGTCATGCACCTATCAATCCTGACCTTGATGGCCCTACCACATCTGCCTGTGATGGTGAAATAGTCTTAAGAAGCCTCGTGACATCATCAATCTCCATTACATCAATATATTGTATATCCATATAATATTTGGGTGCATCATGTACTCGTGAGTCTAACATTACATGTTGATCAACTAGTGTACCACCCAAAATAATAATTGGTGGTGCTCATTGTAGCTCCTCTTCTTCATGCCTAGCGTGGGGCATATGAAATACTAATGCCTATCACTGTGGCATCCCCCTAGATACATGTCTGCATCCATGTGAAAATCCCATCCCTCTTAGTGGTCGTGTTAGTCTAGTCAGCCTGATCCCTTGCCGCCACTCATCATACCCATGTACCATACTTGGATTTGTTACTATTGGTAAGGGTACCCATGGGACAACTTGTACATCATCAAAACAATCTCTAGCCACATCTTCTAGAATCGGTGCACCCTAATCCTCAGACTCCCGTGTAGTTCGTGCAAACACATGGTGACCTATATGAATATTTATATGATACCAAACTGCTGCAAAATGTGATTTAACCGATATCACTCTACCATATACACTTGGCCCCCTATCAAATAATATGGCATCAAGATCACCCATGCCTCATACTACCAATATGGCCACTTGATGCAGCCTAGAATTTACCAGATAACACCCTAGTCACACTAGAACATCACTCATCCTATATTGAGAACTCACCCGAAGTGCGCAAAGGTACCATGTCCCTCTTTATGGTTGTTGTGATAGGATGTTAACATGATGAAGGAAGAAACATATAGATTCATAACTAATCCATCATTCTACAATGCATGCTACCCTCAAATCTATGAAATAACAAGCTTTAAACAATAATCATGATTAAATTAATAACATGCACTATTCAACTACACATAGAATGACACTTAGATTTAGCCAATATCTTCCATCTATTAATAAATACAAAAGCTCCTTATAGTATTGTCAATCTATACCAAAGCGGGTATGGATTTAATACAGTAGTTTAGTCATATGCGTATATTCTATGTTACATATACATATCTCTCTCACATTCTTACATACCTCCTCTCTTCTACTATGTACCTAACATCATATATATAGGGTGGGGACTTGCCCTTCACCACTAATATATTCCAGAAATAGGATGCATGTTATTGATAGCTACATGTTGTTTACAAGCATAGCCACGTATAAAAGTGTGCTATCTATAGTCCTCTTGCAGGTAACTAAAGTGTCAATTCTATTCTCATCTCATTTCCATGCATAAATTCTTTGATCCACTTCTCCAAAGATAGACAATGCATGGCGTGCATGTCTCTACATCATTGGTGTGTTCTGCATGCCATCTTCCAAAAATAGCTCTTCATGCTCAAAATTGGCTAAGTCCTGAAATTTGAACTTGACTTCCATGCATGGGTCCTTCTTGTCCTTCCACGCCCTTTGTTCCAGGCCTCCTATCCCGCATAAACTCCTTGTGTGATCTTTGACAAGTATTCTTTGATCAACACCATCATGTAATTTCCCTTACCTGTAGCTCATCTATCTTCCTATACCAATCCATCTCCCCTCTCCTACACATGTGTATGTCTCATATGTATACTAAGGGATACCCATCCCGATGTTGTTGATGGATACCTATCAGCCTACGTATGACTATATGATCATAGATCCATATCTGTAATAAAATCCCTACCCCAATGTTGTGTCCTCGTTAATATGCTACCCTGTGCAGATCACGATACAAGCACGCTAATATTACATGGGCCCATGCATACATTATCTACAATGTCCACATTGAGTAAGCTACATCTACAAACCTAATGATAAAATAGTGACATCCTCCATTGGATAAAAAAAATATAGCTGATCAGAGAGCACAATAACATTAGAACCCACTTCATATACTCCCCTCTAAAATATAGTCCCAAGTCAATCCACAGCCCTTGACAGGGTGGATCATCTACATCTGTCAATAAACCTAATCATGCTCTTTACCTACACCTACACCACACCACCCACTCCCCCTCCACCGAGATACGATATATATGGTAGGCATTCTCTAGAGTCACCGTCATCTCCTATCTGAAGCTAGAAAGTGCTCATCTCTGAGTGCCACCTCTCTGCCAGTGCAGTCAATAGTCCTCGATCTTCTTGTATAAGTGGCATTCTCGCCACATGTAATAGTCCAAGCACATGCAAGAGTGAAGGGTCATCCTCCTCCACCTCCTCATCAAATCCACCTAATAATCTCCTCAAAGTGGCAGATCGTTTATGCCTAACCTGCATGGTGTCTAACACAACTTGTACAAATCAACCCACATATATTAGCCCAAACCCATCATTACCCATTCTTCTACTCTCTACTCCCCCCATTCTACTCTTTAAAAACCCAACCTAGGCATAGGCACCACTATTCCAAGCATGGGCACCACTCCAAACATAGCTGTCACTTCTAACATAAGTGACACTTCATGCATAGGCGCTAAAACCTTAACATAGGTACTAATTCAACTCATATGTGCCACAACCTATCCCACTCAGGCACATAGGTGCCAAAATCCTAACATAGGCAGCATAAGTTGTACATAAGCACCAATTCATACCCCCTTCCAAGCGCATAGGTGCCAAAACATGTCCCTTACCTAGTGCATGTTAGGAAATAATGGGTAAAATATGCAGAACAATACCACACAGAATCACAATAGTAGAAACTAATATGCCATAGATCTGAAATAAAGGTGCAGATGAAGATTGAGAAATAGGGACGGAAGCCTGATTAGTTTTATTAATCTCAATCAACCAAAAAACTACAGAGAATGGGCTGCAATATTTATAGATATTGCACAGCCAAATACAAACAGAAGATTAAGTTGCACAGGTGAAACCAAGTTCCAAAATACACAAGCTTCCAATAACATCCGGGAAGCAACAATTAAATACAAACAAATATATTGTTCAAAACAATATAACAACATCTATGAAAGACAAATATGGTTTATGAACCATATAACAATACATAACAAAATATGGTTTATTTAATAACCATTATTATTTAATTAATAAAATTAATTAAATAATTATACTATGCATAATTAATTAGGATAATAATATTTTATCCTAACATTCCCCCCCTTAATTGTGCATTGTCTGAAGAGATGAGGAGAGGAACTCTCTGAACAACTCGAACTTGTCACGTGCAAGTGACTTTGTGAAAATATCTGCTCGTTGTTCAGCAGTTGGACAAAATTGAAGCTAAATGTTGTGCTTCAACACATGTTCATGTATGAAATGAACTTGAACCTCAATGTGCTTTGTTCTCTCATGAAAAACTGGATTGCGAACAAGTTTGAGTACACCTTCATTGTCAACATACATGGTGGTCAGTTTGTCCTGAGGTATTCCAAGTCCTTCCAGTATGCGACGTAGCCAAATCACTTCACAGACAGCTTCTCCTGCAGAATGATACTCGACTTCTGTGGAAGAGCGAGAAACAAAGTGTTGTTTCTTACTTCCCCATGATATTGGTCCAGATCCCATAAAGAATACAAATCCAGAAGTGGATTTTCTATCATCAATGTTACCTGCATGATCTGAATCTGAATATCCAGTCAAGAAGAAGTTTTCGTTCTTCTTGTATTCTAGACCAAGATCCTCTGATCCTTTGAGATATCTCAAAATGCGCTTGCTGCTTTCTAATGACAAACTTTGGGTTCCTACATGAACCTAGATAGATAGCTCACTACAAAGCTGATATCTGGTCTAGTGTAGGTTAGGTAAATGAGACTCCCAATCAGCTGCCGATAGAGAGTGGCACTTACCTCAGGAGATGGATCTGAACGAGATAACTGTAATCTGTTCTCCATAGGTGTAGCAATTGGTGTGCAATCCATCATCCTAAACTTCTCGAGCGTAGTCTTGGTATATTTCATCTGAGAAACAAAAATATGATTCTCTTTCTGCCACACTTCTAATCCAAGACAATAGTGCATCAGCCTGAGATCGGTCATGTCGAACGATCGATTAAGATCTTTCTTCGTTGCATCGATCATCCTCATTGAACTTCCAGTGATGAATAGATCATCGACATAGACAACAACAATCACCATCTCCCCCCCTTGCTTTTTGAGGTAGAGATTGGGATCGTATGGATTTCTAACAAATCCATGTTGTACGAGATGCTCATCAATCTTGATGTACCATGCCCGGGGTGCCTGTTTGAGGCCATACAAAGATTTCCTGAGTCTTGCATACCTTTGTTTCTTGACCAGGTACAACATATCCCTCAGGTTGAGTCATGTAGACTTCTTCTTGTAAATATCCATTTAGGAAGGCACTTTTTACGTCCATTTGGTGAACTTTCCATCCAAACTGAGCAGCTAGAGCAAAGATCATCCTGATCATTTTGATCTTAGTTGTGGGAGAAAATGTCTCCTCATAGTCAATGCCTTCTTTTTGTGCATACCCCTTTGCTACAAGTCTTGCTTTGTACTTGTCCACTGTCCCATCTGCTTTGTACTTAGTTTTGAATATCCATCTGCATCCAATGGGTTTCTTCCCTGGTGGAAGATCGACAAGCTGCCAAGTGTTATTTTTCATCACTGATTGATATTCAAAATCCATGGCATCTTTCCAAGCTTTTGACTGTAGGGCTTCCTGGACTGTAGAGGGCTCATCTGATTCAATAACTCTACTCATCAAAGCAAAGTTAACTTCTTCTCTTGCTTTACTGCGAGTCCGTGGTCCAGGGGTGGATGTATCTGGTGGAGCATCCAATCTTGCATCTCGTAATGTACTTGTACACCATTTAGGCATACTCTGAACTGTTCCCATGGGTCGTGGTTCTATCTGATCAACACCATCATCCCCATCATCACTTTCATCTTCTGAGGGAACATCAGCTTCAATTTTTACAATAGGTGAAAAATCTACATTTTGTGAGTCTGAAGGAGGAGTCTCTGCTTCCTTCTTCTCGAAAAACTCAACATCTCTGCTGGTGTAGAATTTTCTGGTCTTGGGATCCATCAATCTATACCCAAGAGTCTCTTCACTGTACCCAATGAAGATGAGTTTTTGTGACTTCATGTCCAATTTCTTTCTATTTTGTTTGGGTATGTGCATGCTTGCTTTGCACCCGAATACTCTAAGGTGTGCAATGGATGGTTTCCTTTTTGACCATGCTTCTTGTGGTGTTATTCCATCAAGAGCAGTTGTGGGCACTCTGTTCAACAAATACACTGCTATTTTTGCTGCTTATGCCCAAAATGTCTTTGCAAGTCCGGAATCATCAATCATGCATCACACCATTTCCATGATAGTATGATTTCTTCTCTCAACAACACCATTTTGCTGTGGTGTGTGTGGAGGAGGCATTTGTCGATGAATCCCATGAGTTTGTAGGTAGTCTTTGAACTCATCACTGGTGAATTCCCCCCCTCGATCTGAGCGGAGAGTTCTGATGTGATGACCAGTTTCTTTCTCAACTGCTACTTTGAACTTTTTGAAGGTTTCAAAAGCTTCACTTTTCTTGCGAAGACAGAAAATCCACATTTTCCTCGAATAGTCGTCAACACAAAGCATGAAGTACTGGAACCCAGAATGACTTGGTTGCATCAGACCACAAAGATCGGTATGAACCAGGTCAAGTTTACCATGAGCTCGAAAAGTACTCTTTTGGAATGAAGCCCTATGTTGTTTTCCTGCTAGGTAGTGAGGACACTTGTCTGTATCCTTCTGAAGAGAAGGTAGCCCATGTACCATATTACACCGGTGAAGTGTTTCGAGATATTTGAAACTTACATGACCAAATCTCTGATGCCACAACTGTGCTGAGGTGGAATTTTTAGCCACAAGTGCTTGATCATCTCTATGAACAAAATCAAGTTGGAACATGCGTCCCACATTGGAGGCTTTTGCAATTATTTTCGAGCCTCTTGATTTATCTCGAATCAAACACATTTTCTTGCCGGATTGACTATCAAAGTCAATTTTCAGGTTGTGATCTAGGAGTTGACTAACTAAAAGAAGATTCTTTGTCAACCCAGGGACATATAAGACATCTGATAGTCTGCATTTGCATGAACCAAGGGGTAGAGAAATGTTCCCAATCCCCTGAACTGTATATGAAGAATCATCTCCCAACGAAACATGATTTTTCGATGGCGTGTCCCTCATTGAAATGAACCAGTCTCTGTGGCCGGTCATGTGTCGAGTGGCTCCCAAATCAACATACCAGACATCACTAGATGACGTGGATGGTTCACTTGATCGAGCAGTGAACAAGAAGTCTTCATTGTCTGACTGTTCTTGTTGCTCAGCAATATTACCTTGCTGGTGGGGTTTTCTTTTCCAGTTCCCCTTTTTCTACCCGTAATAGTTGTTAGAATGTCCCTTGTAAGATTGTTGTTGTTGTGGTCCAGAGTTGCTTGATGAACCTTTCTTATAAGTGTTATACCAACAATCTTTTAAGTCATGTCCTCTTTTGCAAATTGGACATTGCTTCTTCTGTTGATTGTCCCCATGATACTGATTCTGATGTTGGGACTTCTGATAGGAATTAGGTTTTCCTTTACCTTTTCCTTTCCATTTTTGATGTGAAGACAGTGCCTGCTCCTCTTCATCATCCTTATTGTGCATTGCTTCCTCTTGTTGCAGTAGGTTTACCAGTTTGTCAAAACCAACTGTCGTATCTGTCACATTTAGTGTTGTGACAAAAATGTGGTAAGAAGAGGGAAGTGCTCTCAGAACAATGGGAATGAGAGCATCATCTATGACTGGTTCTCCCAGGGCTAGAAGTGAAGCCCTTAATTCTGCAACTCTTCTTAAGAAAGCTTCAATTTTCTCATTCTGCTTGAATTTCAGTGTATGTAACTGACTCTGCAAATTCAGTATGACATTCTTGTTCTTGGCCTCGTATACTGTACTCAATTTATCCCATGCATCTTTTGTTGTTTTGGCATCTTGAATGTGGGGTTGCACATCATTAGACACTCCAAACAAGATGATGAGTTTGGCCTTCTGATCTGCTTTATCAAACTGTCGTTGTTGTGTTGTATCAGTGGTTGATCTGGTCAGAGTACCATTCACAACAGACTAGATCTCTTCAAACTCAAGTTGTGTCTTTATTTTTGTCTTCCATGCAGCATAGTTGCTTCCTCTGAGCAATTGTGAATCCGGAAGAAAAAAATTGGGGGCATTGGTGCCCATTTTGTAGAGATCATTGACAGGGTTTGGCTCTTATCACTCCAGGTATTAGGTCTCCCAATCTATATACCATCAGTCTGATATACCGAACCTTTCTATATACGCACCCTTTCGATATACCCGTCGGTACGTGGAAGAAGCTCGCCCTTTCTATATACCTGGCGGTACGTGAAAGAGGCGTTAACGTACGTGAAAGAATTCAATACGTGGTACCAAGACAGTACTGATGGGGTCTGTGTGATTATTGAACTCGGCTCAAATAAATATCCTCATACGCGTGCGTAACTTCGCTATATACTTAGATAATTTCTCAGTCTGGATTTATGTCGTGCAATCGTTCACAGATGGATGGGATGGTTCATAGTGTGTGCACTGTGACCTTATTACTCCCCATCGATTTAAAGGGACGATGCCTAGATGACATTGTTGCAGCTATATTAGGCATTAAGTGCAGTAGTAGTCATGATGACTTTACCCGTAAGCACTTCCCAGAGGCACCGTATATACCGAACGCTGCGAATGAGATCTAGGATCTCGTGAGTGTTACAGAACCAATTTTTTATTGTTTTTTATTACAATTCTGCCAGTTTTTGAGTAGTTACAAAGTTTGCAGTTGACTATGGCAACCTGTAAATTAGTACAATATATAGCAGTATATAATTTACATTCAAAAAATTAGAAAATTTGAATGGCAGGCAAAAATTTTTGTTTTGTGGGTCCTGGTGGCCTCCTGAGCCCAATACGACCCAAAATGCTAAAAATTGCAAAAAAATAGCTGAAAATGCAATTTTTAGATGGGTCTCCTTTTGCAAAAAATGTCCAAAATGAAAAACCAGGCCGAATGGGAGAAAAAAAATTTACCCTAAATTAGGGATTTCTCGCTAAATTTAGTTAGTTATAACTAAATTTGAATTTTCTGCTAAAGTTAGCGGTTCCACTAAATTTCAACCCTGCCAAATTTGGTAGTGGGTGAGGGAGGGGGATTTGACCCCTTGACCTCTCTTGATGGGAAGTGTCTTACAAAAGTTATGCTAGCCACTTGGGCAGCTAAGCTAAACAAGTATATATAAAGAGAAAATTATAATTAAACACTTCCAAACTGTAAAACCATACCTCTTCATAAAACCACGGTTTTGGAAAGATGAAGAGTTGATTTGAGCAAAAATTCCAGCAAAGAGAAAAAATGCAACAGGATTGGTTTTGGCGAGAATGAAGGCGGGTTTTGACTGTGTATGGTGCCTTAAATCATTTTTCTTCCTTCCTTTGAGCTTGTAATCTCTTCCTTGGTGAATTTTATCTACCTCAACCTTAATTGCAATGAATAAAGGTGGTTTTGAGGAATTTGGTGGTAGTTTTGAGGAATTTGACGGTGGTATTGCAAGGGATGGGGTTGGGAAGTTGCAAAGGCAACTATGGCTCTCTTTTTCTTACACAAGCTTCTCTAATGCTCCTCAAACTCTGCTGCAATCCTCCAATATCCTTCAACCTGCTCTGAAACCAAATGTAGATTGAGAAACAAGGGTGGAAGCCTGATTAGTTTTATTAATCTCAATCAAGCAAAAAACTATAGAGAATGGGCTGCAATATTTATAGATATTACACAGCCAAATACAAACAGAAGATTAAGTTGCATAGGTGAAACCAAGTTCCAAAATACACAAGCTTCCAATAACATCCAGGAAGCAACAATTAAATAAAAATAAATATATTGTTCAAAACAATATAACAGCATCTATGAAAGACAAATATGGTTTATGAACCATATAACAATACATAACAAAATATGGTTTATTTAATAACCATTATTATTTAATTAATAAAATTAATTAAATAATTATACTATGCATAATTAATTAGGATAATAATATTTTATCTCAAATAAAAGCAGTAGAATAAAATAACACAACACAAAGAGACAATATTTAACGTAGTTCACCCAATTTGGGCTATGTCCACAAAGAATCACTTGCTCAGATTTTATTACAAGCCACCGCTTCTCTCAATACAATACCTAGATCTGTTTGGAGCTATGCTCAACAAACTCTACAGAATTCACAGCCGAATTCAAACACATCTACAATGTTTACATTATACCCTACCATATGCACAAAACCATATCAAATAGAGCAATTGCTTAAGCAATTTTACAAAATTGTGGGTATCTAAAACCATGGGCCAAAATCGTCCCTATAAACCTATGGGTTAAAAAACCCACCCATATGAGAAAATCACATTTCCCTCATAGGTATCGGTACACATTATTTAAGGCCCAAAAAAAATTCTGAGGGTTGCACCCCCGAACCCCGGTGAGACAACTGTGGAAAGTGTATAGTACTCTTAGTGTATAGTCTTCAACACTTTCTCAAACATGAAAGCATAGGCTCCACAACCTAACAATCTCCCACTTGGAGACTAGTTTTCCTCTAAGAAAGCTTCTCAATCCTTCATCTAGTTATATGTGAAGACCAACCAAAGTTGAACACAACTTCAGTTTTTCCCTTGTGACCACCTTGGTCATCATGTCTGCAGGATTTTGACTGGTATGAATCTTCTCTAGCTTCAAATTCTCTTCCTCCAAAGTTGTCCTGATGAAATGGTACCTTAATTATATATGCTTCGTCCTAGAGTGGAAAACAAAATTCTTAGCTAGGATGTATAGCACTCTGACTATCACTATGCAAATTCCTTCTTCCTCCTACTTATGCCCCAACTCCTCAAGTAATTGTATGTAACCAAATCATTTCCTTGCTTGCCTTTATGGCAGCAACATACCCAGCCTTCTATGGTTAACAAAGCCACCAAGCTTCTGTAGTCGTGAAATCCAGCTTACTATTGTCCCACCTACAGTGTAAACATATAGCCTGTCATGTGATCCTCCTAGCTGTCTACATCTCCAGCCATATTTGAATCTACATAACCACACAAAGTGGTGTTTGATCCACTATAGCAACAAAACTGCCCCCATGGTCCCTCTAAAATACTGAAGGATCCACTTTACTACCTACTAGTGATCTCTACCTGGATCACTCATAAATCTACTCAAAGCTCCCATTGCATGGGAAATATCAGGCCTAGTGCACACCATGACATACATCAAACTACCAACCGCCGATAAGTAAGGTACCTTAGACATCTGGTTTCTCTCATGCTCTATCTTTGGACACTTCTCCTTTGATAGCTTGAAATGGCTTGCCAAAGGAGTCCCAACCGATTTAGAATCCTGCATATGAAACCTCTCTAATACCTTCTTAATGTACTCTTCCTGAGATAAAATTAACTTCCATTACTTTCTATCCCTAGATATCATCGTACCAAGGATTTTTTTGGCTTCCCCCAAATCATTCATATCAAAGGATTCACTTACTTGTTTCTTGAGTATTTTTATTTCCTACATGTTTTCACCTGCAACCAACATGTCATCCACATATAAGCACAATATAATATAACCACCATCTTTAAATTTCTTTGTATACATGCAATGGTCAAAATGGCATCTAATATAACCTTGCTCCATCATGAAGCTATAAAACTTCTATACCTTTGATGTGGAGCTTGTTTAAGGGTATACAAGTTCTTCTTCAGTTTGTGCACCATTTCCTCTTTACCTTTGACCTCATATCCCTCTGGTTACTGCATATATATATCCTCTTTCAAATCACCATGGAGAAATACAGTCTTTACATCTAGTTGCTCTAAGTGTAATTCTTCTATTGCCACTATTCCAAGAATAGTTCTAATAGAAGTCATTTTTTACTATAGGAGAAAAAATCTCAACAAAATTTATACCCTTTTTCTGTGCAAACCCCTTGACCACTAATCGGGCTTTGTACCTTTTCTTAACTCCTTCCTCTTTAACTTTCTACACCCACTTGTTCTAAAATTCTCTTTTTCCTTTAGGTAGTTTCACCAGATTCTAAGTCTGGTTCTCCATGAGACACTGATGCTCCTCATTCATGGCTTGCTCCCACTTCTTCCTAGAATCTACCTACATTGCTTCATCAAATCTCTATAGCTCTCCACAGTCGGTGAGTAATAAATAATAAAGAGAAGGAGAAAAATGTTCAGGTTCTCTTCTTACCCTAGAATACCTCCTCAGTATAGGAGTTTGGGGTTTCTATTGAGTAGGTTCCTAAACTGATTCATGTATCACTTTCACATCCAAAAGATCCTCTACCACTACATATTCTTTCTTGGATTCTTCCCTTTTTTTCTACAATTGTTGCTTATACACAACTTTCTCATTAAAGACCACATCCCTAGATCGAATGATTTTAATTTACTTAATACTCCAACATTTATATCCAAATTTATCACCACCATAACTAATGAGAGTACATTTTTCTAATTCAGCCTCTAGCTTAGTCCTATCATCTTTGTCAATATGAATAAACACCTCACATCTAAAGACTCTAAGAAATGAGTAATCAACTTTCTTACCAGACCAAGCCTCCTCGGGTATGCCTCCATCCAAGGCACTTGACGGTCCTCTATTTATCAAGTACACAGTTGTTCTCACCGCTTTTACCTAAAAAGAAAGAGTCAATCCTACATGTAACCTCATGCTCCTAGCACATTCCATTATTGTCATGTTCATAATTTATAACACCCCATTTTGATGTGGAGTTTCTGGAACCATCTCTTTCCTATGGATTCCATTCTTATAACAATAATCATCTAACTCGTTATTGCAATGCTCCCCTCCATTATCTGACCTAAGACATTTTAGCTTAAGACATGTTTCATTGTCTACCAAGGCTTTCCATTTTAAAAAAAAGTCAAATACATCAGATTTATTTCTAATACAATATACCCAAACTTTCCTTTTTGTAGCATCAATAAAAGTAACATAATAATTTGAACCCCTAAGAGATGATACATGAGCCAGCCACCACACATCACAATGTACTAGCTCCAACTTACTCTTTCTTTGTAGGTCTGACCTTGAGAAACCTTACACACTTCTATTTCCATATATGTAGTTCTCATAGAACTCCAAACCTATTTCTATATATCTGGGAAAATTATTCTTTTTAATCTTCATGCCCTTGTGGTTCATATGACCAAGCCTATAATGCCATAATGTTGTATTTACATCTAAAGCCACAAGATTACAAGCATTAGTGGTATCAATGGTTAAATACAAGGTTCCAACCTTCTTACCTCTTTCCACCACAAGAGCACCCTTGGTAACCTTCTAAAATTTGGTTATACATGTCATAGTACAACCATCATCTCCCAACTACCACACGGATACCAAGTTTCATCTTAATGTAGGCACATGTCTGACATCCTTTAATAGCCATGCATTACCATTCTACATCTTAACCTGATCATCACCATTTCCAATTATGCTGCAAGGCTCATCATCGCCAAGAAAAACATGCCCAAAATCCCCTTGAACATAATCAACAAAATAATTCCTATGTGGAGTAGCATGGAAAGAAGCCCTCAAATCTAAAACCCAAGATTCAGAAATATTATTCAAAGAAAGAATTAAAGCATCCTAGAAGACATTACCTGGTGCCACATCTACCCCCCTTTTTTTCTTCTTGTTGTTTCTTCTTATTCTAAACCTCGCAACAGTTCTTTACATGCTAAGTCTTTCCACAATGCCAGCATACCATCTTACTTTTGGATTTTTACCTTGCCCGATATTTTGATTTTCCATGGCTTCCTCTATTCTTTTGTCTCCCTCTAGTTTCCACCATCAAAGCATTCCCTGAAGTAGAATATTCCCCAGATATTTTTCTTTTCATTTCCTCACTTAGAATCACCTCTACAATATCCTCAAAATTCATTTTTGAATTAGTTGGAACTGAGTTGCTTACCGCCATTACCAGGCTATTCCAACTCTTAGGTAAAGAGCACAGAATTAATAAATCCCTAACGTTTTCATCAAATTATATTGTAACTGAAGCTAACATATTCACAACCATATTAAAATCATTTAAATGTTCTGCTACTAAACCATGCTCAAACATCCTCATATTAAACAACTTTTACATTAAAAATATCTTGTTAGAGGCAAAGGGTTTTTCATATAACTTCCCTAATACATCCATAAGTTCTTTTATAGTCTTTTCCTTTGAAATATTAAATAATAATAAAGATGAAAGACACAACTGAATTGTTCTAAGTGCCTTCCTATCCACCAAATCTCATTCCGCATTTGTCATTCTTGAGGGTCTGTGCCCTTTCTTAGACAACGGAATATAAATATCCTTCTGATAAAGGTAATCTTACATCTACATCTTCCAAAAAATAAAATTTTGCCCATTAAATTTATCAACCCTTGATCTTCCATCATCTGACATAGCTCCCACTCAAGCTAAAAATTTCCCTACGATTCAACACTTCAGTAAACAAAACCAGGCTCTAATACTAATTATTAGGAAATAAGGGATAAAATATGCAGAACAATCCCACACAGAATCAAAATAGTAGAAACTAATATGTAGATAAATATCATAGATTTGAAATAAAGGTGCAGAAAACAAAAGAACACAACATAATGACAGTATTTAACGTTGTTCGCCCAATTTGGCCTATGTCCACCAAGAATCACTTGCTCATATTTTATTACAAGCCACCTCTTCTCTCAATACAAAACCCATATCTTTTTGGATCTAAGCTCAACAAACTCTCCTGAATTCGCACATAAATTCACACACATTTGCAATGTTACATTAACCCAACCATATGCACAAAAGCACATCAAATAAGCAACTAATTAAGCAATTTTACAATACCATGGGTACTAAAACCATGGGCAAAAACTACCTCGTAAACCTATGGGTCAAAAATTCTGCCCTTATGAAAAGAGCACATTTCCTAAGGTACATGCATCTTTTTCAAGGCCAAAAATATTTCTTGGGGCTGTACCCCTGAACCCCAGCAAGAAAAATTGTGGAGTATATATTACTTTTAGTGTATAGTCTTCAACACTTCCATACATCAAAACAAGCTCCACAACATAACAGTGCATAAGCACCAAAGTTTATCCTACCCACCCCCAATGATGCATGGGTGTTGTGATTGGCATATAGGTGTCATTTCGTGCACAAGGTGCCACTTTCTACCCCCTAGTGCCCAAAAAAAATCCCTAAAAAAACCTAAAAATACTCAAAAATATGCAAACCAAAAAACAATAAAAACCACAAGGTACCTACCCCAGGTCCATCAGTTATCGATTGCTAGTAAATCCTCACTCAGTTCGCTTGGTGATCCATAATCTTTATATATGCCATTGTGCTCTCTCGGAAGCTCTTCTCTCTCTCACACACACAATGAAAATGACTTTCCAAGTGGTCCCCAAAGCCCTTTTATTCTCATTACAATGCCCTAAAATATTCCAGGAGCCCGTTCTCCCACCCCGTTGATCCATTTTTCCTCCCATTTCTCCCTACCCTGACCACATTTCCCCATCTATCACCCAAAATCAAAAAATCAAAAAATAATTAAAAAAACCAAAAAAAACCAAAAATTACACAAATTCAAAAAAATCAAAAATTTCAAAAAAAATCAAAAATTCATCAAAATTTTAAAAAATCATAAAATCAAAAAAAAAAAATTCAACCAATCAGAACATCTAAAATCTAAAAATCTAGAAATATAATGTGTGTACTCTTGGACTATGTATGTTCACTTGCTTGTTTGCATTTACTTTTTGGTCGATGATATAAGGCCCCTTTTGTTTCTTTTTATTTAACACGGTCCAATGTTATGAGGACCATATTTTTTATATTCATTTGTCTAATGATATAGGGGTATGGGCATTTGGAAATTACGTCATCATGGTCTAAATACCTTGTGCATCTTACTTTATGCCATATCATTAATCACAACTACTAATGATGAAAATGTGGGCTATTTAAGACAGCACCGACACCCTTTCATTTTCATCTACTCACTATCTAGCATCCTCCTTTCATTTGATCTTTCCTTCATCCTATTAAATCCTATTTATCTAGCCAATAGCCAAATGATCTTTGACAACCAAACCAAGAGTGCAAGAGGCATGTGGTGTAATGGTACTAAAATAAATTAAATCAAACTAATGGCCAGCCAAGCCATGTGTAAAATCCCTAAACATCTACGCTTGGGCAATGTTCTCGACTAGTCAGACATCCAATCCTCTAATCAATTAATCCTAACCCTTATCATATCTCTATTACTAGGTCATCCAATCTACTTCATCTAAATTAATCTTCCCGATTGGGGCATCCTCTCAATTCCATTAATTCAATCCCTCTAATCAATTCACTCAATTCCTTCAGGTTCATCCTCTTGGTTTGGACATCTAATCACTTAATCCAAATCCCCTTCATTAGGGCATCTTATCATTCGACTCCCTTGGATGGGGCATCCTATTTATCCTAATTTCATCAATTTCCATAGTCCCACTCTCATGACCTTTCTTTTCTTCCTATCGAGTGGCCACCTAACTCGTTTCCTCTTCGCTAGACCCTTGAGGGGGCACCACCCTTACCATCTATTCTAGAAACCTTCTTTCTTTAAACGGTAATTAGCTCATAATAACCCTTCAAAGAGGGGGAAAATGTAGACATGTGAAATGTCAAAATCATTAATAAAATACTTATTAATATTATTAATATATATCCCCATACCACTAGCCCATTGTCACAATTCCCATCTTGACCATATAATAATTAATTGTTAAATTAATTATTATTAATCCCTAATATCATATACATCCTTATCCCAAATATTCCCATTTACTCGCCCAATAATTTTATCTCACCCTTAATCATATTAATTCATCATTATATCTTATTATCCTATCACTAATCCATGTTATCAATCTCTAAGAATTTAAAATTCCTACCCACCTACTTACCTACTATACACCTATCCTACACCTAGCTTCTCCATCAAATCACTTCCTAATCACAATTAATCTCACCTAATCCTGGCCTAATCAAATGCTCCACCCCCAAAATCTAGAGGCTTCTATTTCTAGAAGCCTCTCCAAACTTCCATCCTTTTTATTTAAAAATTTAAATAATTTTCCCTCCCTCTATTGAATTAAAAACTCAATGGAGGATTCTCTTAATTTCTAGATTTATCAAATTCTAGAATTTTCCATCCTTCTCATTAATTCTCCACCATTGATCATCATCCTACATGGATCAATGTCCACCCTTCATTCTTCCTCCCACAACCTATAAATTTGGCTCACCACCATCATGGAAACCAACTTAAGAAATTGCAACTAATTGCTGCCAAAATATACATAGAGAGCTATTTATCATCATCAAGAAATATATCAATTCATCAAGGGGAGGTATTGTCTAAATCACTCCATAATCTTAAGCATCAACTATCTTGAACACATCCTAAATAACAAGGGAAGAGCATTGGATCTTGTAGTTAAGTGTAGGTATAACACTCTTTCTCCTTTTTTATCCTTCTCAATCAAAAGTAGATAATAGGTGTGTTAGATTACAAACTAGTTTGGCTTAGTTCTTAGTTTACATTTATAACTAACACCACTTTGTGTCTACACTTACAGCTAGGAACAATCCATACATTTTTAGGCCATAGTACCTAAAGGAAAAAGATGGATGATGATCCTACAAAGTTGTAGAGGTTTGGTTTAGGTTTTGAAACATGATGTTTCTCCACATATTAAATTTTTTCTCTCTAGGGTTATGAGAAACCCTAAACTAGGGTTTAAGGAGAAAATTTGGTGTAACTTACACGTTTTTTAATAAAATTGACCACAACTTGGTAGATATGGACTTTAGGATCCTCTTAAGAATATTTTATTAGTTTCATCTCATTTTTTGATGTATAGATAAATGCATTAGTGACAGTTTTATAGCAAGCCTCTCTGAATCATTCTCAAACATATAAAATAATTAAGATTTCAAATATAGTTATTTTTAAATGTCCTTTTGAGCAACCAAAGCTAAAGATAAATCATAATTTTGACATTGCAGATATAGAAGCATGAGAATTATTTTAAATCAGTGCTTACAACTACAATTTTTTTAAAGAAAGGATGTTAACCTAGTTATCATTAAGTTTGAAGTAAACATTTGTGAGAATTTGTTTCAAGGAATAGTCTGTGATTGTATATTATCCACTATAGATTTTTGTCTCCATACCAATACATTTATCATTAATATTTTTGTCTCCATACCAACACAGAGTTACATATTTTTATTTCTTCCATAATCATTTGCAAGAACCAAGATCATATCACACTTCTTAACACTCTAAAATAATATACTTTATATATTTAGTCTCTTTACAAAATTTGTCATGCAATAGTTACATGGAAACCTTCCTATCATTCTCTTATTCCTTGACCAAATTAACTTCAAGTTTTACATTGATGCTCCTGCATCAGACTCCAAGGAGAAGAGCATGTTGAAGGAGCCATGAGCAGGTTTAGCAAGTTTTTAAGTGCTTAAGAGATAAATGAAACTCATATTTACCTCTTTAAAATTTTAAAATTTTATGATGAAAATGGTGCTCTTACCTCTTTATGTGTTTTTTTAATGCTTGGAGTTTGTAGATTTAGTTATGATTTGCATAAAGAGAAGATGATTTTTAAAGGCATACTTTAAGGGTTTGAAGAAGCATTTTGAACTTTGACTCAAGAACTTGAATGTCCAAAAATAAAAAAGGAAATAGGTTTATCATTTTTGTTGTTGAGAGTCATAAACGAATTAGAATTCTTTGTTCACATTTTCATAATATTTTGAAAGTGTTTCAAACATTATATATAAATTACATATTTAAATAGACATTCATTATGTGTATTCAGTCTTAAAATGAATAGTCTTAAGAGTAAAGAGATTTTTTATATTGATAGGGTTACTCAAAATTTTAAAAACAATCGTGGAATTCTTACCTACTAAATATTTACACCCTAGATTAGGGTTTCCAGATGGAAGAGGTAAACAACTAAAAATTTCACTCATGAATCTTATACAGAAGGTTGGGATAGTGAATATTAAGTATGAGAAGTGAATTTAAAAATATTTTAACTTTCCAAAGAAGTTCTGAAAGATCTAAAAGGATATAATACAATCAAATACAATTCTTTATCTTATACTTTGTTTTGAGGGCTAGAAATGAGGTAAAAGAGAAGCATATTTATAAAGCGGTTCTTCTGAATTTGATAAAACATGGTTAAATGAGACTACTGATGGTTATGAATGCATGTGGATTTTGCAAGAGGAAAGGAATAGTGTAGAGAGATGAAAGTGGAAGAACTCAGTTCATATTGTTTGTACCCAGTTTTGAGAAGTCACAGTGAGACAATAATGAGAATAAGGAAAAGAGTATTTTCTTCCTATGAGTGAAGTCTGTATGGAAGTTTGATCGTAGGGGTAGTTTGTAGTGAGTTAGGGGTAAGTGCACCAATTTGGGGGGGCCAAAATATGGTCTTAAGTGGACACTTTTTTCTTAAAACTAAAAAACTTCAGCTTGTACGACTTATTTGAGATACTACACTCCATATTTAAAGGTGTTATAAGAACATGAACTGTAGCATTTCAAGTCTAGTTTCTAAGCTAATTTTTTTTTCGAAAATGGTTAAGTGTAAGTAGGTTAAATATCAAAATTTTCAATATGTACTCCTTTTTTTTGTTAAAAAACATAGTAGACGGTCAGTCCTGCCCCCCCCCCCCCCCCATTTTTTGAGCAATATTTAATATTTTTGAAAAATCTTTACTAGAAAGATAAATAGGAGCATCTAGTTTGGGATAGATGTTTTTTAGATTTTTTTAGCGAGTATTTTTTTTTATGATTTTTCAATTACAAAAATTTTAAATTTTGAAAAATAGCGGATAGCCGACCATGCCACCTAACTTCCTCAAAAAATGTCAAAAATTAGTTTTTTTTAATATGTATAGAATTACTGCTAGTTTGGGACTGTACAAATTTTATTCAATTTTAATTAGTAAAAAAAGATACATAATGAAAGATAGATGTGTATAAACTCAAAAAAATAGCTACAAAAAGACAGAAAATAATTAGTATGGAAACCTTATATTAGTCAAAAAAATTGAAAAATCATATTTTTAGAAAGAAGAAAGTTTACTCGACCTCATAGTCATTTTTTTATTAAATTTTTTGATCATTTTAGTTTGATTTACTATGGAAGAATAGTTATTTTACCATTTTTTTTTAATGTTTTTTTTTCTATGTTTTTGTAGGTCCATGCCTCAGGCTTGGGGATCCAAACCAGATCTAATTCTAGAGGCATGCCTTGGAAGTGTTAGAAGCACAATGGACTGAGAGGGGGGTTGAATCAATCCTTATAAACATTTCAAATTATACATCATATCTGAAACTAAAAATACCATAAGCATTCACTCATAATAACCATGTATGCAACTCTTAATGTTTACACACCATAAACCATCAATAAAGCATATAACCATGAAAGTAAAGAAACACCATAAGAATACAACATATAAGTGGGAAATACTCAAGGAGAATAAAACCCACTAAAACACTATCTTATATTGATATGTTTATGAATTTATCGAGGCACCAACCCCATAAGGAGCACTAACCCCTAGTTTAGTATAACACCAACCCTACACGGAGTACTAACCCCTAAGTTTGTGAAGCACCAACTCTACAAGGAGGATACAACCCCCAAAGATGATCAAACACCCACTCAACCACCTTAGTATGTGTAGATATATTATTTTTTTCTACCACAGCTGATGGATATCTAATTTCCAGCTCGCACTTCTTCACTCAAACCCTAGGTGATCAATCTTCACAAAAAAGCTCTTCAAACACTCTAAAATTCATCAAACTCTTGCTATCATGTCATCTTATTTTTCTCAACCTAAAACAAAATTATATCATCCTAAAATCATGCTTAAACACCTTCAATTACACTTCACCGAGGTCACTCCACATGCAGACACACAAATAGTTTGGAAAAGCACCCAAAAGCATGTTTTTATATGCTTCTCCACCTTTCAAACTTAGGCCCAACATTTTCTATCCATTTGGTTCAACTAATCCATCAAGGAAACAATTAAAATTTTAAATAAAACATCCACAAGTAACTCAATTAGGTCAGCCTAACTAAAAACCTAATTACATGTGTCAAAATGGCTCAAAACCCCATGGGCACAATCTTAAAATTTCCAAGTATCATACTTTTCATGACCTATGAACCATTATACATGATTAAAATATCATAAAAAATTCATATATAGTCACAATTAATATCAACCAATCAAATTATTTCATTTACAAGGCCCAGTTCCCTTTACAATTCTCAAAACAGTTGTTGCATACACCCTTTAGCACTCTATAAACTTCATATGATCACCAAATCACTTCTGTTGAATCAAAACATTCCATGTGTACACTAAAAATAAATTTAATAACCTTTATAACACTTATAATCATGTTATAAGTCATGAAACATCCTTTACTTCAAACCACAGCAAGATTTGCCTTCACCAAATCAACCTGCCAAAACATGTGTTTGCGAAGGTTAGATCATAAAATAATTTATACGCATTCAAGACCTAAAAATGGATTAATCGGATTCCCAATTCATCCCTATTTACATTCTAGGTGATATGACACATCACCCAATCCATCTCATGCTTCAACAAACATCAAACTTACACCAAAATAGATATTGTCTTGAATTGCCAAAAAAAATCTTCCTCAAAGAATTCCCTAGAAATCCTATCATATGACCTCATCATGAGGCAATCCATATATCACTATAAATATATCTGAATAATATTTCCAACACAACTTGAATAATCTCATGAATCCACCTGTACCTCAATTTATAGCCATTTCATTGAACCCTGATATTTGAGATCCCAAAACTGTCCTTTGACCAATCAACCTATTTGGACCTCAAAACCTAATAAAATTTCATGAACATGTCTTGAAACCTCCATGGAAATTAATAAAAACTCCCATAAATCATTAAAAATCAATTTTGCATGTTACTCCTTTGGAGCATCTTGTCCTAAACCCTTCTCCAAAAACTGCTATTTATAGGTGGGGGCCACATATCACCATGACCTCAACCATACATTTCTGGAAATCCCAAGGAGTCCTCTAAAAAATTCAATCATCATTTTTTATGAATCAATAAAAACTAGGTCACAACACTTCACTTTTTGTCAACTGCTCCTAGTTAGGGTTTAACTGGGGTTTTAAACCTCTTTGTATTCTTAACATTCATTCATAAAAATGTGACGATAAAAAAACCTAATTATTTTTTCAAAACCTTATAAAATCACCTTATAATAATCTTTTAAATCCAAAAGGTCTCATTCAAATCACAGTATTCACAACGAGCATCAAAAATTCAAATTTGATCTTGATTTTCACTTGTTCTTGACCTTATCTCACATAAACTAACATAACTTGAAAAATACACATCATGGGCACTTATATTTTTTTGAGAGCCCTATGACACATCCCTCTAACATTTATAATCTTGATAATGTCAATACTATTTCTCAATCTTTCCATACTATCTCATTTATATAGCTACACCTTAGGGATTCTCATTATAAAAGCTAGTGCCAAATGAAATAATGCAATAGATAAATATGAAGCCTTTAAAAATGGCCCAAACATACATCATATGTCATATAATTTTTTTCATACTTCCATGAGCTCATATAGCTCCAAACTACTCTATCACATCTCCAAGCAAGCATATCTGCTCCCAATGAGCACCTGTAACCAAGTGAACCACTTGTACCTACAATATTCCATTGTTGTGAGTGCCCAAGAACCCTCAAAACATGTTATCCAACATGTCATCATGCTTCCCAATGAACCAAGAATCTCCTACCATCATGCAACATTACTTAGGCACATGCATAGGCTTACTAGAGCAAGCACACATCACTGAATCTCAATGTAGCAACACAAACACATCTGAACTAGTATGTTAGCATCATATACAATCATCATGACACCATCCTAAAATATTCACTTTGTCATTAGTGTGGTTTTACATCAATGACAACACCTCCTAGGACATCATGCCAACAAGAAGAAGGAAATAACAAAATGTGTATGCATTATAATGTGTACACACTATAATTTTTATATACTTCATGCCCATCCAATGGCCTTTATGTCTCTTTCACGATATTTTTGTCCCCTTTTTGTCTATTCTGCACATCCTTGCGTGAATTTTAAACAGTTGTTTTTCCCTTACCCCACTTTCTATATTTTTGTAATCATGGGCGATAAAAAATGACATAAGGATGTGAAGAAAGTCAAGAACAAGACACCAGATCAATTGGAAGAGTTGAGAATAAATAAAGTGAATCGGATGTAAAAACTTCATGAAGGGCCATCTACTATATCAAATGTACCTAATGTTTTAGAAAATGAGGATGAAATACATAATGAAAATGAGGAGATTCAATAATGATTTTGCAATGAATATTGATAATGAACTGAATGATAATGTTGGTATGGATAAATAAATTGATATGAATCAAAATGTTGAACCTTTATATGAGAATCGAAATGTTGAACCTTTACCTGAGAATCCAAATATTGATCCTAAAATTTGCATGAAAACATTGAATGAAGAAAGTAAACTTACTAATGAATCTTTACCTCTAAGAACACCTCCTTCCATTTTGCATAGAAATCCCAATCACTTAATTTAAATTGATGAAAACATTATAAAACCAATGCCTAACAAAATGTTTGAAAGAAATGTGAGAAGAAAAGCTAGGGGAATTTGGGATAATTACTCTGAGAATTTAAATGATACACAAAGATGTCAATTGTTTGTTACATTGATGAAATTAATTAAGATGATACCTACAATGAAGACCCTAGGGTTAAGAACATCTAATGTTGATTATCAAAATGCATCAATTGTTGAAAATATACATAAAGCATATCAAAATATTGGTGTCAACAGATAAACCAAAGATATAAATGTTACACGGCATGCACTTACTAATTATATAGTAAGTGATAAAATAGTTAATAGAAGTTTGATTAGAAAAACAAGTAGAGCTTTAAAGGTAAACAGAAAAACACTAATGAAAGCAATAGGGAGACACAAAATTATTGACTCAGCCAATAACACTGACTATTTGGTATTTTCTAGTAGACTCCCACAAAAATATAGTGATACATATGATATTCTAAAATAATTACTTGTAAAGTTTTGGAATGAGAACATAAGGGTGTCACTGAATAGAAGAGATACAGTAAAAATAAGAATAGGTTCTCATAATCGTGAATCGTGTGCAAAACATTTCTTGGACATGACTCAAACACAATTGTTCTCTAAGTTTAAGAATGAAAATCCATAAATTAACATTAGCCAAAGATTTTTTGAAATGAACAAACCCTTTTATGTGAAAATCAATCACTCACGTACCACTTATTATTGCAGGCATCATGTTTAATTTTCAGTGCATTATGATTTGTTTGTCAAGTATGTTGTGTTTTGTATACTAACATCATGTTGTAGGAGTATGGATTAAATGTCCCACCAAAATCTGTAAGGGAATTTATTCATACAATATTTTGTGGAAGATCAATTGGACAATTTTTTATAACAAAGCATGTTTAGATGGAACATGCAACGTATGCGGTGGCTTACCAAAATTGAAAATTTGTATTCATGAGGAGAGTACACATTCAATAGGAAGAGAATTAGTGGGTTTCAACAAATATAACTCTATGGCATATCAATTAAAGGATGGAAAAGAATTAAGAGGTGTGAGCTTGTTACAAAATAATTACCTATATCAGAATATATATTCAAATTCAAAGAGGGAATTATTTATGAGTATGCAAGGCACATGCATAGAGCTCAATAGTTGGATGAACAATTCAAGTTAAGCAAGGACACATTCCCACTTGGTACTATTATTTTAGTAGTTGACTTCGCATAGAATTACTCACTGTGGCCACAAATGGTGGATCAGTCACAATACTATAACTTAGTGCAATTTGTTATTTTTGTGCATATAACATTCATACACTCTCCAGAAAGCACTTAGTAAGATTAAAAAATATTAAGAGAGTATCATTTCTACATCACTGATGATCAGACACATTTCATAGAACAAGTGTAATGATGTTTACAATTATTTTATGTGGACTTGAATGAGAGGAACAATGTTTTCAATCAACATTACATTTGGTCAGACAACTGCACATCACAATTCAAGAATGCACAGATATTTTATTGGCTAAGCAAGATACACATAGAAATAGGTGTATAACATATCTATATTTTTACTAAGGCAGGACATGGGAAAGGAGAGCATGATGGTGCTGGAGCATGTGTGAAAAGAGCGCTTACCAGAGAAGAGTTAAAGCTCAAAGATGGTGCTAAATTTATAGTTGTAGCATTGTTGATTAGTGGGTCAAGAACATGGGCCATGAATCTCAAGAGAGTTAAACAATTCATAGATATTTTTGGTTGATAGAGGAACAACATTTGGCAAGCTATAAAAAATTTATAACGATTACATGATCAAGTAATATGCACTCATTGTGTAGTTCAAATGCAAGTTATTACACTATTCATATTATGTGCATAGCATGTTTTTGTATATCATGCATTGATTTTGTGTAGAATGAATGTGAGTCATAATAGTGGGTGGATGAATGGACTTGTAGACCTCTAACTCCACTCGATAAATATCAAGTTCCACGAGCATTACAACTTATAGTATCTTTAGATCATATGACAACATCACTTGACTTTGACCAAGTCTTTGATTTAGTGAAAAAAGGTACATATGTATGTCATGTTAGAAATTTATAAATTATTAAATGATCAACTCTTAATGTATTTTAAATTTGACTTGAGTTTTACTTTGTGATTTAGGGCACATTTTTGCTGCTATTGTAGTATAATTTAACAAAGAGGGAATAACCTACTTTTTGTCTCGTTGTGTAGAAGTGAAAAAAATTGACTTCCAAATTCATTGATGGTGAAGACCTTGAGTAGCCCATTGGGTCAGTGGTGGTCACTAGAAATTGGCTTTGACGATACCCTATCAAAAAATCAAATACTTGGGTTTTTAAGACTATGAAGTACATAGAAAGTTACTTCACTATTCACATTTGGTTCTTGCATATTCAATTCATCAAATATCAAGGTAGGCCGTCAAATAAGAATCTATGGAAGGTTCATGAATCAAATCATGAAGCAATTCTTGCTACTGTCAAGAGTAGAATTGATGCTTGCAGTTCATTGGATTAAATTTCCAAAGTTATGTTCACTTAAGATTAGATATACATCTACATGAATTTAATTTTAATATTTACTTTAATGATTTTGTTTAAATTTTGTAGGTTTTAAAATTCTATTTAATTTCTTAATAACATGTTTACGTAGGTTAGTGGTGCCAAAAAAAGCTTCCACGTTCACATGGTTGGCACTATTAGTAGAGAATTTATTATTCTTGAAGCTAAGAGAATCTAAGTGAAATTAAATACTAGAAATGAATAATAATAAGAAATTATCATTTCACCACCTATATTGTATGAAAAATATCTTCTTACAAATCTCATTTCACCACCTATATTGTATGAACCATCTCTTCTTAACATGTTTCCTAGTACTTGTTTCACATTGAAGGATTTTGGGCACCAAAAAGAATCCTCCCCAAGCATTTACCAGGCCACCCTGACGCATGTGTGTAGTCAGTTTGGTGCCACAAGCTTCCATTTACAAATTATAGCAATAGAATTCCTTACACTAACTCAAACTAGATTATTGGCACTTTTGCAAACAATAAGACAGCAACAGGACCGAATTGAGAAGGAAAAAATGAGATAGAATTTCGTATAGGGTACCATCATGGAGGTATAGGATGAGACGATACCTTTCAAGGTGTCACGGTGACCGAGAAGTCACCCAAAGAACTTATACCATTTTTTGTTCTTAGGGATCTTAAGGTACTACGCCTGGATGAAGTATCTCAGAATCATTGAGATCCTTGGGCACTAAAATGAAGCCTCCCCAAGTTTTAACCAGACCACCCTAACACATGTGTGCAGTTGGTTTAATGTCATGGGCTTTCGTTTGCAAAATATAACAATGGATGGCCTTACACTGACTCAAACTGGACTATGCGGCACTTTTACAAATAATAGGATAGTGAGAGGACCGAATTGAGATGGAGAAATCCAAGACAAAATTTCCTAGAGGGTACCAACATAGATGTGCAGGATCAGACGAGACATTTTAAGGTACCACAGAGACCGAGAAATCACTCAGGGAACTTATAGCCTTTTTTCTCTCAAGGCTCTTAAGGGACTATGCTTGACCGACATATCCTGGAATCATTGGGATAGTTGGGCACCAAAACGAATCCTCCCCAAGTGTTTACCAAGCCATCCCGATGTGTTTGTGTAGTCGATTCGGTGCCACGAGCTTCCATTTGCAAAATATTGCATCGGACAACCTTATAATGACTATCACTGAACTATTCTATGTAGTTACAAAAAATAGGACCACGAGAAGACCAAATTGATCTAGGGAAAACCAAGACAAAATTTCGTATAGTGTACCAACATGGAGTTGTAGGATTAGACAATACCTTGCAGGGTTCTATGGAGACCAAGAAATCACCCAAGGAACTTATAGTCTTTTTTCTCTTAGGGCTCTTAAGGGACTATGCCTGACCGACGTATCCCAAAAGCACTGGCACCATAAGGAAACAAAATAAATCATTCCTAAGTATTTACCAGGACATCCCGATATGTGTGCATAGTGTTTTTGGTGCCATGAGCTTCAGTTTGCAAAATATAGTAATGAACAGTTTTACATTGATTATCACTGAACTATTCGGCGCAGTTACAAGTAATAGGACCATGAGAAGACCAAATTAATCTGGGGAAAACCAATATAGGATTTTGTAGAGTGTACCAACATAGAGGTTTAGGATCAAATGATAACTTTCAATGTTACACAGAGATGGAGAAATAACCTAGGGAACTTATAGCCTTTTTTCTCTCAATACTCTTAAGGGACTACGCCCGACCGATGTAGCCCTGAAGCACCAGGATCATTGGGCACCAAAATGAATCCTCCCCAAGCATTTACCAAGCCACCGCAATGCATGTGTGTAGTACATTTGGTGCCATGAGCTTCTGTTTGTAAAATGTTACATCAGTAACCTTGTATTAGAGTTTGAGTAAAAGCTAATGTTTACTTTGATTCTCATCACTTTTTCTCTCTCCCCCTCTCTTTATCTATCTCTCTCTCTCTCTTTATCTTACTTTCTGCTATGTACCTGGGGATATGATAATATAATATATATGGGTTGATGGAGATGCCAACATGTGGCACACATCCCCTTAGTTATATGTATGGTTTCACATGGGATATAATATTATAATGTATATGGGTTGATGGAGATGCCGACATGTGGCACACATCCCCTTAGTTAGTTATATGGGCTCACATAGGAATTAATTATATTGGGTAATGGGTCGGCTGGGATTAGGTTTTACCCATCCTATTTAAAGGATGTGAGTATCATTATGAGTAGGTCATGTAGGTATGATTTGAGTCTTCTACTTGGTAGAGGTATATTGGAGGTGTCCCCCTCGAAGTGGATTCCCATCTTGGGATATTGTGGAGTTACTCCTTCCTTAAGGAGCATTGTATGGTGTTGCCCTACCTTAAGGGTATTATTTTACATATATTGATTATTTGGGAATATTTTCCCCACATATCTCTTGTGTTTCATTATCTTCTGCAATTTATTGATTTATTATATGCAAAGTTCATATCAAGTGGTATCAGAGCATCGATTTCGACAAAAAATTGGGTTCAAACCCTAATTTTAGTGATTCAGCTATATTTTGGAAACAGTTGTGAATATTTTCTCAATTGTTTTACCACATTTGCAAAAGGGTTTCATAAATCTACAGTTCAAATTTCAGAAAGTTTTGAGGTGTTTTGTGGAAGTTATTGCATTTTTAGGGTTTTGTCTAAATTTGCATCACAGGCCATATTTTTTGGAATTAATTTTCTAAAAAAAATTCAGCGTTTATAATTACCTTCAGAAATCTATGGTAAAAATTTTAGAATTTTTTGATCTATTTGGAAGAAGATATTGAGAGTTTTAGGGTTTTACATAAAACCAATCTACAAGTTGCAATTTTCTATCTTTCTTTGATTATTTTACATATTCAGAAATCTCTCAAAATTTTAGCAAGGGTTACTTCTTTGTGGTTTCAGATTTAAGGCTGAATGATTGACGAAATCATCCAGTCAAATATTGGTCAAAGGAGTAAGTTTGTGAAACCCTAATTTTTATGCATCATGGATATACCAATTTTCTATGGTAATGGGGAAATCGATGCAAAAAAATTGTGGATATAATTTAAACAAATGTATTTTGAAGAATGTTTAGTATGGGTTAGTTTTTATCTTCATCTTGGTGGGAAAGCATGACATTGGTATTCTTATTGGGATATAGATCTATTGGATTGGGATTGGGAGGAAATGGAGGATATTTTCTTAGCTAGATGGGAAACAAAAAAAGAAACACAATTTTGTTAAAAAAGAAGAAGAAGAAGAAGAAGAAGCAGCAGCAGTAGCATCAGTAGAAGAAGAAGAAGAATAAGAAAAAGAAGAAAATGTTGATGATGAAGCTACTACACAAGATAGTGCATCTCCAAGGAAGGAAGCTTCAATATTTCAGTTTGAAGGGTGCATTCAAAGAAAAAATTTAATTGTTTCCATAAACCCTAGCAGCAAATATAACTTCATCAATATGGATGTTTCTCAAAATATACAAGTGCAAACAAATCATATCAAGGAATCTCAAATGGATGGTAATAATATTCAAGTTTTTGAAGATTTAAAGCTCTCTATGGATAAATATGTTTTACATTCATATTTTTATGCTTTATATATGGATGGTATGGATATTGTTCTTGGATATCCTTGGTTAGAAAGCTTGGGAACAATTAATCTTAATGTGAAAAAGAAATTCATGAAATTATGGTACAAGAGAAAGAAAATTGCATTGCAATATATCACTCTTAGCAAAGAAAAAAGTAATGTAAAATTGGATCATGAAGATGAATTTGAAGATGGTGAAGAAGGGAATAAGGATGAATCAGAAGGATAGGATGAAGAACATAAAGTCACAAATAATTTCTCTACTCAAGAGAAAAAAAAAGTAACAAACAAGGTGGAAGAGGACAAGAAAGTTGAGGAAAAGGTTGATAAGGTTGAGTATACGAAGGTGGCACCATAGCAACACCCACACCATCATGAGAGGAAAAAATCATGGAGACATGTTAGGACACATGAGGATAAAAATCCATATGGATATACAAGGAATCACAGGAATACTTTTGGCTATACATGGAATCAATGGAACAATAATTATATGACATGGAATCACAGGAATAATAATTATGGATATGCATGGATGCCGAGAAGGAATACATATGGACTAGTATGGAACCAGATGAGCACAATGGAATATGGAATCAGTTTTGGAGCAGCATCACCCATTAGGATTTCATATGGGTGGTTGGATGATCGAGCATAGCGACAAGTGTGCAATAATTTAAAGCACACTCATTATATGGCTTATTCGTATGTTTTAGGGACGAAACATGTCAAAGAGGGAGGTAATGCTATGTACCTTGGGATATGATAATATAATATATATGGGTTCACATGGGATATAATATTATAATGGATATGGGTTGATGGAGATGCTGACATGTGGCACACATCCCCTTAGTTAGTTATATGGGATCACATAGGAATTGGGTAATGGGTCAACCTACATTGGTAATAGAGTGCCATATTCTACTGGAAGAGTTCCAAATTCCACCAATATAGAGATGGAGCCCACCTAAAAAACATAAAATTCTAATAATAGAGTGTTAAAGTTTAATGACAGAGCACCAAAGTCTACCGATAGAGCACCATAGTCCATACAAAGGCACCAAAGTTCATCAGATCATCCCTAGATATGGGTAACATAATTATGGAGATTCTAATTTAGAGTGTTTGAAGTCTTTCATAAAGCTACAAAAGTGGTTTGAGATATATTTCTATCTAGTTTTGGAATTCATTATGGAGAATTCATAACTGACAGAGAATTCATAATTATGGAGAATTCAATTCTAAGAATATAAATATTTCCTTAGATATATTTGTTGTTAAGGATTTTTGTAAAATAAGAAAGTATAAATTTTCATTTTCGATTCTCAACGATAAAATGAGAGAACCAAACAATTATGAGGAAATTATCTTCTCCAATTAAGTAGATATACTTATGGTAAAATCTTTTTATAATCTTCTATTTTAGTTAGATTAGATCATAATAAATATCTCTTCATAATTTTATGGAGATTAAATGTTATTTTAATATAATATGATTTTTGTTGATAATAATGAGATATTTCTATGATTGGGTATGTTTGACCTAAAATAAGGATTTGGTTAGAATGATGAAATTATAAATTCAGAACCTTCCACACCACTTGATGTAACTCTAATATTATTCCCATTGAATAATTCATTTTGAGTTCGTGGTTCTAAGATTGTGAACTAGTGCTGGTTGAAATCCTCTTTGGATGAATGAACTATCCACTCATTCTAAGGAAGAAAAATCAATGTGTTTGTGTTTTTTTCCTTCATTTTATGATTATCCTTTTGTTATGATAATTTTTATTTTTTCATCGTGTGTTGTAAACATTCCTTTATTGTATAGTTTGTTATCAACATCCAGGTGTTTTCTGCGTTTGTTAGTTCTTTTCAATTCAATAATTTCCTTTCCTACAAGTTTATTTTAAAATCCTACACGTGTGAATTTGATTAAGTGTGTTATTTAATTTTCATAAAGTGTGTTATTTAATTTCATGAAAGTGTGCTTTAAATTCCTATACATTCTCTTTAAATTCCTACAAGTGTTCTTTTCAAATATTGCAAATGTGATTGTGTTTTTACTTTCTTGCAAGTTTGGATTTTTGTAGAAGAGACTATTTTCCAGAGATATATTTTCCCTATTATATATTTCCATGGATTGATATCATTTAAATGAAGAGTATTGACAACCCTCATCATGGTGTTACAAAATTGTAACCATGTTGCAAGCCTTAGTCTATACCGAAGAATATCAAGGATCCTGGTGTTAAATCAAATTACAAATTCCTTCATTCTACCTTTTATCCTATTTTTTCATACCTTCTACATTTGGTAAATTTTTACCTCTATTTATTTGAATTTACAATTTCCTTGGTTCCAAAAAATTCCTAGTAAATATTTGAGGAATACAATTTAGACACTTGAAATCTTTTAAAATGTTTGTTTCTCCCCATACCCTGATGGATCCTCAACACTCTGTGTTAATTGTATTCATTGTGTGCTCAAAGGTTTTTAACTTAGTCATTTTTCATTACTTTTTGTGATGCATGAGATATGTGTTTCAATCATTGGATTTCCATCAAAGGAAAAGTTGTGTTTTAACTAAGTTATGGTCTCAAATGTTTTTAAAACACTGATGGTTGACAAGTAGAAGGCATTGGTGTTTGAAATGCTAGTCTCAATCCTTGATCTCTTTCCCCCAATTGGAAATCTAAAAAATAATATTGAAGATAAGTGATGTAAATAAGAACTTCAAAATTTGATAAACTATAGACTCATTATGATGGAAGGAGGAAGAAAGGAAATAATAGGTGCATTGGATCATCTTAGGCCATGGTATCTCACCTCCAAAATTTGTAGGATATTGATAGTGGACAAATGTATGAGATAGATTGGTTCCCTACATCATATCAGAGCTTTGAACTCTTCTTCCTCTCCCTACTAAATGTTCAGACATTAATGATTAATATATGGTTTATATTGGTGAATTCTAAACTTTATTGTAGTATCTTTTTGCAAAATTATTTTTGATGGTATCACTTAATGGAAAATGAAGCATAGGGACATCACGACTATAAAAAAGGAACACAAACACAATTCTATTTTTTGCTCTAAGATATTTTGAAAAAGATCTCTAAATGAAAAATGAATATGGATACTTAGTCATTATTATTGAAAACAAAATCAAATATAATGGTCTTAAAATAACTCATAGATGCACCTAAGTTTTTCTATTATCTTGTGAATATTTAATTTAATCTTATATTATATTTGTATCCCTATTAGAACAAAAACAAAGGATATGATATGAAAAATATGTAAATCAAAAGAATGGGATTTCATTGTGGTCCCAAGAGTGAAATTATTATCCTTGTAAAATTGGAAAATTCATTCTCATTAATTTTTATAATCTCATGGGAATGCATTCATGCTTTATGAGAGATCAATTTGAAAATAGAATATCTACTTACATATTTCAAATGAAGGCATCAAATCATTGAAAATCATATTTTCTTGAAATCTATACAAGTGTTATGGATAAGGTTTGTTCCATGCCATTACCAACCATGATTGAATTATTTTAGATCATCATTGTGTTATAATATATCCTAAAATATTCTTTAATTTATTTTTGTATGGATATTTTTACAGTTGGGTATCTTTTGTTGAGTATCAATGCCGACATGAGAGAAAATGGATGGGAAAATGTAGAAAAACCAAACACATTATATATTCCCATATCCTATTTTATTGAAATTATTCCCTTTTATATGTATATAAGTCAATGAAATAATGTAAAAAAAGGTCCTCCTCCTTGAATGCAAAGCTACTCTACTCGTTTGGTTACTAAGCTTCTGAGTGCCTCTAAACTCTAGTTTTTTATCTCTATTAATGGATAAATTAATTTAATTACATTTATGACATACTTTTTATATTTCATATATTTTTTACATCTATCATTTTGGCTTATACTATTCCATTCATATTTTTTTATTATCCCGTAACTCTCTATTATTTTTATGGTTTAATGTGTGTGTGTGTGTGGCATTTACAAGATCTAGATTCAATGTGTATAATTTAAGTTGAGAGGGTGGGTTAGATTTAAATTGTGGTCTATTGTGTTGCATGTTTTCCCTTTGGGTATGCATTTTTTAGTCTCTCTTGTTAACACATATAGGAAGAATGATACCCTTACTTCTTAATACATCACCATTCTTTTTCATGTTTTCTTCCCCCTTTTCTCCCATAATTAGTAGATTAGAGTAGAGTAGTGATAACATAGAGTAGTTAGGATAAGATCTAAATTTTTTGGAGGTATGCCTTAAGTATCCAAGTTCTCACACCTTTTAGGCATTCTCATTTTTCTAATGAGACATCAAACTTACAATTAGTTTTATATGGGTACACACTTTTGACAACCAGCCAATTATGATACACCTAGTGAGAATTATTTATGTTCTTGTTGAATATTTGTAGTATTTTTATAAGAAATGATGTATGATTTTATATTATATAGTTAATATTTGGTGTATTATTAACCCATTTTGTTCTTTAGCCTTAATTCCAAACATTTGATGACTCTATTATGCTCTGATCTTGTAAATTCTAGTCACCTTACAAACATATGAGAAGAATTTTATTAATAAGAACTAATGTTGAAGGAAAAATTATTGAATCTTACATATATCATAAAAGAAGAGAATTGGAAGTTGATATTTGAAAATATATAGGATGACTCCATAGATGCATAAGATAATGTCTTTTAATTGTCCTTAAATATTAAATATGATCTTATAGACTTGGCCAATTGCAAGATATGGCTAAAATGGGCTAACATCCTATAAGATACCTCAAGATTCAAGTAATTTAAGTGCAATATTTACTATTCTTGTCACTATATTAAAAAATATATTTTGTAAAGGCAAGGAAGACATTATTTACTATAAATAGCATTTGAATGTTAATGAAGCCAAACTTTAACACACACGCATTACACTACAAAATACCTTGAACTCAAAGAAAATAAATTCTCTTCTTCTTTATTGAATGATGAATTACAATGTGTCTTAAAAGGAAAAAAACTCCCCACTCAAGTTGCCAAGAAAACTTTAACTAACTTTAATTAAATCTACTCTAGGTGGCGAAATTTATTGTTTTTAGCAGTTTACTAGAACGTGTTATTCGTAGTAAGTTTACATGCTTATTCACGTGGCCACAGAAATTCCCACTCATTTTCTACATGCCTAAATTAGAGGAATTGCCAACTTTTAACATAGTATGCATGCATGAGACTAAAAATAACTAATGCCCTGAAATAGGAAAAAAATGAATTGAAACTTAAATCCTAATTTTTGGCCCCCAGATGGTGGATTTTGGGCCCAAAATTTCACTAAAAATGGCTCCAACCGATAAGGTCAGTTGACCGATGAATTTGTCTCATCAAAATAAGGGGTTTTAAAAAATGGACTTAAATGAACACCCAAATCAAAAGTTATGACCATTTTAAGTTTTTCCTTAAAATAGTGCATCAAATGTGCTCTTCTTGCAAAACCTCATTTTGAGAAATATATTCCTTCTATAATAGTATTCTCATTATTTATAATATTCTCTAGTCCCAATTTCATAAGAAAAATTATAATTAAAATTGGACAATATTTTATACTCCACTCCATAATCCCAGTGTTTGTATCAAAATTTCCTTCTTGTCTAAATTTTAGTTACAAGATATTGAGAGACATGATGGTAAATTTGATATTATCAAACACAACATGACTACATGTAAATATTTTGTTCTCAAACATATATTGACTTTGTACCAATTACAATACCTCTTTTGATGATTTGGAAAATAATCCAAAGTGTACATAAAATGTAAATATTAAGAAGTTTTAATTGTATAATTATTCCCATCACAATAAATAATATGATTATTTTGGAAAATAATCTAAACTATACATAAAATGTAATTATTAAGAGTTCTAGTTGTATTTCATTTTTCAAAAAAAAATGGTGAGAAAAATCGTATATGGTATACCAAACATTGCTTCAAAAAGATATATACTATATTAAGTGGGACTAAACTTGTAGGCACCTAAATTTTGCTTACGCAATTTTATTGCTAAAAGCACACTAATAACCCTTATTTTTACCATTTTGGTTAATTAATAATGCTTTGTTGATTAACTAACCTCTATCATATTCTTGATGTCAATTGACGACAAATCGTTAGTTATAATCCTCTTCCGAGTGACAATTAGCGTTTATTATCTAGTTAAGCCTATTTACCCTTGTTTTACCAAATAAACCGTATTATTGGCTAAAACCCCTCTTCCAACCATTCAAAATCATCCCATTTCCCTCCAATAAATCTCTAAAGGCTTCAAGAGCTTATCACAACCTCTTAATTGGCCCTAAGTGGTTAATTAAGGCTCCTCACATGTTAATCACTTGTTAATTCACTAATCATGATTAGCAATCCTTAATATACTTTGTAGTTTTAGTTCCACATGCACCAAGATGCGAGTTTCCCCCAAATAGAAAACTATAAAAAGTACTAAGTACTACCTTTCAATTTTACACCATGTTTTGAATAACATTAATCATATAAAACATATGATAAGAGCCATCACTTCCTTCTAGGATTAGTTTGCTCAATCTTTGCATCCAATATTCATGTTGGTTAGTAGAGGGATATCCAATATGTCCTTGTAGCCATTGTTGGAGAAGTCCTCTCACCATTGTGTAGTAGCAATAACCCAATTTGATTTGCTAGTGATCTCCATAGGCCCATGTTAGTTAGCAATTCATACTAAGTAGGCATGTTTTAGCTAAGATTGATTTATATCATGTTAGTTCTTTCAAGTATTCCAATAAGCGAAGATCATGATGCTACTATTGTTAATTCATAAGCATTGTTAAATAGACTATGTGGTGTTAGTCTAGTTATTTTGGCCTTGCTAGAGTTTTTGGTAGTGCACATTTAGAATGTGTGATGGGAGCTTAGCCCATTGCATTCATTTTTAAATTTTCTATATTAGTTTCAACTTTTTTAGAGTAACTTTTAAAGTTTTGTAGATTAATTTCAAATTTTGATAGTTATTTAGACTAGATTCATTGTAGTTGCTTTGAGTTCATGTTCTTTACAGGATCAAGGGAGGTAAATTTGTTGAGTTATGGAGATCAATTGCTTCACAAATAGCATGTTTTACAACTTGCAAGTTTACACAGTAACCAGCATCAGTCGGCTGATCAGCATCAGTGAGCTAGTAGGAACCAGCATTGATTTGAGAAACGGCATCGGTCTCCTGTGCGTGAATTCTTTTTATTTAAATCACGGGATTAGATCAAACCTTTGATTAAAATGTGGTCTAATGGTTGTAATTCCATTGTTATGTTACCCTAAGTTTGTATATGCTTATATAAGCTAGAAATTTAGGGTTGGAGAGAAGAATTAGAAGAATTGAAAATAAATAATTCTTGGAGAGAGAAAAGAGAAGCTTGTGAGGAAGAAAGTACTGTACATTCAGGAGAGGTGAGGAATATTGTAGATCTTCATTGTATATCATATGTGAAGCCTTTAATAATAGCTTGGTTGTTTCTTAGTGGATGTAGCCCTCATTAGGTGAACCACGTTGTATCTTGTGTATTGTTCTCTAATTCATTTTTTCATATTTATTGCTTTTATTCTTAGATCTGAATATATATATGTACAACTTGTGTGACTATCCCCAAAAACTGGTATCAGATTTTTTTTGTTTGAGGGTTTTATGTGTTGACATATTTACTCACAGAGGGATTTCTGAATGAGTGGGAGCTACAATAATGGCAGAAGATGGTAAATACAGAGTTGATTAATTTTACGTATGTAATTATCAATTATGGAAGATGCAAGTTTAAGATTATCTATATCAAAAATATCTATACTTACCATTGGATGAGAAGGCAAGACCTACAAAGATGACTGATGAATAATGGAAGATTCTTGACAGAAAGACTTAGGGATCTATAAGATTGAGCCTGGCAACATCTGTGTCTTCGAACATTACCAAAGAAAAAACCATGGTAGAGTTGATGACCAAAATAAGCTCACACTTATTTTGGGTCAACTAACACCATTTTCCCCCTTTTGTGCTTCAATCTGAATTTTTTACATATTTTAAGCACTTAAGGCCCCCTAAAAGCATTTCCATCAGATAGGAAATTTCTTCCCCTTTCCAGAGATATAAAGAAGTCCTTCTAACTCCTCATATTTTGCAAGTTATGAGCCGGTGGGCCTTGGAAGGATTTTTTGCCAAAAGTGGGCCGGCGGGCCTAGGGAAGATTTTTTGCCAATGGAAATTGTGGACCGGTAGGGTGGTGGGAGATATTTTGTCATTTTTACACTTTTCACAAAAGGCACAAGTATAATTGTAGGCTTGGTGGGCCCGGGAAGATTCTTTTTTCCCAAGTGGAAAATGCGGGCCGGTGGGCCCGGGATGACTTTTTGCCAAAGGAAAATCTGGCGGGCCCGAGGGGGTTTGCCAAGTGTAAAAGCGGGTCCGCCGGAGGAAATTTTTCCCAAGTGTAAATGTGGGTCGGCGGGTCTGCGGGGGACTTTGGAACTTTTACACTTTTCACAAAATGGCGCAGTTTTCAAGTGTGGGCCCGTGAGCCCGCGGGGTCTCATCGGCCATTGAAAAGTCACAGACCCAAAAAGGGTGCCACGTGCCTCATCGGCACAACTCCAAGGATAGAATCCAAAATGGAGACCCCAAACAAGCGCTAAGCTTCCATGTGTCCCAGGTCTGAAAAGGGACAGAGTCGACAGTTGAAAAGTAAAAATGGGGTAGAGCCAGCGGAAGGTGCCACGTGTCGACTCGGCGCAACTTCAAAGGAAAATCCCGAAGGTGGATCCCCAAACAAGCGCAGGCTCACCATGTGGTTAGAGTCAAAAAAAAGGGGACAGAGCATCTGGGCATTTAAATTGACTAAGTATATGAGGGTCGGTGGAAGCCTCCACGTGTCTCATCAGTGAACACCAAGGCAAATCCAAAAGTGGGTCTCCAGAGACTCAAATGAGTCCATGGCCTCCAAATGTAATCTTGAAAAGGGATCAGAGTAGGCTTGAATCGGCTAAGTATAAAAGTAAGCGGATGGTCCACGTGTCCTCATCAATGCAATTTCAAAGGCAAACCCAAAGCAGAGACTCAAACAAGCGTTGGCCCTCCATGTGTCCAGAGCCCGAAAAGCTAGAAGCGGTCATTGAAAAATATAAATAAAGGTAGGCTAGCAGAAGGAGCCACGTGTCAGTGTGACGCAACTTCAAAAGTAAAATTTAGATCAGGTTCACAAATGTGCGTTGAGCCTCCACATGTCCAGGGTCAGACATATGGCCCCGCCAAGCAAAAGGGACTTAGCCAAAACACAAAGAAATAGAACAAAGCCACAGAAGGAGCCACGTGTCTCATTGGTGCAATTTCAAAGGCACAGCCCAAAAGGTAGTCCCTAAATGAGCACCAACCCGCCACGTGTTTAGAGTCTGAAAAGGTAAGGTCGGCCATTGAAAATTCCAAAATCCTGCGGAGGCCTCCACGTGTCTCGTCCGTGCAACTTCAAAAGAAAAATCTGGGGTAGTTTCCAAACAAGCGTGAAGCCTCCACGTGTCTCGGGTCAGGCACAAGGTCTCCGCCAACAGGAGGGACTCACACAGAATACAAGGGAAACAAAGGATCCTGTGGAAGCCACCATGTGTCAGTCTGGTGCAATTTCAAGAGTGAAAGGAAGGGGTTGAATCTTCAAGATGCGCGAGGCTGCCACATGGACCCTGTATGGACAGACTCTTTTAAATATTGTGCACCCGCGACCCTGATCTTCAGACAGCCATATCTTTCGACTGGAAACTCAGATTTGGGTGGGAGAGGAATTTTTGGAAAGATCTCGACGCCAACTTCTCACCTGCCTCCATGAATGTTTTTGATCCACCATTTTTGGGGATGTCAAGTCTCCCACCTGCCACCATGATGAAGAATGGGCCTCTTTCTTGCCCAGTAAGGGACAATGACATGGGGCATGGGTGTTGCAGCGAGACTCTTCATTGTGGTAGGTGGATTCAATGCACTTCTAGGGGTGGTTAGAGTAGAGTTTGAATTCTTCCCTCCTCTCTCTCTCTCTTATTCTTCCTATATATTGTAAAGGAGGGGCATTTTCTAAAAGGTTGGTCATTGTTTCTCTCCTACCCCCTCTCTCTTTCTTTCCTAGGGTAGAATGTGGAGTCTAAGCCTCTTCTCATGGCTCTGTAATGGCATTTTCTTGCCTCTTGCCCACTGATGATGTACTGTGTGAACTTTTGGAGCAATAAAATATGTTTCGTGATGCATTTGTCCATCCTTGCTTATTTTGTTGTCTCTTCTTGCCTCTCATCATTGCAGGGTATAATGTGCATACTCTGATGTTTATTGCAGGTTCTAGGGAGCTGTGTTTAATGGGTTTTGAAGTGGTGTTTCCATGTGAACTTAATCTTTGGTCTATGGTGCATCTTGTCCACCCCCTCCTTTGCTCACCTCTCTCCACTTCAGGTAGTTGGATTTGTGATCAGCCACTTCCTTTTCTGGTGTATCACCACTTAGTGTAGGCTCTCTCTCTCTCTCTCTCTCCTTGTCTCCTTGGAATGGTTAGATTAGGATAGATAGGTTTTTCTTCCTGCACTGGAGTAGCTTGTGGCAGGTAGATTAGGAAGCATGAACCAACCTTCTCTGGAGGTCCATCTCAAGTCCGCAAGTCCCACAACTTGAGAGATGGTCCAATGTTGTGCAATCACACCGAATGCCCCACTCAGATCCAAGGCCATTTGGGGGTGTTGTGATTTTGCACTAACAGTTTTGGCATGCCCAGTGGGACATCTTTGAGGTCTGAAGCCACCTTACCACTTCATCTTACCACTTCATCTCAGTAGATTGGTGTGTTCTTGTTAAGATTCAGCCTTTTGAGGCACATGCAAAGCACATCTGGTGACTCCATCTGGTCAACAACCCATTCTCTGAGTTACAGACCTTTTCCATCCATTTCCACCCATCTTCATTCATCTTTCTTTCCACATCTTTCATATTCTACCATTCATGAAGTTGTGCAATCATGACTTCATTTCCTTCTTGGAACTCACACTTGCAGCAACAGCAGTGCAGTCCACCTCCAATGTATTTCCCAACTCCTCTAGATCAGCATTATGATCAGATCCAGAACCATTATGCTTACCCATATGAGCAGGGTCAAAACCAGTTTGGCCATGGAGCTTATCAAGAACAAGGGGATGCATATAATGGTGACAGCTACATGGAAAATGTTGATCTGTTAGAGAAGATTCAAGGGATGGAGGCACGCATGGTGCAATCAAGGGCCACAACTCAGATGAAAGCATTCAGAATTGGCTATAGGGCACCTTGTCCATGGGCCGGCCCTATGCCAAGACATTACAGCCCTCAAGAGAAGCTTGACTTCATGGTTGAAATGTTGCCTCAACTTGCACAATGGATTGAGGATATTGAGGCATATGAGAAAAGTGCGAGACAACCTTGTCAATGGGTAAGTCAATCACCAGCTCCTTATCCTTCATTTTCTCTTTCTCAAACTTTATCATTTCAGCAGTGTCAAGAGTCAAGCCCCTCACTTGCTTCCCCAAGTTTTGATTTCCCTTCTCCATCTCCTAATCTTCCATCCCATCCCAATTCTTCTTCCCTTTTCCCTTCCAAATAGTCATACCCTCCAAACAAACAAGAAGTTTCCACTCCCCTCTCCACCACAAACAATTTCAAAGCTGTTTGAAACCCCATCCACTCCTCCTCTTGCTTTCCCAAGTCCATGTTGGGAAGATACTCAAGAATCCAGTCACGGAGAATAGTAAGAAGAGGAACCCAACAAGAAAAGAAATGATAGAAAATCTAAAGAGTTGGGCTGCCAGATTTGGGTTTACAAAGATCCCCTTGATGGTTAAGCCAACAGAGGAGGTCAAGGTTGAAGAGCCAGTGGTGGTTGAGGCTGAGTTTGCATTAGAAAAAGAACATGAAGAAGGAGAAGATCAGCAATATGTTTTCTCTAAATGTAGTGTCCATAATGGCACTTTGTCTGAAGAGGATGTTGATCTAATCCAAGCTGCACAACCAGTTAAGGAGGAAGAACAACCAGCTCCAAGTCCCATTGAAGAGGAGCAGCTGGGAGAGATCAAATCAGAGTTGAGGCCACTTAGTGAAGAAAGCATTATTGAAGATTTTTTTCTTTCATTTGAAGGGCCTGATTTGATTGATGAACCCATGATGGAGGAGGACCATACAGTTTCAGAGGCTCCAAGTGTGGAGCAGGCCACAGAAGAACCTTCAGTTCTTCCTCCCACTTCATCCCCTTCAAGCTCTAATGTTGAAGAAGAGTTTGATCTTTCAAACTTCATGTTTGAGGATGAAGGGAACCATGGTGAGCAAGTTACAGATCAGGAGGACACCATGGAGGAGGTAGAGCACATGCAACAGGACAACAAGGAGGTAGACTATCTATCAGACTTGGAAGATTGCTTTGATGGAGAGGAGCCTGAGGAGATAACATCATTTTCTCCTCCATCATCCACCTTCCAAGCACATGAGCCTGCTGCCATGAAGGAGAGCATTCAAGTACAATAGCCTGCACTTCATAACAGCCCTCTGGAACCAAGGTTGGAAGATATGAATCTTCCATGTTCTTCACAGGAGAAGGAAGGGAAAAGAGCAAGAGGATGTCATCATCTCTCTCACACCATCCACCCAGGAAGGTCAGCAAGAAGACTCCATTCTTGGAGTTGAGTTTCAAAACAATGGGCACACCCAAAGGACCAGACCGTGCCCAATCAGGTACTTGGCTTCATTGGAGCCAAGGGAGAAGCCAAAACCAGTCATGCCCACTTCAGGGCATGAGGATGAGCTATCAAAGTACCAAGGATCAGCTGCAATGCCTCTTCAATCAAATGAAGAGCAACTAAAAGAGGTATTTGTCTTGTTTCCAGTTGACACCTTGATGATTTGGGTGGAGGATCGGCTTATAGTCAATTTTTCACTCATACAAGCAGCCATATTTAGTGTCAAATCATTTGCATGGCTGCCCTTTTTGAGAAAGGGAAGCTACTTCTCCCTGCCAGTTGTAGGATTTGTTTGAGTCCCCTTTCTCTCTGGTTAGTGTAGGAGTAGGTTTAGGTTTGTTTTCAGTAGAAGAAGTGCTTTTGCACACTCTACATGTTCCACTTGGAGCATGTATGATTTCCATTTTTGTACATAGTGTGTTGTGGTGTTTTGTTGCTCATGCACAGGACATTGGAAGTAGCATTTGGTGAGGTCAGCTCTAGTTCCAACAGTTTCCAAGTGGCTCAGGGATCAGATTTTCAAAGTTCAGATCAGATTTGTGTTTACCAGGAAGACTCCATGCCCAATGGATGCTTCAAGGCAACTGATCATTTCACCTAGTAGGCAGGTGATCCCCATGAGTCACCAAATTGTTGACCAAAATAAGCTCACACTTATTTTGGGTCAACTGACACCATTTTCCCCCCTTTTGTGCTTCAATCTGAATTTTTACATATTTTAAGCACTTAAGGCCCCCTGAAAGCATTTCCATCAGATAGGAAATTTCTTCCCCTTTCCAAAGATATAAAGAAGTCCTTCTAACTCCTCATATTTTGCAAGTTACGGGCCGGTGGGCCTTGGAAGGATTTTTTGCCAAAAGCGGGCCGGCGGGCCTAGGGAAGATTTTTTGCCAATGGAAAAATTGTGGACCGGTAGGGCAGTGGGAGATATTTTTCTTTTTCACTTTTCACAAAAGGCACAAGTAAATTGTGGGTCGGCGGGCCCAAGATGTTTTTTTGCTCCAAGTGGAAAATGCGGGCCAGCGGGCCCGAGGATGACTTTTCACCAAAGAATCTGCTGGGGCCGCCAAAAGATGGGTTTGTGTAAAAGGGCTCACAGAGGAAATTTTTCCCAAGTGTGAATGCAGCCCATGGTGGGTCTTCAAGGGGACTTTGAACTTTTTACACTTTTCACAAAAAGGTGCAGTTTTCAAGTGCGGGCCCGCGGGGTCTCATCGGCCGTTGAAAAGTCACAGACCCATGGAGGGTGCCACATGCCTCATCGGCGCAACTCCAAGGATAGAATCCAAAATGGAGACCCCAAACAAGTGCCAAGCTTCCACGTGTCCCAGGTCTAAAAAGGGACAGAGTCGATAGTTGAAAAGTCAAAATGAGGCAGAGCCAGCGGAAGGTGCCATGTGTCGACTCGACACAGCTTCAAAGAAAAACTCTGAAGGCAGATCCCCAAACAAGCGTAGGCTCACCACGTGGTCAGAGTAAAAAAAGGGGGGATATAGTGGGCCATTTAAAATGACTAAGTATCAAAGGGTCGGAAGAAGCCTCCATGTGTCTCATGGTGCAACACCAAAAGAAGGTCCAAAGAGCAGGTTCCCAAATGAGCGCAGCCTTCCATGTGTCCTAGGTCTAAAAAGTCAAATATGAGCCCAAATCAGCTAAGTATAAAATGAAGCAGAATGCCACCACGTGCCTCATCAGCACAATTTCAAAGAAGACCCAAAGCAGAGACTCAAACAAGCGCTGGCCCGCCACGTGTCCAGAGCCCAAAAAGGCAGAAATGGTCATTGAAAAATCTAAACAGAGGCAGGCCAGCGGAAGGAGCCATGTGTCATCATGGCGAACTTCAAAATTAAAATTCAGAGTGGGTTCCCAAATGCATGTTGAGCCTCCACGTGTCCAGGGTCAAACATATGGCCCCACCAAGCAAAAGGGACTTAGCCAAAATGTAAAGAAATAAAACAGAGCAGCGGAAAGAGCCAAATGTCTCTTTGGTGCAATTTCAAAGGTGCGGCCCAAAAGGGAAGTCCCTAAACGAGTGCACCAACCCACCACGTGGTTAGAGTTTGAAAAGGTAAGGTCAGCCATTGAAAATTCCAAAAGCCTGCGGAGGCCTCCACGTGTCTTGTCCACGCAACTTCAAAAGCAAAATCTAGGGGTAGTTTCCAAACAAGCGTGAAGCCTCCATGTGTCTCAAGTCAGGCACAGTGTCTCTGCTAATAGGAGGAACTCAGGCAGAATACAGGGGAAACTGAGGAGTGCGCAGAAGCCGCCAAGTGTTGTTCCGACGCAATTTCAAGAGTGAAAGGAAGGGGTTGAATCTTCAAGATGCGTGAGGCTGCCACGTGGACCCTGTATGGAAAGACTCTTTTAAATATTGCACGCCCATGACCCTGATCTTCAAACAGCCATATCTTTTGACTGGAAACTCATATTTGGGTGGGAGAGGACTTTTTTGAAATATCTTGGCACCGGCTTCTCACCTACCTCTATTAATGTTTTTGACCTGCCATTTTCGAGGATGTTAAGTCTCCCACCTGTCACCATGATGAAGAATGGGCCTCTTTCTTTCCCAGTAAGGGACAACGATGGGGGCATGGGTGTTGCAGCGAGACTCTTCATTATGGTAGGTGGATTCAATGTGCTCCTAGGGGTGGTTGGAGTAGAGTTCGAATTCTTCCCTCCTTTCTCTCTTATTCTTCCTATATATATTGTAAAGGAGGGGCATTTTCTAAAGGTTGTTCATCTCTTCTCTCTTGCACCCCTCTCTCTTTCTTCCTTAGGGTAGAATGTGGAGTCTAAGCCTCTTCTCATGGATTTGTAATGGCATTTTCTTGCCTCTTTCCCACTGATGATGTACTATGTGAACTTTTGGAGCAATAAAATTTGTTTCGTGATGCATCTTGTCCATCCTTTGCTTATTTTATTGTCTCTTCTTACCTCTCATCATTGCAGGGTATATTGTGCATACTCTGATGTTTATTGCAGGTTCTGGGAGTTGTGCTTAATGGGTTTTGAAGTGGTGTTCCTGTGTGAAATTCATCTTTGGTTTGTGGTGCATCTTGTCCACCCTCTCCTTTGCTCACCTCTCTCCACTTCAGGCAGTTCAGATTTGTGATCAGCCACTTCCTTTTCTGGTGTATCACCACTTAGTGTAGGCTCTCTTTCATCCTCTCTCTCTCGTGTCTCCTTGGAATGGTTAGATTAGGATAGATTAGTTTTTCCTGCACTGGAGTAGCTTGTGGCAGGTAGATTAGGAAGCAAGAACCAGCCTTCTCTGGAGGTCCATCTCAAGTCCACAAGTCCCACAGCTTGAGAGATGGTCCAATGTTGTGCAATCACACCAAATGCCCCACTCAGAAAGAATAATGGGAAATCAAAGTCTAAGAATGGTAGATCTAAATCTAGAGGTAGAGGAATAACCTGTTAGAATTATGAAAGAAAGGACATGCAAAGAAGGATTTTTAGTTCAAGGAAAACAAAGAGAATATAGCAGAGAAAGGTAAAGAGGAAATTTTTGCATTTTCTAAGGTAATGAAAGGTGCCCTTATTCTCTCCTTTGATAATAAAATTGAATATTGGGTTTTAGATTCAGCAACTTTTTTCCATGCTACCGCTAATAAGGGTTATTTCCAAAATTATGTCTAAGGTAATTTTGGGCATGTTTATTTAGGAGATGATGAACCATGTAATATTACTGGTTATTGAAATTGGAAATACATGGTTATTGAAAGATGTGAGGCACGTGCCAAGCCTCGGGAGAAATCTAATTTCTGCTGGAAAACTAGGTGAAGTTGATTTCATGGTTACATTCATAGCTGACTCTTGGAAAGTTACCAAGGGAGCTCTTATTATAGCAAGAGGAAAGAAGATAGGAACATTGTATTTGTCTACATGTATTACTAATTATTTTTCTATGTTATCTACTTCAGATTCATATGCAATCATGTGGCATAATCGACTAGGCCATATGAGTCAAAAAGGAATGCAAATCTTAAAGGGTAAGTTATCAGATTTGAAAGACGTAGATCTTGATTTCTGTGAGCATTGCATATTTGGAAAGCAAAAGAGAGTGAGATTTCTCAAATTTGGGGCAATAAAGAAGGAGAAAAAATTAGAGCTTGTGCACTCATATGTGTGGGGACCAACCCAGGTAGCTTCTCATGGAGGATCCCAATATTATGTGACTTTCATTAATGTTGCCACAAGAAAGGTATGGGTTTATTGTATAAAGCGCAAATTTGATGTTTTTGAGACTTTTAAAAGTTGGAAAGCCCTTGTGGAAAATGAATCAAATTTAAAGTTAAAATGCCTTAGATCTAACAATGGTGGTGAGTATTGCAGCAAGGCTTTCAATGATTATTTTTCAGTGAATGGAATACATAGAGAAAGAATGGTTCCTTAAACACCATAGGAGAATGGTGTTGTAGAAAGAATGAACTTGACTATCATGGAATGTGCAAGAAGCATGAGGACACATGCTAGATTACCCTTACAATTTTGGGTAGATGCATTAGACACGATAGTATATTTAATCAATTGTGGGCTATCAAGTGCAATTGATGGTAGAATACCATAATAAGTTTAGACTAGAAAAGAGGTAGATATTTAGTTTCTTTGAGTATTTAATTCAGAACATTTTGTTCATATTAATAAAGAAAATAGAAAAAAGTTAAATACTAAATCCAAGAGATGCACTTTTATTGGTTATGGATCTGGTGATTTCGGATTCCATTTTTGTGACTTAGAAGATTCTAAGATTGTTAAGAGTCATGATATTGAATGGAATGAAAAGAGAATGTATAGGGATCAAGTTTTGGTACCCAAAGATGAACCGGTGGAAGATTTATGGAAGAAAATGCATTCTCGGATTAAAAATATTCATCTACATGTACCAACATTAGTCAGGGAAACCAGTGTCGGCAACACAGGACCGGCATCGGCAACTAAAACTGACATTAGCTACAAAAGAGCCAAACTAGCATCGGTCACCTAGACTGACATCGGCTACAAGTGACTGGCGTTGGTCACTATCAGAGGTGGATAATAATGTACACGACGTACATATTGAGCCTTCGGCACCTGAAATTTCTATGAGAAGGTCATAAAGGTTAAGTAGATATCCAAAAATATTTTCACCTTCCTTATCTTACTTATTATTGACTGATAGTGGTGAACTAGAATTTTTTTAAGAAGTAATGTAGGATGAAACCCATGAGAAGTGGGAGCATGACTTGGATGAGGAAATGGACTCCTTGGAACAAAACCAAACATGGGATTTGGTTAATTTTCTAGCAGGTAAAATAAAATTTCATAACAAATGGGTTTATAAGATCAAGGAAGAAGAGGGTAGACAGAAAAGATACAAGGAAAGGCTTGTGGTGAAAGGATTTGAAAAGAAATCAGGTATTGATTTTAATGAGATATTTTGTCCTATAGTAAAAATGACTTCCATACATACTATTTTGAGTTTATTTGTAGTAGAATATTTTCACTTAGAGAAAATTGATGTTATGATGTTTTTCCTTCATGGTGATTTGGAGGAAGAGATATATATGCAGTAGCTTCTTAGGTATGAAGTCAAGGGTAAGGAGAAACTTGTGTGCAGATTGAAAAATATCTTGTATGGGCTCAAGCAAGCCCTAAGGAAATGGCATATGAGATTTGATATTTTTATGCATGAGCATGATTATATGAGATGTGAATCTAACCATTGTGTTTATTTCAAGAAGCTTGAAAATGGAAGTTGTATTATTTTATTACTATATGTGGATGATATGCTTATTGCAGGATCTAGTATGCAAGACATTGTTGATCTTAAAGAAAAGTTAGCTCATACATTTGCAATGAAGGATTTAGGAGCTGCAAAAAAAATTATTGGCATGAAAATTCATAGAGAAGGGAAGAACAAGAAATTGTATTTGTCTCCGGAAGCTTATATCAATAAGGTGTTGGAAAGGTTTGAAATGTAGAATTCAAAACCTATAAGTACACCTATGGTTGGACACTTAAAATTAAGCAAATATTAGTGTCCTACATCACATGAGGAGGTTGATTACATGGCACAAGCTCCATATGCTTCAGCAGTTAGAAGTCTTATGTATGTTATAGTTTGTACCAGACCAAATATTGCATAGGCAGTGGGAGTTATGAGCAGATTTATGGTCAATCCAAGTAAAGAGCATTGGAAAGCAGTCCAATGGATACTCAAATATTTGAGAGGGACATCCAGCATGTAGTTATTCTATGGAGGGTTAGATACTTATTTATATGGCTATGTTGATTCAGATATGGCTAAATATTTGGATGGTAGGAGAAGCACCATTGGATATGCAGTCACAATAGGTGGCATGAAAGTTAGTTATATTTCAAGATTTCAGAAGGTTGTGGCCTTGTCTACTATAGAGGTCGAATATGTTGCAACGACAGAGGCTAGAAAAGAGATGATATGGATTATTAGGTTCATGGAAGAGTTGGGAAAGGAGCAAGAGGATTGTAGGTTGTACAGTGATAGTCAAAGTGCGATTCATCTGGAAAAGAACTCATCATTTCATTCAAGAATGAAACACATTCAGTTGAGATATTACTTCATACAATAGGATTTGGAGGATGGGCATTGAAACTGGAGAAAATTCATACAAATAGTAACACTGCAGATATACTAATGAAGCCATTGGCAATGGAGAATTTTGAGCTTCACTCCACTTCTGTTGGTATTCGATTTTGAGACTTGAAGAGGAAGAAACAGGACAAGGATGGAGTTTTATGGTATAGTGCAGCAATTTATCTCTAAGTGGGATATTTTTGAGTTGTGGAGCTCAGTTGCTTCACAAATAGCATGTTTTACAACTTGCAGGTTTACACAATAACCGGCATCAGTCAGCTAATCGACGTCGGTCAGCTAGTAGGAACCGACGTCGGTACGGGAAATGACATTGGTCTTCTATGCGTGAAATATTTTTATTTAACTCACGGGATTAGATCCAACCTTTGATTAAAATGTGGTCTAATGGTTGTAATTGCATAGCAATGTTGCCCTAAGTTTGTATATGTTTATATAAGCTAGAAAGCTAGGATTAGAGAGAAGAATTATAAGAATTGATAAGAAAAAATTCTTGGAGAGAAAAAAGATAAGCTTGTGAGGAAGAAATTACTGTACATCCGGGAGAGGTGTGGAATATTGTAGATCTTCATTGTATATCCTTTGTGAAGCTTTGAATAATAGATGGGATGTTTCTTGGTGTACATAGCCCACACTAGGTGAACCACGTTATATCTTGTATATTGTTCTTCTGATTTAAATTTTGTTTTATTGTTTGTATGCTTGATGTAGCCTAGAATCCACTATGAAATCCCATAAATATCCAGGCACGCTGCCACATTGCCCAACCTAAGTTGAGTGCTCACCCGAAGAGCACAAAGGTAGCATGCCCCTCTTTAGAGTTTCTTGTGTAGAATGTTAGGGTAATGAAGATACAGCATACTCATAACCATAAATAAGTATAACATTCCACAGAGCATATCCAGATCTATATCTTAGAGAATCTTGAATGAAACGATAACCATAATAAGATTAACCATGCAAAAACCAGTTACAGTCATGTTTAACACCATTATCCATCCAGTATACTCCATTACATTAACATTGTAAAACATAGAAGCTTCTTACATTACAAAATATTACCATAAGCTATTTGCACATCAGATCCAGCAACATAACTCTACAATAATTGTGTGTCTCTAAAATACACAGTTCACTACTTATTTATAGGGGTGGGGACTTTCCCTTCACCACCTACGCACTTCCCAAAATAGGTCACATGTTGATAATAACCATGCACCTTTATAATAACACGCACACATGCAAGTGCTCTAATAATAAAAATCCTATAGTTAACTAGAAGTAGTAATCCTATTATTATCTCAAACTCATGCATGGTGCTTATCAAATGCTCATTCCTAAAATAGTATTTGTGTGTTGCGCAAGTCTCCATCCTGATGTGTGTTATGCATGTTACCTTCCAAAAATAGCCCGCATCCATGAAAATGGATAAGTCCCGAATCAGCTTGTCTTAGCGCATGTTTCCTTTCCTATCCTTATGCACCTTCAAATGTGCCTTGTTCCCGTGTGTGAATCTTTTGTGTGCCTACTCCTTAGAATAATATTTCTGCTCAACATTACCCCACACTAAATTACATTGCCATCCCAGAAATGGGGTTTCCTTTTAATGTTCCCAAAGAATAAAGAATAATAATTGAAATAATATAATGAATCATTGTACAAAAGAGTAGACCTTTACTCTGCAGCACCATCCTCTTCAATTGGGAGGATCAACTCTGGATATTCACTTTTAATTTCTATCTCCAATGCATGTCATTCATCCAGCGTGGTCCTTTTCTTCTCTATAATTTCTATGGCTATTGCATACAACTCGTCTTGAGTAATTTTCTCCTTTCCATTATGTAATACTTGGACTACATTAGCCATAGCAAACACCATTCCCTCCAGAAGATCCATTTTATGTGCTATCAACTTCCCAATCTCATCTATTCTTTCCTTGTGTGCCTATTGTAGGTGCTTTCTTAGGTGCCATTGTCAAAATTCTATCTTTTATCTTCTGTGTCGAGTAAGCAGAAACCCTAGCTCAAATCTGTGTGCCCTAGCTCCTTCTCGATGCTTCTGCTTCGATCAAATTCTTCACTAATGCGGACGCAAGCCTTTTCACACATAAATCTTCTCTCCATGTTTAGTTTCACAACTCTATACACCTCAAAACAATTCACTTGGCTTGGTTACACTTAGCTCACTCAAATACTTGCGATTGCAAAGGTAAAAATGAACCCACATCACATCCTTATATAAATTTTCAAAAGGTTAGTGCATTTATTGCTACTTCACCTACCAACAATCCTATCATTAATTGACCATTTTCAAAAAAATTGAGAATTTATGTGCAGTACGATTTCGTGCCCTAGTTGTAACCTTATAGTGTGCCTTCCTACCCTTTGGTTATAAACTTCTCTTCCACACGCTTTCATGTGTTGATTAGCTCGCCATTGCGCCTTCCCCTAGTAGTTTCCATGGCTACTACTTACCTCGTGAAAAAATTGTTCCTTCACCTATTTTCATTTATGGTCTTCTTTAGATGCAATTTCCTTTCTAACAGCTCCTTTCCATACTTTAATACCAACTGTAATAGTTTGTTCTCATGTATACGTAATTGTGAATAACAACCATCCCACACCAATGGTATGTGCAGTCGTTTGTGCATAAAAATACTTCATATTGTAATTAGCTTCCAGCGCGTAAACATGCTTATGACACAAAACGCCAAACTAAATTGACAAAGCATAGCAACGAAGAAGGAAATACATAAAGGGAAACCTATACTAATGGCAACATTGCCTTATCACAAACACATAGAAGACTTATTTATAGTAGGGATTTAGCCTACTCCCGTTAAAGTAATTGGGTAACTGCATTCCATCAAGCGCCTCTGACTAGCAAGCACCTAAGTCAAGTAAATGAGTGATAACATATGGTCCCAACCAATGCACCTTGAGCTTGCCTAGATGGTGCAGAAACTTAGAACCATAAAGTAGTACCATCTGTCCAACCTCAATCTTCTTGTCCCTAATGTGCCGGTCATGTCATGCCTTCAGCCTAGCCTTTTCCTGCTTCTGATTCCAACGTGCTATGGCGCACCTCTCATCTAACTATATTAACATGTCAATTCTTTCTTCTAATTCTTTCTCATCAGCTAGACCTCTAGCACGTGTAATACGCAAAGAAGGTAACATGAATTCCATAGAAAAAACTACTTTTGTGCAAAACACCAACTGAAAGGGTGTGGCCTTATTCAGCCTCTTTTAGGTTGTTCTATACACCCAAAGTACGGAAAAAACTTTATCATCCCAATCTTTCCTTCCAACATCACAAATTTTTGTCAAGGTCTAGCTCAATATCTTGTTAAAGGCCTCAGCAATACCATTTTCCTGAGGATGATAGGGTGTAGTCTTATGGTGCGCAACCATAAATTCATCCAGTAATATCCTGATTGTCTCATTCAAAAAGTGTGCGCCCCAATCACTTGTCAATCTCAGTGGACATCCATGCCTAGTAAGAAAATTTTCCCATAAAAACCTAGCTATTGTAATTGTTGTGTAATCCTTTGTAGGTGTATTTTTGGCCCACCTTATAAGATAATTTGTGCAAGTGATGATATAGTGTGATCTAGTTCTACGCGTGGCTAGTGAAATAAGACCTACAAAGTCTAGAGCCCATTTCTCATATGGCTCTGTACTAAAAATAGGCCTCAAAGGCATTTCATCACTTTGCCCAGGTTTGCCAAGGCACTGACAGTGATCACTCACCTTACAATATGCTTTACAATCTTTGTACAGGGTCTCCCACCATAATCCAGCGAGTAGAATCATACGTGTGGTGGTGTCACCTACATAATGCCCACTTGCAATACCACTATGAGCCTCTTCCATGATATTTTTGGGCTCATGTTCCATTACACACTAAAATAATACTTCATCTTTGTCTAGTTTTTATAAATCTCCACTTATCAACATAAAGGGTGCCCACGAATTACAAGTTGTTTCTTCTCCAATGCTTTCATTCCTTCTGGTGTCATACCCATGCGTAAAAAGAAAGCAATATCCTTAGATTCTAAAGATGTGTGATGTAACATGTACAACTATTCATCTGGCATTGTATCTTTAATTTTCTAGACGTCCTCCCCTAACTGAATCCTGGATAAGTGGTATGGGCTAGAATTACTTTTACCTGGTTTTACCACAACTATGAAATCAAATTCCTGAAATAAGAGAACCCATCGACATATGCACCCTTGTAAAATGGGCTTATTTACTAATTATTTTAATGTCATTTGATCAGTATATAATAAAAAAGGTGTTGCTAGTAAGTATTGTACAAATTTATGCAGCACGTAGATCATCGACAAGGCCTCACGCTTTGTTGTTATATAATTCTACTCAGCAGGAGTCAACTTTCTACTAGTAAAACAAATAGTATGATCTATAATACCTTCTCCAGGCTAAGCTAACACTGCATCAATGGTTGTGCCAAAGGCGTCCACATGTACATGAGATAGTTGGTTCCATGAAGGAAAAAGTAGAATGGGCGTTGTTGTAAGTCTCTCCTTCAATGCCTCAAATGCACGCTACCACGGTTCTCCCCAATAGAACATCCATTTTCCTTTTAGTAACTCTTTCAGGGGTGAAGAAAACTTTACATATCCTTTGATAAACTTTCTATAATACCCTATGTGGCCCAAGAATACATGCACCTCACTCTGATTAGTAGGCTCTTCCAGGCCTACAATAACTACAACCTTAGTTAGATAACAAACCTTCCTAAATCCTAAAAATCTCGTAGTAACTCAATTATCTTTGCCACTTTAGAATCAAACCAATAATCCCCAATTGTTGCCTCCTTAGGTTCAGCATCTGTGTCAATGTTCACTTTCTTAGTCCTCATAGGTTCATGATAGGCATGTGCATTCTTATCTCCATTGTCTAACACTTTGTGCATACCTGTTGAATGATCTATATCTAGATTTTCTACTTCTTCATCATCCATTATGTAGACCATCTTACCTTTTGCTTTCTCATAGCAAGTGTGCTTAAGTAGTGTGGCATTTGTCTCTTCTACTTCATCAAAATGTGCTCTTGATTCTACCTCACCAAGTAACTCTTGAATGAGTTATTCAGTATTTGCATTGTCTCCCATAGTTAAGCACTCCATAACCCTTAATGCCTCTTCCACTAGAGGTTTAGTAGAGAAGTAGTCAAAAGTCTAGGTCATTCCTATAATCAAGTCTTGCCAATTTCCAGTCTCCCTATGTAACTCTGCATAAATATATCAGGCTCGTGTGTAGCCTTGTAAAGTGGAATAAAGTTTGTGTACCCAATTTAAAGGTGGTAAAGCTTCCTGACCCTCTATCCATAGTCTCTCATAGTGCTAAATGTGGTGTTTAACAGGTTGTTTACCATGATAAATGTAGATTCTAGTAGTCACATTGCTCCTGAAAAACTGAGTGATTAGAGAAATTTTAATTTCATTCCATTCCATAAGACTATCCTTGTGAACCATCCACCAGCACGTTGTTGTCCTACGTAATGTATATACCAACATATTCCTTCTTTCCACTTGATTTTTCCACTACTCCTCCATGGCACATAAGAATATCGTAGGATCTCCTTCTCCAGTGTACCGAGGTATAGGTTTATTACCTATTCTCTAAATACATTGAGGTTTGATTCTCCACACAAATATGCTTCTAAATTCACACCCAACCATATCATAGGTTCCATGTGCCCAATTATCACAAGCAATACTTATAGTATCATTGATATACTGTGCATCTTCCCACTAGAGGATTCCTTCCTTTGATGGCTCAAGTACTTCCGGGTCCCGAATGGCATGTACATAAAAACAATTCAGGTCTTCCTTGATTAAAGGTTCAACGTAAAGCATAGATTTTCCATCTGTCAAAGAGATAATTACTCTTTCTTCCTTGTTCTCAAAAATTATATACCCCTTGTTAAACTATAAATCAGCATTATTTGCATAACACCAAGGGCACCCAAGTAGAGTTGGGAAGTTGTTTGATTTTTCAAGTGTTATGACCTCACAGTCCCCAGTGAACTTGGCCCCTTATATAGTAATGAATGCACCCTTTAAAACTCCTATGGGAGTAGCCTTATTTTAATTGTTCATGAATAGTACATTAGAGGATGGTTGTAATGGAGGTCTTCCCATCTATACCCATGCATCTAAAGTAAGCACATTAACTTATGTGCCTGTATCAATCAATATATTATTCAAGAGCCACCCATCCACAATAGCATTCAGAGTAATCTCCTTGTCATAATCCAAGCTATGAGGGGGACGATTAACATGTAGGATATATCATCTAATCTCAACACTTGTGCACAGAGTGTTTCCCTATAGCCAGTTCCCTAGTAATGGAATGATATTCTCTTGGCATAGCATTTTACATACCTCTTTCAATATCTAATTGAACTGTCTATATTTTATTCTTTTGTTCTAAATTTTGTGACTGTTCCTTCAAACATTGTATTTCACCCTGAAGATTTCTGAGCACCTACATGGTTTCTAGATAAACCTACTTCTGATGTTTAGGGTCTAGGTACCTTACATGTAAAAATTTCTCCTTGATGATGGTAGGATTCTGCTATAATGCCTCTCGGGTGCGTGCAACTCTAGCGCGTTTAGTAATCTTCATAGGTAATACCTCAGGTTTTGGTGCCAGCTTTGGCATCCAGTGATTTTCCAAAGTGCACTTTATTCTAACCATCCATGCGCCTTTGTTATCCTATTTATGCTACTTGCTAAGATGCTCATATAACTTTGGGAATTCCTCGTAGCTGTGATTCTTCCCACAAAAAGAACAAGTAATATTTTGAGGACATTTGCGCCTATAGTGGTCGGGATATCCACATGTAAAACACGTTTCGTAAGGGAACTCACCTCATCCACAGCCATGGCCTCAGCCCTCGAATCCACCACAGTATCCTTGACCTCTGCCATGACCTCCTTCAAAGTGCCCTTCATTCCGATCATAGTGTGTTTGAGTGTGACCACACTCATCGTGCTCACTTTTGTTGTTAGAATTATCTGATACTCTTGTCTATCGCACACCGATATCTATGGCATCATACATTAGACCAATCAACCTGCAGTATTATGTATCATGAGTCATAGACTAGAAAATTTTACAATAACAAGATACATTCTTCCTTATCGCATGTTGTAATAATTGGCAATAGCTTACATCATGGTTTAAATGACATATCTCACATTCTAGCAGTAATGAACATACTGATCTGCCAGGATAACTATCTTTGGTGTGCCCTTCCACTTCATAATCTGTACACTAAATCCTAGTACACGTCTCATGTGCTAAATTTACCGATAGTTTCTCCAACTGCTTTGCCATAGTTGTAATTTGTGCCTCCAAGAATGGGCCCACGCTAGTGTTTATACTTCCAACTTCCTCAATGCGTAAAGTTTCTTCAATTACTTTGTGGGGGTCCGTATAAGTCTTATGTGACAGCACCCTCCTAAACGGTTTGATCAAGCCCCCAACGAACCACTATGCATGTTTTTTGCATGAATATCATAAGAAAGTTTAGAAAACAACATCTTGAAACAGGCATCATATTCCTGAACGTTCTCAGTAGTGTCATGTTTAATATCCTTGAGTGCGCTTATACTCTTCTGCTCAAACTCAGGAATATAAAACTCCTTAAGGAAAGCATCCTTTAATGCTGCATAATCTACGCATGTCTGATCAGGGTAAAACTTCCTATACCAACTATGTGTGTGTCCCTACAATGTAGTTGCAAACTGACTTACCTTGTGCTCAGAAGCTATAACTCTTTTTGTGCACCACACTATCTCCCACATGTGCACATGCTCAACAGCATCTTCTATGCCCCTATACTCTGGAAGATGAAGAGACATCTCCATGTAAATATCTTGGAGTTGGTATGGACTATGTCCACTTGATCCAAAACCTTCTGTGTTACATGTACCTCCAAAACCACCAGATCCACCAGAACTAGAGCCACGTATGCCTCCTGATCCTCCACTTGTATCTGGAAGTGAACCAAAATATGTACTTCCATATGTCCCAATAGTAGTACTAAATTGAACTCCTACAGTTTGTGAAGTGGTACTACTCCTAGAAGTGAGTCCAAATTTTTGTGTGCTTGAGTTATGTGTTGATGATGCACGTGGGAAGCCTAAACAACAAAGAATATGTTTTCCCTATCATTAATGTACTTGCTATCTGACTTACTACTACTCTTCTACAACCCAAAATAGCTTGTTAACTACTGGTTATACTAGATACTAGAAATCCAAGCGCAAGGGCTAAGTTACCATGTAGATTTAGATGCGCGCCTGTGGCCCTGGTCGTCTCTGCTGACGTGCTCCCATGTGAGGCCGAGGAGAGTTCCCTATTATGCTTTCCTAAATGGGGGAGTTTCAGATGCTCTAGCTCCACACCTCCTACATGAGCTTTAAATCCTTCATGAGCCATCTCTCTCCTCAACACTATTCACTCCACAATATCACGTTGCTTCTCTATCTCCCTCTCGCACACCTCATTGTACTTAAGTTTCCTTTATTCTCTCTGCCTCTCTGCCACTAGGTCCGCCATCTTTCACCAAAAATTTTCCTACCCACACATGTGGTGGGGTTTAGCTAGCCATTGGTTTTTCTTCCAAGTTCAGGGTTACCATCAAGATTTTGATCACTAATGGAATGCCTTGAAAATAAGTTCCCCTTAGATAATGTAAAAACTAGAAATCAGCTACCTCTGGGCAATAATAAGTGGAAATTGAGTACTCCAAAATATAGTTATTCAAAACACCACGGAACCAAGTATTCACAGTGCACATCCAAATCATATCAGCATCATAAAGGGCCTAAAAATTTTCCTACGTCTAGACAAGTGTGTGATACCTCCAATTCCTTGTAGATGCATAAGCAAACAGCAAGTCATACAAATCTACCAGAAAAATAGTAAATAAGCTCTCATATAAACAGTCATACAATTTTTTCTCCACCCACACGTGTGCGTCAAAATCAGATCCAGTGTTGAACCTTTGAGCGTACTCTTCTTCTAGATCCTTTATCTAGTCCTCAATGCTTGCTAAGGTCAACTGGTATCTCTTCATAGTGAAACAATCTGGAAACAACTCAAAAAGAGGTCCCGAAAAATGGAACCAATGATGTAGCCTAGAATCTACTATGAAAACCTAGAAAAACCCAAACACGTTAGCACATCACCCAGCCTAAGCTAAGCGCTCACTCGAAGCATGCAAAGGTACTAGGCCCCTCTTTAGGGTTGTTTGTGTAGGATGTTAGGGTAATGAAGATAAAACATACTCATAGCCATAAATAAGCATAACATTCCACAGAGCATATTCCAAATCTAGATCTTAGAGAATCTTGAATGAAACGATAACCATAGTAAGATTAACCATGTAAAAACCAGTTACATAAATGTTTAACACCATTATCAATCCAATATACTCCATTACATTAACATTGTAAAACATAGAAGCTTCTTACATTACAAAATATTACCATAAGTTATGTGTGCATCAGATCTAGCAGCATAACTCTACAATAATTATGTGTCTCTAAACTACACATTTCACTACTTATTTATAGGGGTGGGAACTTTCCCTTCACTGCCTACGCACTTCCCAAAATAGGTTGCATGTTGATAATAGCCATGCGTATTTACAATAACACCCACACATGCAAGTAAGATAATAATAGACATCCTATAGTTAATTAGAAGTAGCAATCCTATTATTATCTCAAACTCCTACATAGCGCTTATCAAATGCTCATTCCCAAAATATTATTTGTGTGTTGTGTAAGTCTCCATCCTGATGTGTGCTCCACACGTTACCTTCCAAAAATAGCCCGCATCCATGAAAATGGCTAAGTCTTGAATCAGCTTGTCTTGGCACGTGTTTCCTTTCCTATCCTTCTGTGCCTTCAAATGTGTCATATTCCCGCACGTGAATCTTCTGTGTGCCTACTCCTTAGAACAATATGTCTGCTCAACAATGCTTAGATCTGAATATATATTTGTATAACTTGTGTGATTATCCCCAACAAAAGTGCTATCAAAATTGCATCAAGAATGTCAAAGATTTGATCTTTTTCAAATTTTTCTTGTCAAAACTCGTGTTTTGACCACCTATAAGAAAGGGGCACGCATACACTCAAATAGGCACACATACACTCACAAGGGTCTGCATACGTGAAAAGGGGCACACATACGCTCAAACAAGCACACATATGTAACATTGATTTTTTGGCTTCATGTCACTATTCTAGCACAGAGGTGCGCATACGCAACAAGGGGTGCACATATGTCTCTCGGGGCATGCATGCACAAAGTTGTCTGTATTTTTAACACAGCGGAATGCAAATGCAAAACCAAGCGCGTGTATGCTCACATGGGTGCGCAGGTGCGTTCTATGTAATTTTTCACACTTCAAAGTTGGCATTTCTAATTTTTTATTTGTTGTTATTTATAGGGTTTATTAATTGTGGTCTATAGGTTTTTGACATTAAAATTATATTTTCTAACAATTTACTTAAGCTTTTAGTGAATGCTTTTACTTTCATGCTTTGTATGAGTTTGGGATAAAATGGTGTATGTTCTTCTCTTGCACCTAGTGTGATCTTGAGAATCAAAAGTAGCTTTAAACCTTCTTTTTCTAACATTATAGTAAGTGGGAAATTTCATTATTCATTTTTATGCTCAAGAGAATGAACTTTTCATTTAGCATTTGTATAATACTTTGATTTAAGAGCTTTTACAGGTGTAATTTGTTATTTATAGGGTTTATTAATTGTGGTCTGCAAGTTTTTGACATTAAAATTAGATTTTCTAACAATTTACTTAAGCTATTAGTGAATGCTTTGATTTTCATGATTTGTATGAGTTTGGGATAAAGTTGTGTATGCTCTTCTCTTGCACCTAGTGTGATCTTGAGAATCAAAAGTAGCTTTAAACCTTCTTTTGCTAACATCGGAGTAAGTGGAAAATTTCATTATTCATTTTTATGCTTAAGAGAATGAACTTTTCATTTGGCATTTGTGTAATAGTTTGATTTAAGAGCTTTTCATTTGATAAAAAAAAATAAGGCTAAATCTTGTGTACGCTTTTCTCTTGCACCATTGTGTGATCTTGAGAATTAAAAAAATAGTTTTTCACTAAAAAAGCACTTGGATTAATTGGGAATGAACCTTGATTTACAAAGAATTATTGTGGTTATTTGATTTACAAGTTTTTATTTGTTATCTAGTTGGGTTACTTGTTGGGTATGCTCTTCTCTTGCATCCTTGGACGATCTTGAGAATCAAAAACAACATTTAATCCTCTTTTATGATATTGTAGATCTTTTTGGATAACTACTAACTATTTGTGTGTAGGACCTAACGCTTGCCAAAGAAAGAAGAATCTAAACAATTTTATGATTACACGTGTGTTGTGAGTTGCCAATGGTGGTCTAAACCAAATTTCCTAATCCTAAAGATAAGAAAACACACCAACATCTATTCCACACATTGTATATGCACGTTTCGGTTAAGAGCTATGGCTCATCAGATTTGAACTAGGAAAATTCCCTTTGGCATAAGCCTTATGATAACAAGAGGGATGTTCCTAGGAACCCCAAAGTAGTCCATGTAAGAGGGAACCTTGTGGACAAAACAAGAAGTGCTTCACTTACCACTTGACTAGTATACACTTGTAAGATTCAGCGTCAAAGTTATCTCCATTGCGACCCTAGTGAAAATACACATGAACAAATTTATTGCTCATTGTATTGAAGGGGGTAAAGTAAATTTAGGATACTCCAAGGTTTATTCAGTGTGACTTCATCAGAAAACTGAGCTTGCAGAGGTGATTTGTGACACCTAGTTGAGAGAAACAAATAGGAAGACACTCTTTCTTAAAGCTAACTTGACCGACTCAAAGCCAACGTGTTTCAAAGAGCCCTCACAAATCACTAACTTCTCTTGGATTCAAATCCTTGTTGTTTGAACAAGGGGAGAGTCCATTGAAGTTGGAGCCTAGTGACATTCATCATGAAACTTACAACATGTTACTTTGTCTTAGTTTTTCACTTATCTTGAGACAATGTGAAACTCTGCCAAAGTTACGCTTAATTTTTTTCACCGCCACTTGGATTACTCCTTTATTTTCTTGTTGCCCATTTTGGACAAAAGAAAGCAACATACGAGGATACCACTAGAAATAATCATCTCCACCACATTTGTAGTCTAGTTGCATGCCCATGTTGTGGCAGAAATGCAAGTGTTGAAAGTATGAGTGGTACGTCCTCATATTCTAGTAGGCCCTTTGTCTCAAAACCCATATTGAGACCGATTCTCATTGTAGCTAGGTTGTCTTATCTATTTTATTCCTTTGAAGTGTTACGTTACCTACATTATAGCCATATAATTTTGATGCTTACGCCTTATTTCCATTGTGAAACTTGGTGTAAGTCTCTACATTGTATTGTTACGTTGCTCGCACGCATAGCAACTTCTTGGTATACTTAGGCTTAGTTTTTTATCCTAACATTGCCTTGAGTTTTTTGAGAGTGTTGAGGTTATGTTGTTTGCATCATGATCAAAATCACTTTGATATTAAAAATATTGCTTTATCACAAATCTTGATTCACGTGTCCAAATAGTGTTGTTACGATGTCCACATTTGTAACTTCCATTTTCCAAGACTTGGACTTTGTTTGCATCCAAAACTAGTTTTAGTATACTTTGTTGAAGGATCACGTCAACCCTTTCTTAGCATTTAGGTCTTATTTGTTTTAAACTTCACCTAAGTAGGGATATTGTGTTGTCACCATTTTCTTTGAACCTATCTTAGAAGACTATAGGGAATAAACTATTATTGTGACTGGTTTTTAGTCTTGTGCTTAATCATCTTGTCCTAGGTACTTCTTTTCATTGTTAGAATAGATCATTCTTTATTCTTTGGTATCCTTGTGTTACACTGACCTTTGGATTCATGACCATTTGATATTCAACATTCTATGTGACAACTTAATGTCATTGCACTGCGTAAAACATCCTAGGGTCCTGTTATCCAAATAACTTTCCTAATTACTTGGATAACTTGTATACATATCTGGCTCTTAGTTCCTCATTGTATGTTGTGCACGCTCATGTTTAGTTGGCACATTTCCTTGGTTACAGTTTCCCCTTAGTGCCCCCTTCTTTTTCCTTAAGGACCCTTGTGCACTTTTTGTTCTCTCCTTCCTTTTTCCTCTTCCTCTTTGTTCCACTCCTCCCTTGCACCCACCTTCTGTGCTTTCTCCTTCTTCCTAAGAAACTTCTTCACCATGCATGTGTCTCAAGCTTGCTTCAATCAGATAAGTCTTTGTCCCTCTCGTGCACTGCGCCCATTACTTTGTAATAGTTGTGCCTTGACCATACGTTCTTCGCTCACCAGTTTGCTTCATTTTCCTCCACGCATGCCCTTGTTCACCTTCCTTCTATCTTCTTCCCACACCTCATTCTTCCGCATCTGTCCCCATGCCATTTTGTGCCAGGTCATCTTCTGACATACTTGAGTGTGCCCCACACAACCAGTCAAATCAAACCAACAAGGTGTCGAATCCTTGCAACAAATCAGCAAGTGACATGTGGTAGAAATGACAAATATTTACACAGTTGGCCATCATTTCAGCCAATCCTCATGTGCCATGTGTTTTGTGTGTGCCAACGACTCTGACATTTTCCTGACAGCCGTATCTTTTGCTACAGATCTTAGATCGGTGCGCACCTAGACTTGTTAGAAATTTACTGACATCAACTACAGTACTAGAACTTCAAATTCAAATTCTTTGCAGATCTAGTAGGTGAGAAATGGGAAAACATCTTTCTGAGCATTAATGAGCAGATCTGATTGCTCCAACCACCCTATTTGATATGATCTACCCTCCTTTCTTCTTCAACACACCAAACAGGCTTGGGGAAGTGTATTTCACAGATCTCCAGGTGGATTTGTAGGCATTGAATGCTTCATGTTGGTGGTTGCAGTTCAAATTCAAGATTTCCCCCATTTTCTTCCCTTCTTCCTCCATGGATTCATCTATAAATGTAAGAGATAGACTCATTTGTTATGTTGGACACTCTGGATCCTTACGCATTTTTCTAAGGACTTCATATTTTCTGTATTTTGAGTTGCAGACCTCTAGATTTGGCTCTTGCATGTGGATATCAGCATCCTTCATCATTATAACAGCTCTGTGCATTTCTGTAAGTAATAGAAGCATCATTTTGTGACTATTCTTTGTCCTAACGTGTTTGCATTCCTTCTTCCTTTACCTTTCTTTTTGTGTTGTGTGTTGGTTGTGTTATTTCATCTCCCTTGTAGTTCCTTATTTGGTTATGTTCCATGAGAACGATCTGATGAATACGTGTTCAGCTGTGCTACTTGTGCCTAGCCTCCTTTCATGCATTTCCTTTCATTCTCACTCAGAATAGATAGTTTTCATCCCTCTTTTCTAGTGATATCACCTTTTAGTGTAGTTTCCTTTCATGTCATCCTTCTATCCCTAGTCCCTTGGCATTATTAGCTTAGTTTCCCCTTTCAGCACTAGGAGTAGTAGTAATAGTAGAAATAGATAGAGGAACCGGCCTTCTCCGGAGATCCTTCCCAAGCGCACAAGGTCCCACAACTTGGGGGTGGTTCCATTGTGGTCTCAAACACCTCATCCCTTCCAAGATCCGAGACACAAGTGCACATTTGAGCAACCAATAGTTTCTGGCACGCCCGGTGGGACCAGCATTGAAAGCTCAAATTTCATATCTCTAAGTTATATGGTGTGTGGACTTAGTGTTTTTAGCCTTTGGAGGCTCATTTCAACACATCTGGTGACTCCCAACATTTTAAGATCTTTGTTTCAGCAGTCCTGAGCACCTTTCATGAGAAGAGTGCATACAATAAGAAGTGCAGAAGCTGAAAATTCTTTTGAGTACCTCCAACTATCCCAAGAAGAGTTCATTTCAGAAAGCCCGTGTGCACATCTCTATCTCCATCGCACCACCCATTCAACTCCCCCTCAAAATAGATAGCATGCACACCCTACAATGGCACATCAGCCACCTCCTCCACTTAGGAACTTTTCAAACTTTGCTGGAAGGAGTCCCTTGTTATTGGTTGTGTAACATGATATGCCAAATGACATGCTCAAAAGTATTCCATACTTTACTGGTGAGAATCAAGTCACCCCTCAGGAGCATATCCAGGATATAGCAAATGTGTGTTCACTCTATTTGATCACACATGATGATGTAGCAGTCAGGCTACTTGTAGCCTCTTTCAAAGGTTGCTTCAATGGTACCGAGTCTTGAGACTTGGATCTATCACCACCTGGGATGAGCTTGGGAAAGCTCTTTGTAATTACTTTGAAGATAAGTCAGATCACCTATCTCTGGTGGAGCAACTGACAACAACAAGGAGGGCACCCAATGAGTAGATGACTGATTTCAACATCAGATTTCAGAAGACTTGGGACAAAATCCCTCTTGTGGTAAGACCTACAGCCCAACATGCTTTCCTGTATTATCTAAAGGCACTCAATAATGATATTTTAGTTATGATCCAATCCATGGGAGGTAGGACTTTACCAGATGCTTATAGTATTGCAGTAAGGTTAGAAAATAGCCTTATTCAGGTGGGAAAGTATAGCTCCTAGACCACCTATGCCCTTGTTCCCAGAAATGTCACAAGCACCCCAACCTTCTGTGGCCCCTATCCCTTGTTCCTAAGCAAAGTGTGCAACTAGTTGCCTCAACATCCTACTCTCTAGAGCAGCAGAAAGAAGATGAAGACTTAAACGCATTGATTAGAAATTTATCAAACAAAGTCATATCATTAGAAAAGCAACATGCACAAGCCTATAGAGGCAATTCTAATCAGGCGCATGGCCAAAGCAATCAGCCTTGGAAGAATCAGTATGGAAATCAAAGATACGTGCCCAACCAGCAGAATGATAGATGGCATCCCAATGCACATCTACCCTTACAAGTTGTTCCTCCCGTGCCTTCTCTTCCAGCACCCAGTGCAAGTCAGACACTCATTCCAGTTCAGAACAATTTGGCACAAGAGTCAGAATGGTGCTTCCCTTGCAACATGCCTCATAGTTAATATCATTGTGCCAATGTTGCTGCACATGCCCAAGCCTTCATGATCTAGAATGCTTCAATTTGTGAGCCCTCAACAAGTGCCCCTGAAGCAGATAACCAAGAAAGACCAGAAGCTCCTCTAGAGACAAGTTTGATGTTCTTTGGCATGGAGGACTTCTATGTAATCAACCAAACTGCAGAAGATCCAAACAGACCATGTGCCCAAGTTGCGGACAACACAAGATATAAGAAGAGGATGTTAGAGTTAGGCGCGCAGGTCCCACTCCTAGTAACACAAGTAGATCCTCAGAAGTAGAAAGATGTAGCCAAGGCATCCTAGTAGTAAATGTGCTCAAGTTCCTACGTAAGAGGTCCCACATAAAGCTCCTTCTGAAGCAATGCGTACCCCTCCTTTGGTAGGTCAAGCCTCTGCTCTAGCTAAATTCAGGCTTCCATGCCTAAACAGTCAAGAAGGGATGTTGTTCCCCAAATGCATAAGACAGGGGGCCTTCCATTTAGCATTGTTGACCAAATGAAGAGAACAAACATAAATGTCACAATGTGGGATGCCCTGACCATTCCATCTCAGCAGGATCTATTGCATGAAGCTCTGGTGCAACTCCCGCGTGATGATCCAGCTATGCAGAAGCCATGTACTTCTATCAATGTCTGCCAAGAAGAGGAGAAACAAGTAAGTAAATTTGTTAAAACCCCACCCTTCTATATGTCCTTGATCATAGGAAAACACCTAGTGCATAATTACATGATTGACTCAGGTGCTAGTACTTCTGTTATGCCTAAGAAAATAGCCAATGTCTTAGGTCTGAAATATAGCCCTTTGTCTAAAGGAGTCCTACAACTTGATGGTTCAATTGTCACCACCTTAGGAGTCATCAAGGATCTTGAGTTAACCCTCCATGCATGTCCAAGCCTAACCATTACTCAAGATGTGTCAATCATTGACCTACCTCCTTTGTTTTCCCTATGTCTATCAAGAGACTTTACTGCTAAAGTGGGTGGTTACTTGTCTTCTGATTGGTCTCATATGTTACTCAAGACAAGGTATGGTACCTGGTTTACCATACAAGCTGAGCCTATATTTTCCTATCATGTAGAGTCATATGTCCCATCCCCTCTCCAAGCCAATTGTTTAATCCAAGAAGAACAAGCTTCAGTTCCTGAAGAGCAATCTCTTCCACCCTCTGTTCCTGACCTAGTGCTTGATGAATGGGTGGAAAGACACCATAAATTTGATCCCTATGCTGAAGAACTGGAAGCTTATGAAACTGGGCTTGGTACTTATTACATTCTAGAAGAAGAAGTTATGCTACCACACATGCTCAAGAAAGATAAAGTTCAACCAGGGTCTATGGAAGTTGTACTTTGATGGATCTAGAAGTAGAAACGGCATGGGAGAAGGAGTGGTTCTCATTTCCCCTAAGGATGAGAAATTCTTCTTCATGCACAGGCTGCAGTTTGCATGTTCTAACAATGTGGTAGAGTATGAAGCGTTGGTGCATGGCTTGCTCATTGCTGAGAAGAAGAAAATTAAGGCGTTGCAGATCTTTGGGGACACATAATTGGTTATCCACCAGGTTACCAACAAATGTCAAACAAAGAATAAGCTTCTCAAAGCTTATAAACATAGAGTTTGGGACCTCCTTGAGAGATTTGATGCTCTAAATCTACAGGTGGTGCCACGCAAAATGAACAAGGAAGCTGATCAAATGGTAGTGCTTGGTTCATAATTCTCTCCTACTGAAGGAATTTGTCAAAGGAAACACTCAGCACATCAAGATGGTGATCAGACCATCCATTCCAGATAACAACACCAGCTGGAAAGTGTTTGACAGTGATGCACAAATCATCCAGTTTATCCAGAATGAAGTTGAGTTCTCATCAAGCATGCAAGATGACTTGCATGACAGCTATGGTGACCAAGTGATACAGCTGAAGACAAACAAGTTGCCTAAAGGGTTGGTCACCTTAGAGAAAATGTTTATCCCTGATGATGAGTTCAAGGGTGAAGAAAGGTACATGTGTGCTGCACAAGAAGACTACTCCTCAGTCACTATTGCATGTGGGAAAGAGTTGTTGCTCAGTAGGACTTGTGTGCATGAAGAAAACAGACCTTCATCTCTCTCTGTCAAAAATATAGTAATATATTCTCATGGGAGTATGAAGACCTCAAAGGTTTTGATCCAAGTGTTTCTCAACACTCCATTGACCTTGATCCTGGTATCAAGCCCATCAGGTAGAAGTAGTGACCAGTCAATCCAAAGATAGAGCCCCTCATGAGAAAGGAATTATCCAAACTCATTGAGGAAAAAATTATTTTTCCTATCAAATACTCTACCTGGGTCACAAATCTGGTTCCAGTGTGCAAGAAGAATGGTGAAATCAGACTCTATGTTGATTTCAGAGATTTGAATAAGGCATCTCTAAAGGATCATTATCCTTTGCCTTCAATGGAGAAGATTCTACAGACTGTGGCCGGCGCATAGAGATTCTCCATGCTAGATGGATATTCAGGTTTCAATTAGATCCTGGTCAAGGAAGAGGATCAATTCAAAACAACGTTTACAACCAAGTGGGGAACATATGCATATCAAAAAATTCCCTTTGGTCTGTCAAATGTGGGTGCCACATTTCAGTGTGCCATGGATATTGCCTTCAAAGGATACATTAATGAGTTCATCTTGGTTTACCTTGATGACATAACAATCTTCTCAAAGAAAAGTGTGGATCATATGGTGCACCTGGAGAAATTCTTTGAGAGATGCATAAAGTATGGGGTGTCTCTTAACCCCAAGAAGTGTAATTTTGTAGTGGTGCAAGGAAAGCTCTTGGGCCATGTGGTTTCAAAGGATGGTATCGTAATTGATCCTGAGTGCGTTTCAGCCATCCTAGCTCTTTCCCTGTTGGTGCACAAAAAGGCCCTACAGTCCTTCCTTGGCAAGATCAATTTTGTTAGGCATTTTATCCCTAACTTTGTAGGACTGGTTTGGCCCATTACCTTGATGCTCAAAAAGGACATAGCCTTCAGATGGATAGCAGAAGGAAGAGAAGGCTTCAAAAAAATCAAGCAAGAGATTACTTGCGTGCCAACACTTATCAACCCAGACTACTCAAAGGATTTCATCCTTTATGCTTTTGGTGTTGATGCAAGTGTTTTTGTTGTCCTAACACAAGAAAATGAACAAGGGCTGGAACAACCAGTGGCTTTCTTCAGCCAGACGCTGAAGGATTATGAATTAAATACAGTCACATGGAGAAGAAGGTCTTCACCATCATGTGCATGCTCAAGAAATTCAAGAGTATGCTCACCACCAATCATATCAAGGTGTTAGTCTCCCACTCTTCTATCAGAGACTTCATCATGGGAGAAGAAATCAGTGAGAAAAGAGCATGATGGGTGACCAAAATCATGGAGTATGATGTGACTATTAAGGCCACAAAGTTGGTAAGAGGTAGTGCACTCTATAGGTAGATTGTTGAGGATGCACAGATTGAACCTGAGGCATTATTATTCTTACATGAGGACCTTCCATGCATAGAACTTGAGCAGAGTACAGACCATGGCATGTGTGACTGGATGAAGGACATGATCACATTCCTTTCTGAGGGTGCATACCCTCCTGGTTTAAACAAAGAAAAGAGAAGACATCTGAGGTTACAATCTATCCCTTATGTGTTGATTGATGGAATTCTCTTCAAAAGAAATCTTGATGGTGTGTTGTTAAGATGTATCAATGGTGCATAGACTAAAAAAGTGTTAGCAGAATTTCATGATGGATTCTCTGGTGGACACTTCTCTGCCAAAACTACAACAATGAAAATCATAATGAAGGTATCTTTTGGCCTACCCTATTTGTAGATGCACACAAGTGGGTCACAAAATGCAAGGAATGCACTTTCTTTGCAGGAAAGAAAATATTGGCAGTGCTTCCCCTCCGACCAATCCAAGTGGATCAGCCTTTTGCACAATGGGGTCTTGACTTCATAGGCATGATCAATCCACCTTCAAGCGTTGGACATAAATGGGTGTTGACAGCTACAGATTACTTCACCAGATGGACAGAAGTTTTCACACTTAAGGAATCAACTGAGTCAGTCATCCTTGACTTTCTCGAAGGTATAGTCACAAGGTTTGGCATTCCTCAAACCATTATCTCTGATAATGCAAAAGCCTTCCTTGGTACTAAAATCACTGATTGGGCTCTAAGTCTGGGCATTTACCTGAAGACTTCTTCCAACTATTACCCTTAGGGAAATGGTATGGAAGAATCAACAAACAAGAACCTGATCAGAATCATGAAGTGCATAATGAACATCAGCCAAAGACAGTGGCATACAAAGGTCTCACGCGTGCTCTGGGAAGATAGAATCACAGTAAAAAAGGCAATAGGAACTTCACCTTACAATATTGTCTATGGAAAGGAGGCTACCCTTCCTTTGACACTAGAGTTGAATTCATTAGCGCTTTCCCAACAGCTAGAATTTGAAGGTGTAGACCAAAGAGAAATCAGAATGGCAGAGCTGGTTAATCTTGAAGAATCAAGGAACTCTGCCATGATCAAGCTAGAACAACATCAACAAGAAACAAAGAAATGGTTTGACAGAAAGGCTAGGCCTCAAGATTTCAAAGTTGGGGACTTGGTTTTAAAATGGGATGCTGACAGAGCTAAACCAAGGTGCCATTCAAAGTTTGATGCACTTTGGAGTGGCCCATACATCATCAGTTCCTGTAAGGAGGCTAACTCTTTCGAGTTAACTCATCTTGATGGAGGCACGCTACAAATCCCAGTAAATGGGATCTATCTCAAACCCTTCCATTAAGTTTGTTGCATCATGTTGTATATATTAGAGTAGTTTCAATTCCTCCAAGTGCTATTGCACACACACATTGTTTGTTTGTACATAGTTCTTTCTTCTCATGTGTTTCCTACGCGTGCTCTTTTGTTGCTTCCTGAATGCAGATCTTCTTTCAGCAGTTGCAAGATTCAAACAGAGTCAAGAAATGATCTTCAAGTGACTACAGGGGTAGTTTCATGATTACATAAGCAGACTCCATGCCCAATGGATGCTTCAGGCTACTGATCTTCTTCATCTAGTAGGAAGATGGCCCCAAAAGTCACCAAAACTGTTATCCAAATAACTCTCCTAGTTATTTGGATAACTTGTATACATATCTGGTTCTCAGTTCCTCATTAAATGTTGCACGTGCTCATGTTCACTTGGCACATTTCCTTGGTTGCATTTTCCCCTTGGCACCCCTTCTTTTTCCTCAAGCACCCTTACGCACTTTCTATTCTCTCCTTCCATTTTCCTCTTCCTCTTTGTTCCACTCCTCCCTTGCGCCCACCTTCTGCACTTTCTCCTTCTTCCTAAGCAGCTTCTTCACCCTGCACATGTCTCAGACTTGCTTCAATCAGCTAAGTCCCTGGCCCTCTCATGTGCGTGCCCATCACTTTGTAATGATTGTGCCTTCACCATACATTCTCTGCTCACCAGTTTACCTCATTTTCCCCACGCACACCCTTGCACACCTTCCTTCTATCTTCTTCCACACCTCATTCTTCCATGTCCCTCGTGCCCTCCTTTGCGCCCTTCTATGAAAGGTCATCTTCTGACATCTTTGATTGTGTTGCACGCAACCAGTCAAAGTGTGCCAATAGGGCATTGAATCCTTGCAACAAATCAGCAAGTGACACATGGTAGAAATGACAAATATTTGCACAGTTGGCCATCATTTCAGCCAATCCATGTGCCACATGTTTTGTGTGCACCAACGACTCTGACATCTTCTGACAGCCATATCTTTTTCTACAGAGCTCAGATCGGCATGCACCTAGACTTGTCAAAAAATTGCTGACATCAGCTATAGTGCTAGAAATTCAAATTCAAATTCTTGGTAGATCTGGTAGGTGAGAAATGGGAAAACATCTTTCTGAGCATTAATGAGCAGATCTGATTGCTCCAACCACCTGATTTGATATGATCTGCCCTCCTTTCTTCTTCAACATGCCAAACAGGCTTGGGGAAGCATATTTCATAGATCTCCAGGTGGATTTGTAGGCATTGAATGCTTCTTGTTGGTGGTTGTGTTTCAAATTCAAGTTTTCCCTCCTTCTTCCCTTCTTCCTCCATGGATTCATCTATAAATGTAAGAGATAGACTCATTTGTTATGTTGGACACTCTGGATCCTTACGCATTTTGCTAAGGACTCCATACTTTCTGTATTTTGAGTTGCAGACCTCTAGATCTGGCTCTTGCATGTGGATATTGGCCTCCTTCATCATTGTAACAGCTCTGTGCATTTCTGGAAGTAATAGAAGCATCATTTTGTGACTATTCTTTATCCTAACATGTTTGCATTCCTTCTTCTTTCCTCTTCTTTTACGTTGTGTGTTGGTTGTGCCATTTCATGTCCCTTGCAGTTCCTTATTTAGTTGTGTTCCATGAGAATGATCTGGTGAATATGTGTTTAGCTGTGCTACTTGTGCCTAGCCTCCTTTCACGCATTTCCTTTCATTCTCACTCAGAACATAGATAGTGTTCATCCCTCTTTTCTGGTGCTATCACCTTTTAGTGTAGTTTCTTTTTATGTCATCCTTCTATCCCTGGTCCCTTGGCATTTATTAGCTTAGTTTCCCTTTCAGCACTAGGAGTAGCAGTAGCAGTAGAGATAGATAGAGGAACTGACCTTCTTCAGAGATCCGTCCCAAGTGTGCAAGGTCCCACAACTTGGGAATGGTTCCATTATTATGGTTCATGGAGAGGAAGAAACAGAGCATCCTCCTAGAAGAGTTAACGACATATTAAACACATGTCATGCCTCTACTTCTATATGATGGAATGATGAGGAAATACCTTTCAAAAATGATGGAGACTATGGTATACCTATTATTAGAGTTCATTGTGATGACCATGAAGAGCATGCTCACCATGAGCAACCTCCTCCTCAGGGAAATCGTAAAAAATTATCCACTCAAGAGGTAACTTTAGATAAACAAGTAAAATCTCTCACTCACAAATTGGAAAGTTTACCTTCGCATATAAACATGGAACAAGCAAACCCTTTAAAACAAGTTATACCAAAATCTTTGTACCATGAATTCCATGCTAGTACTCCTCGTCAAGAGGCATGTAAAGAAACTTATGAGGACCTTTATACAGAAAATCAAGGTGGTAATATTACTATACCTAACCATTTGTATAAGTTAATGCCACCCACACAAGACCAAGTTTTTAACCAAGAATGTTCAACCATGAAAAATTCCCTTATAGATTTACAAGAAGGAAATACAGGTAATAACAAAAAGTACCAATTCGAGGAGTTATGCCCATATCCCTTTAATATGGCTATGTTGCATGTACCTTTACCAAGTCATTTCGATTGTCCCAAGTTCAAAAAATACAAGGGAAAAGGTAACCCCAGAGACCGTATTAAAAACTTCTAAATGGCATGTTAAGAGGTTGCATATAGCAATAACTATCGCATTCGCCTCTTCCCATGAATTTTGGGGGGTCAAATGTTAGAATGGTTTTTACACATCCTTAAGGGATCTATTGCCACATGTTCAAAGTTGGTTGAACACTTTATACGTCACTTTTCATTTAATATAGAAAATTATGTAACCATGTTGGATTTATATAATTCAAAACAACAAAATAGTGAAAACTTCACTAGTTTCCTACAATGATGGCAAGGGTTAGCTAGCCGCGTCCCTTGCTCTATCCCAGAGAAACATCTGATCATTATATTTGTACCCAACCTTCACCCAAAAATTACATTTCACCTACAAATGCATTGTGGTAACAAATTTGAAGAGGTGATTGAAAAGGGTAGTCAAATAGAGAAAGTGTTGCTAACTAGAGGAACTATAAAACCATCATCGCATGATCATAATCATAATGATCCCAAACCTAGTGACAAGACAAATTTTGTTCCCAATAAGAATAAATACCTCGTAGGCAATGGAATAACTAACAATAAACTAGTGCAAGTGGTTCAAAACCACGCTCCCCTAAAACTTGTGAAGGGAACTTTGCCTACGGAGTATAAATTTTGTGACTTCACCCCTCTATATGACTCAATGTCATCAATATTAAAGTAGTTAGAGGTTGTTAATATGATCATATATCTTGATACTACACTTTATAGAGATGACACACCTGAGCCATCATGGTTAAGGGAAAATGGATATTGTGTATTTCACTGCGTTAAATGTCATAAAGTTGATAAATGTTTGAAATTAAAACACTATATTCGGGACTTAAACAACAGTGGTGATATAGAAATGGAGTTTTCTGCCCCTAAAAATTCTCCCAATGGTAACATGAGGATCTTTAAAGCACATTTTTTGAAGCACAATAAGGTAAAGGAAAATTTGGATCAGGGGTAGTCATCTCAAACCAATAATACCAATTACATTTTAAGGACATATGATTTGAATGCCCTAATAGTTTGTATCAATCCACCTACTAAACATGTCAACATGATCAAGATTAATTCAAAGGAGTGTGTTGTGGCAATGTGACGATCTCACCTGGTTATTTTAGAGCCTACTCCCCTACTCCTCAAGACATTCATTATGACGTGTTACATCAATTAGAGAAAAATATGGCTAATATTTTGATCTTAGACCTTCTTAAAATCTCTAACACTCATAAATACATATTTTGTAAGGTGTTACAAGGATCAAGAGTATCCATTTATACTGACCCAACAAGCCTCTAGGTAATTGTAGTGCAGATTGCTCCTATAGAGCATATAACCTTTAGTCCAACAAAAATCCCAGAAGAAAATCCCTCCCATAATTTACCCTTGCATATTGAAGTTATAATCATATCTAAGGTCAAAAGAGTGCTTTAAAATGGCAGATCATGTTTAAATATTTGTACTCTAAAATTATTTCAGAAAATAGGGTGTACTGAAGTTGATTTAGAGACAAAAGTCATCACCATAAAGGTGTATGACAAAGAATAATGGATGGAAGCCATTATGATCATTTTCACACTAGAATTTGGTCCTATCAATCAAGATACGAAGTTCCATGTGTTAGACTTGGAGCTCCCATATAACATTTTTTCTTGGTCACCCATGGATTCATGTCATGCATGTCGTACCTTCAACGTATTACCTTTGCTTAAAGTTACATTATGAAGGGTAGACCCTCACTATTCAAGGGGATCCCCACCCTTTTGCTCATTTCAGAGCATTATCAGGATTTTCCCCACCATTTATGAATGTCCTTCTACAAAGTTAGTTGTCCAAGTTTAATCAAAGGTGCTCACTTCACGAGTGGATCCAAATACCTTGTCTCCTAATGACAATGGTGTGTTTACGTCAGGGTCTCTTTTTGCTACATGGGAGATGAAGGTTAGAGAAAATGGTTGTGAAGAATATGATCTCCAGCAAGCCCTCCTAGTTCACAACATCCCCTTGACACCCAAAGCACATGGTAGCTCATGTTACAAGTTTCAAAGATCCAGGAAAACTACAAGTTTGATTCTTTAACTCTTGGTGGATTACTAGCAAATGAAAATCTACTCAAAAATTTGGTATATTACCCCCTGGATGATGAAAAATCTCCACATTATCGATCACTTCTAGTTGATATCCCTTACAAGATGATGTATCATATGGGGTACAAAGGATACGGCCACGTCATCAATGAACAAGGTATGAGGGAACATGTCCCTATACCACACCACAAGGTTTGTAAAAGTGGCATTGGTCTTCAAGCATATGGGTCCATTCAACCAATGTTGGATGTTACTTCCTCCAAGCACGAAGATAGTTCTTCTGAATGTGCAAGTGAAATAAATTCCCAACATAGTATTTACGAAGACCTTGCCTCCACGAACCTATTTTCCAACATGGATATCCTAACTATAACCCCTACTATATCCCTTACCATTCAGACACTAGACCTTGTTTACTCATCACTTGTGAATTGGGATCAGTAGCAACATGTGTGAATTGATGTTTTTCAAAATGATGAAGCTATTGGTGAGTTCTTGGGAGTTCGTGATAGTATTCTAGTAGGTAATCACAAGAAAGGATTCTCCATCCAGCTTAATTCATGCACTTAATTTAGGGAGGAGGTTAAGCTATGTGGTCATCTAAGAAAAAAAATAAGGGAAAAAATTCCACGAAAAATACTTGAAAAAACAAGTCCAATTCCTATAGTGAAAACCTATTTGAGGTGCTTGCAGATAAACAAAAAAGAACAATCAATGGAAAAAATAGTTGACCCACTTGAAGATGGAAATGTCAATGAGATGCCTTTTGAATAAGATATTAACCTCCCCCCTGATCCTACGTGCATGGAAGACGGGTCCAAACTACTAGTAGAGGAAATAATAGATGTCAATATTGGCACGGAGGAATTACCGAGAATAGTCAAGCTAGGAGATTCACTCTCAGCTAAAGAATATAAAACTTTTGTGTTGTTTTTAAGAGAATTTATAGATATCTTTGCTTGGTATTACACATACATATCAGGACTTGATCCTGCATTAGTGGTGCACAATCTGGTTATCAACCCATATGCCAAGCTTGTTAAACAAAATCTCCAAAAGATGCATCCTCTCGTCGCCTTATTGGTCAAAGAAGATCTAGAAAGATTATTGGAAGTAGGCTTCATCAAACCTATTGACTATTCAAAGTGGATTTCAAATGTAACCGGTGCAAAATGAACCTGTTGGCATTAGATTTTTTACTATTTTTGAGATATCAATAAAGCTTGTCCTAAGGATGACTTCCCAACATCGACATGATTTTTGATTCAACGGCTGGGTATGAGATGATATCACTCATGGATGGTTTTTCAGGGTATAACCAGATACAAATTGTTGAGGAAGATCAACATAAGACAACTTTTACTATCCCATGGGGGACATTCTGCTACCAAATCATGCCCTTTAATCTCAAAAATACATGCGCTACCTATCAACAGGCAATGAATGCTATATTTCATGATATGATCAGTGACATCATAGAAAGATATGTGGATGACATATTGGCAAAATCTAAGACTTGAGAAGATCACCCAGAGATCTTACGATGCAACTTTCAGTGTCTAAGGGACTACAAGGTCCACCTTAACCTAAAGAAGTGTGTCTTCAGCTTACTATCTAGAAAACTCTTATGGTTCATTGTTTCACGGAGAGGAATAGAAGTAGATCCTACAAAGGTTACTGTTATAACAGAAATGCCTCCTCTGTTGACTTATGGAGCTTAATTTCTTCACATTAGCATGTTTTACAAACTTGTTAGAATACACAGTAATCAGCATCAGTCGGCTGACTAGCATCGGTCACCTGTGGACCGATATCGGTCAGGCAAGGAGGAACTGGCATTTGTTTCTTATGCGTGATCACTTTATTTAAGTCACAAAAATTAGATCTAATCTTTGATATAAAGTTAATCTAATGGTTGTAATTGCATAGCTAAAGTTCCCTAAGTTTGTATATGCCCATATAAGCTAGAAATCTAGGGTTATAAGGTAGAATTAAGAGACAATTAGAATAATTGTAAAGAAGTTTCCTTTGGAGAGAGAAAAGATAAACTTGTGAATAAGAAACTATTGTACATCTAAGAAGGTGTGGAAGATTGCAGATCTTCATTGTATTTCCTCTATGATAATAGATTGGTTGTTTCTTGGTGGACGTAGCCCACACTGGGTGAACCACATTATATTTTGTGTATTGTTCTTCTGGTTTATTTCTATATTTATTGCTTATATGCTTACATCTAGATAATATATCTATATACCTGGTGTGATTAACCCCAAAAACTAGTATTAGATATTTTTGTTTGAGGGTTTTGTGTGTTGACATATTTATTCACAAAGAAATTTCTGATTCAATGGGAGCTATAAAAATGGCAGAAGAAGGCAAATACAAATTAGAGAAGTTTTACAGCCGTAATTATCAATTATGGAAGATGCAGGTGGTAGAATATCTGTATCAGAAGGATTTATATTTACTGTTGGATGTAAAGGCAAGCCCTATAAATATGACTGATGAAGAATGGAATATTCTTGATAGAAAGGCTCTCAGATATATAAGATTGATCCTGGCAGCATCCATGGCTTCAAATATTACTGAATCTAAATCTATGGTAGAGTTAATGGATTCTATGGCTAATTTATATGAAAAACCTAGTGCTTCAAATAAATTTTATTTGATGAAGAAATTCTTTAATTCTAAGATGCAAGAAGGTGCATCTGCATCAAGTCATTTAAATGATTTTTTTTCTATTACAAATCAATTAAAATTAGTTAATATTCCATTTGAGGATGAATTGAAAGCACTTTTATTTCTATACTCTTTTCCAGATAGTTGGGATAACTTGGTTATGGCTGTTAGTAATATAATGTCTGCTACTAATATTTTAAATTTTGATGATGTGGTTAGTATAATCCAGAATGAAAAAATACGTAGGAAAAGTACAGGATAATCATCATATGGGAATGCTTTAAATGTAGAAAGTAGAGGAAGGTATAAGGAGAGATCCAAGAGTAAGAATAATGGGAAATCAAATTCTAGGAATGGTAGATCTAAATCCAAAGGTAGAGGAATAACCTGTTGGAATTTTGGAAAGAAAGGACATACAAAGGAAGATTGTTGGTTCAAGGAAAACAAAGAGAATGTACTAGAGAAAGGTAAAGAGGAAAATATTACAACACAGGTAATGCAAGATGCCCTAATACTCTCCTTGGATAATAAAATTGAATCATGTGTTTTAGATTTAGGAGCCTCTTTCCATGCTACCCCTAATAAGGGTTATCTCAGAAATTGTGTCTAGGGTGATTTTGGGCATGTTTATTTAGGAGATGATGAACCATGCAATATTACTGGTAAAGGTGAAGTTCATCTAAAATTGCAAAATGAAAATATATGGATATTGAGAGATATGAGGCATGTGCCAAGCCTCAGGAGAAATTTTATTTCTGCAGGACAATTGGGTGAAGTTGGTTGCATGGTTATATTCACAACCGACTCTTGGAAAGTTACCAAGGAATCTCTTATTATAACAAGAGGCAAGAAGGTAGAATCATTTTATTTATCTACCTGTATTACTTTTTCATTTTTTATGTTATCTACTTCAAATTCAGGTGCAAGCACGTGGCATAACCGACTGGGCCATATGAGTCAAAAAGGAATTCAGATCTTAAAGGAAAAGGGTGAGTTATCATATTTGAAATATGTAAATCTTGATTTCTGTGAGAATTTTATTTTTGGAAAGCAAAAGAGAGTGAGATTCTCAAAGTTGGGGTGGTAAAGAAGGAACAAAAATTGGAGCTTTTGCACTCAGATGTGTGGGTACCAGCCCAAGTAGCTTCTCATGGAGGATTCCAATATTATGTTACTTTCATTGATGATGCCACAAGAAAGGTATGGGTTTATTATATTAAGTGTAAATCTGATGTTTTTGAGACTTTTAAAAGATGGAAAGCTCTTGTGGAAAATGAATCAAATTCAAAGTTTAAATGCCTTAAATCTAACAATGGTGGTGAGTACTGTAGTAAGGATTTCAATTATTATTGTTCAGTGAATAGAATATGCAGAGAAAGAACGGTTCCTAGAACACCAAAGGAGAATAGTGTTGCAGAGAGAATGAACAAGATAATCATAACATGTGCTAGAAGCATGAGGATACATACTAGATTGCCCTTGTAGTTTTGGGAAGAAGCGGTAGACATTGTGGTTTATTTAATTAATTCTGGGACTTCAAGTGCACTAGATGGTGGAATACCAGAAGAATCTTGGACCAGAAAAGAGGTACATCTTTCTTTTCTTAGAGTATTTGGTTCAGAACCTTTTGTGCATGTTGATAAAGAAAATAGAAAGAAGTTGGATGCTAAATCCGAGAGATGTCCTTTTATTGGTTATGGATCTGGTGATTTCAGATTCTAATTTTAGGATTTAGAGGATGCTAAGATTGTTAGGAGTCATGTCATTGATCTGAATGAAAATAGAATGTACAAGGATCAAGTTTTGGTACCCAAAGACAAACTAGTTGAAAATTTTGTGGATGAAAATAAACTCTCGAATTTAAAAGTGACACTTATAGGTTTACACAGTAACTAGTGTCAATTAACCACTAACCAACATTTGTTGCCTCAACCGGCATCAGTTACAGAAGATTCAAACTAGCGTCGGTTAGCCAAACTGACGTCAGCTATAGGTGACCGGTATCGTTCACTGTCTGAGATAGATACAAATCTACATAATGAGAAGATTGAGCCTCGAGCACCCAAATCTCAGTGAGAATGTCACAAAGGGTAAGTAGACCTCCAGAAATATTTTCACCTTCCTTGTCTTATTTATTATTGACTAATAGTAGTGAACTAGAAACCTTTGAAGAAGAAATATAGGATGAAACCCACAAGCAATGGGAACATGAATTGGATGAGGAGATGGACTCCTTAGAACTAAACAAGACATGGGATTTGGTTAAATTTCCAGCAGGTAAAAGAGCATTGCAAAACAAGTAGGTTTACAAGATCAAGGAAGAAGAGGGTGGACAAAAAAGATATAAGGCAAGGCTTGTAGTAAAGGGATTTACACAAAAATTAGGTGTTGACTTTAGTGAGATATTTTCTCATCTTGTTAAGATGATTTCCATTCATATTGTATTGAGTTTAGTTGTAGTAGATGATTTACATTTAGAGCAACTTGATGTTAAGATGGCATTCCTTCATGGTGATTTGGAGGAAGAGATCTATATGTAGCAGTCACTTGGTTATGAATTCAAGGATAAGGAGAAACATGTGTGTAGGTTAAAAAAGAGCTTCTATGGGCTCAAGCATGCTCCAAGGCAATGGTATATGAGGTTTGATAGTTTCATGCATGAGCATGGTTATTTGAGATGTGAATATGACCATTGTGTTTATTTTAAGAAGATTAGAAATAAGATCTATATTATTTTGTTATTGTATGTGGATGATATGCTTATTGCAGGATCTAGTATGTAAGACATTAGTGAGCTTAAATAAAAGTTAGCTCACACATTTACAATGAAGGATTTGAGAGCTACAAAGAAAATCCTTGCATGTAAATTCTTAGAGATAGGAAGAACATGAAGTTGTATTTGTCTCAGGAACATTATATCAATAATGTGTTGGAAAGTTTTAATATGTAAAATTCAAAACATGTTAGTACACCTATGGGTGGACACTTCAAATTGAGCAAAGATCATTTTCCTACATCACAAGATGAGTTCGAGTACATAGCATGAGTTTTGTATGCTTCAATAGTTGGAAGTCTCATGTATGCTATGGTTTGTACCAGACTAGACATTTCACAAACAGTGGGAGTTATGAATAGATTTATGTCCAATCCAGGTAAAGAGCATTAGAAAGTAGTCCAATGGATTATCATGTATATGAGAGGAACATTTGGTATGTATTTATGTTATGGAGGGTCAAATACTTTTTTATGTGGCTATTTTGATTCAGAAATGGATGGTGATTTGGATGGTAGGAGAAGCACCACTACATATGTATTCATAGTAGGTAGGACAATAGTTATTTGGATTTCGAGATTGCAGAAGGTTGTGGATTTGTCCACTACAGAGGCTGAGTATGTTGCAGCTACAAAGGCTAGAAAAGATGTGATATAGATGAGCAGGTTCATGGAAGAGTTGGGAAAGGAGCAAAAGGATTGTAGATTGTATAGTGATAGTAAAATTTCAATTCATCTAGAAAATAACTCAGTGTTTCATTCAAGAATGAAACACATTCAGTTAAGATATCACTTCATATGACAGGTGTTCGAGGATGGGCAGCTAAAACTGGAGAAAGTTTATACAAAGGAGAACCATGCGGATATGCTAACAAATCCATTGTTAAAGGAGAAGTTAGAGCTGCACTCCACTTCTGTTGGTCTTCGAGTTTGAGACTTGAACAGGAAGAAACAGGCCAAGGAAAGGATTAGAGGAAGGAGTTGTAAGGTACAATGCAGAAATTTATCTCCAAGTGCGAGATTGTTGAGTTGTGGAGCTTAATTGCTTCACATTTGTAAGATTTACAAACTTGTTGTAATACATAGTAACCGGTGTCATTTCGTGACCGGCAGCGATCACCTAGGGACCAGTATCGGTCAGGTAAGGAGGAACCGGCATCAGTGAGGATAATCAGCATCGGTATGCGTGATCACTTTACTTAAGTCATGGGAACTAGATCTAATATTTGATATAAATTTAATATAATGGTTTTAATTGCATAGATAAAGTGCCCTAAGTTTGTATATGCCTGTATAAGCTAGAAAGATAGGGTTAGAATGTAGAATTAAGAGATAATTAGAAGGATTGTAAAGAAGTTTCCTTTGAAGAGAGAAAAGAGAAACTTGTGAGGAAGAAACTAATTTACATCCAAGAAGGTGTGAAAGATTTCAGATCTTCATTATATTTCCTATGTGATAATACATTGGTTGTTTCTTGGTGGACGTAGCCCATACTGGGTGAACCATGTTATATTTTATGTATTGTTCTTCTAGTTTATTTTTGTATTCATTACTTGTATGCTTATATCTGAATAATATATATGTAAAACTAGTGTGATTAACCCCAACATCCTCCAATGAATGTCAAACAACTGCGAAGCTTACAAGGAAAGATCTAAGTAATTAGAATGTTCATCTATCAGCTTACAAATAAGTGTCACACATTTACACATCTTCTCAAGAAACATGTCAATTTTCACTGGGGACGAGAACAACAGTAAGCATTTGCATTTCTCAAGAACTATTTGGACAAACCCCCTATTCTATTACCACCCACTGTAGGTGAACCATTATTACTCTATATTTTTGCCACACACTTTGCAATTGGGGCATTGTTGGCCCAATATGATAAAGATCAGAAAGAAAAAGTTGTGTATTACTTAAGCTAAACGTTGATAGCTTACGAGCTCAACTACCCATAGATAGAAAAGGCTTGTTTGGCCTTAGTATTTGCCTTTTAAAAACTATGTCACTATTTGATAAATAATAAGGTCAAGATAATCTCAAAACTGGATCCTTTAAAGTACTTACTGTCAACTCCCGCACTCACAGGAAAGATGGCCAATCGAATCATCTTACTCAGTGAGTTTGACATCGAGTATGGGGTAAGTACAGGAAGTTGATGGACAAATATAGGGTCATCCGTGGACATCATATTGCAAATAACAACATAATATCAACTTGTAGGGATTATTAGCAATACATACACTCAAAATTAGACAAAATTATATTAATATGAATCGTAGAATCTGGAATCTAGTTTCTAAAATGCTAATTTTTGTAAAAAATGGACAAGATTAGCTATATTAAAAACTCAAAATTCAATGACTTGGTATTTTTTTTTAAAAACGCCGATAAGATTATAGTCCGTTTGCCCACAATTTGGAAGACCAAAAATTGATATATATTTTTTTCCTTTGGTGAGAAGTTATATGCCACTATCTATCTTGGGATGGATTTCATTTTGTATTTTTTTGAGTAATATTTTATTTTTTATGATTTTTTCTGTGAAAGTGGTATGAAAACAGAGCACTTTCCGTTTGCCCGCCATAACTTCATCAAAAAATATTGAAATCAAATAAATTTTTTTTTTAACATGTATATAATTTCACCACGGTTGGGATGGTATAAGTTTTATCACATTTTGACAAGTGAAACAAATTTTGCAGTCTTAAACGTAGACATAAACATTCACAGGAAAAAGTGTCTTAAAGACCTACTATTAGTAAAAAATTATAAAATGATATTTATCCTCTTCTATTCACTTTAAAATCAGTATTTCTACAAAGCTAATAGTCTCCCCTACGCAATGGTACCATTTTTATGACATAGTTTTTACTTTTCGGCATGGTTCAAGTCCGCGGAAGACTAAATTTGATGTTTTGTTGTTTTTAATGTAAAATTCAGGATTTGATGTCCACTTAATTGTCCCCCAACTTGGTGCACTTACCCTATGTGCACCAGAAATCAGTGAAAGGAAAAGTTTTAGTAGATCAACTAGATGAAGCCCCTCTTCCAGATAATGAACCTTTGAGTCTAGAACTTCCAAATACGTCTACGTTATACCTTGAGGAATCTATTATATGACAACTATACTTTGATGGATCCTTTACCTTTCATGGTTCAAGTGTTGGAGTTGTGTTGATCACTCCTTCAAGATATTTGATCCCTAAGGAATTCCGAATGGGGTTCCCATGTATTAACAATATAATAGAGTATGAGGCCCGTATTGCAAGGATGAAACTGGCTATTAAATGGGACATTAGACATGTGAATGTAATAGGTGATTCTATGTTGATTATAAAATAGGTGACATAAGAATATAAAGTAAAAGATGAGAAACTTCTTCCTTACAAAAGAATCGTTGATTCTTTAAAGGAGTTATTTAAGCAAATTACCTTTCAACAAATCCCAAGAGGACAAAACATAGCAGTAGTTTCCATGGCCACAGTTGGCTCTATGTTGAGCATTCCCCCTGGGAACAAAGATATGCCATTATTTGTTGAACATCTGTGAGCACCAGCATATGACATGTCAGAGTCCTATTTGGTATGTGAGGTTGTTTGTCCCTTTTCACCTTGGTATAGTGACATCTTTGACTACCTTTACAATGGAACCTTTCCCAAAAACATTACACATACTAATAAAAGAACCCTCATCTAGCGCATAGCCATTATACCCTACTTGGTCGAACTCTCTACCATTGAGGCTATGATGGGAATCTATTACATTTTTTCAACTCGAACGAATCCATCCTAGCAATTAAGGAGGTGTGCGAAGTAATCTGTGGGGCCCATATAAATGGGATCATCTTAGAAAAGAAGATACTTAGAGTAGGATATTATTGGCCTACCATGGAAAATGATTACTGTAAATATGTGAATAAATATTTAGACTGTCAAAAGTATGGTAATTTGATACATGTGCCAACACAATCATTATAGCCTATCATGACACCTTGGCCTTTCTCAAAGTGGGAACTTGATCTTATTGGTAAGCTTCACCATAAATCTTTTGATGGCCATGTTTTCATTATCACCGCCATCGAATGCTTCACAAAGTGGGTTGAGGTAGATCCTCTTACCTATGTTAAAGGTACGAATATATCAAATTTTATAATGAACCACATCATCTACCAATACATCATCACCTCTACCATTATAGTTGATAATGGTGGGTCCTTTAAAAACAAAACTGTGAAAACATAGTGTAAACATTTTCAAATCTCTCTCAAATTTTCAACCCCCTATTACCCTCAAGGTAATGGGAAAACCGAGGCTTCCAATAAAACCCTTATCCGCATTATGGAGAAGATGGTGTGTAAAATAGGCCGTGACTAGAATTTACAAATTCACCCTACCCTCTAGGCATAGAGAACATATATCTGTTCTCCTACAGGTGTCACTCCATACTCCTTAGCATTCGGTAAAAAATCCTTCCTACCCCTAGAGATCGAGATCCCCTCTTTGTGTATAGAGTTGAGAGATTACCTAAATGAAGAGGAGGAATACATAATAGCTCGGCTAGTAGAGCTAGAGCTATTAAACGAGAAACGACTTCATGCTCTCGATCACCTTAAAGTGTATCAGGATTGAGTGTGGTAAAGTTACAACAAAAGAGTGATACCTCGTCAATTTGTGGTAGGAGACTTGGTACTAAAAGAAAATCAGTTCAACACCACTAAGGAATGGGAAAAGAAAGGAAATTTTGAGCCTAATTGGTTAGGGCCATATGTTGTGGTTGTTAATTTTGGTTCGGGAGCCTACAAGATAGTTTACTTAGATGGTGAGGAACTTCAGGAACCCACGAACTCAATGCATCTTAATTATTTCTATGCTAAAGTGTGAGGTCCCTAAAATATCATAAAATAAACAAAATATATATATAAATATAAAAATAAAAAGAGAAAAAAATACGTTCAACAGTGAAAACCATGCAATGGTGGAACTTTGAATAGGTCCTTTGGTGAAAATCAGGTTCTGAAGCCATTAGAGGGTGTTCACAAGCATTTCAGGTCTAGGATTATGATAGCTTTGTCCAAAGTTAGTTTTGTTTGCATCTGAGTTCCTTTTGAACCTATCCCTCTTGGCCTTGATCTAGCTAACCCTACTGTTATCCCAAATTTACCCCCCAGGTTAATTTAGATAAATCATCATAAATGGACTTAGCCATTCATAATTCTTGGACATGTGGACAACCGTCAAAGTTCAACCCCATTGGAAGAGAAAGGAAGTATGTGTTTTGGCTCGGTCGATTTGGTCTTTAGCTCGCCGTGGCGAATCTCGTGGTTGGACAGGTCAATCTGGTTGGTTGGTATGGACAAGTGTGTCGAGTAGAGATTGGATAGTTACAGGTTGGATGACTACAAGTTGGATGGTCGTAGGTTAGACGCCTGGGGGTTAGATGCCTAGAGGTTGGATGGCTGCAAGTTACACGGCTGGGGGTTAGACGCCTAGAGGTTGGATGGCTACAGGTTGGATAGTTAGGGGTTGGACACCTAGAGGTTAGATGGCTACAGGTTGGATGGTTATAGGTTGGATGGCTATAGGTTGGATGGTTGGGGGTTGGATGCCTAGAGGTTGGATGGCTGCAGGTTGGATGGCTGCAGGTTGGACAACTACAGGTTGGATGGTTGTAGGTTGAACGGTTGTAGGTTGGACGGCTAGAAGTTAGACGCCTAGAAGTTGGATGCCTAGAGTTTGGATGGGTCACATGGTTGGGTGGCTCATGAGTCCTAATCCAGATGAGGGTAGGTGAATGAATGACAACTCAATAACTAGATTTAATGTGGTATGGCACCCATGTCTTCATCTGACAGAAGCATCCTTGGGAAGCAAATTTTTATGGGTGCCCATACCTCTTTAATGAGGGTGGGTGAAAACTGTCTATAAAATAACTCGAACCCCTCATTTTTAAGGGATACATTCTAGGAGTTGGGGAAACTCTTGCAAAATTTTGCCTCAACTCCATTTGAGTTGTGAGCCTTCTCTTGGGCCTAGCATTGTAATTGTGCCTTTGTGCATCAAATGTAATGGTCTGTGCATACTTTGAAGCAATAAAAATTGTGTTTTGTAGTGTTCTTCAACCCTAGCTCATTTTTATTATATTTTCTTGCCTCTCCATTACTATTGTTGTATTTTTTGCATGTTCTTTCACTTTCAAGTTCATGATGTTTTTTTCTATGGAATTTTGATGGTGGAATAGGATTTGGGTTTGTGTCACATTTGTCTGACCTCCCTCAACCACTTTTTCCATGTTTCATCCTCCCTTAATAGAGTATCTCACCCCTTTTCTTTATGTTATCACCTCGTTAGTGTAGGATTTTCCATTTCACGCACTTTCTCTCTCCTTGTCTCCTTGGCATTGTTAGGATAGTTGTAGTTAGGCATTTTTTTCTGCATTAGGAGTAGTTTAGCATTAGGATTAGGTAGAGGAATTTTTCCTTCTCCAGAGGACCATCTCAAGTTCACAAGACCCGCAGTTTGGGAGATGGTCTCATGTTAAACAAGTTACACCGGATGCCCCATTCAAAATCAGGCCATTCGGGGGGTGTTATAATTTTGCATTAACACCTACTTTTGAATTCAAAGAGTTGGCCTTTGTATATTCCCATCTCACACTGGGGGGCAATGTTGTATCTTCCCCTTCTTGCATATATGTGCAGAATTCTTCCCTTGTACATCCCATCTAATGTTGGGGGCATCCACGCTTTTTTTGTTTCATTACACATAGCACTTGGAAAAAAAATTATAAAACATTTGTATAAATTTTTGAAAATACCAAAAAAAATTAATGTCTCATAGAAAACTCAAAAACAATAGAACAATGTCTTGAGATAAAACCAAAAAATAGTAAAAACACGTTTCAAAATTGTCTCGTAAAAACAAAGTAGTAGTTTGCTTACTTTTAGTTGTTGGTTTATATAGTTTTAGTTGCATTAATTTTTCATCTTGAGTGCTTTAAATTAGATTCATTTACTTTCTTAGATTGAGTGTTACTTAAATTTGTGGTGCATTACATTGAATTCATTTTATCTTGCATACTTGTAGATAGTTGTGTTACTTTGATTAGATTTGTTTAACTTGTGCTTGTTGTTTGCTTGTACATTTTGTTATCATTTCATCATCATATCATCTATCGTCACATCTATACATCATATGCCATATCATCTATCATCACATCCATACATCATACGTCATATCATTTATTTTCCAAGGGCTCATGCGTGCATAAAATTGTGATTTTCTCCTAGCTACTAAGTGCATTAAATGACCTAAAATGACAAAAATTTAAATCTACATACCGGTGTAGGGTCATGGAAAGGCCTCCTGAACTCTCAAAATTTTTCTACATGATGCACATGTCTCTAAATCCGTGTCATAACTCTCAATTTCAAATCTCTCTCTTTAAAAATTTCAACAAGAGAGGAGTGCAAATGAATTGGTCGCGATGAATTCCCCCCCAACTAGGTATTTATAGCTTTTCTCCCTCCCCCGAAATGTTTTCACTCGCCATGATGGTCGTAGATGGTGATGTGATCGCCACGTTTCTTTTAGAGTCTTTAAACACTCACTGTGATGGTTATTTTTAATAAATAATCATTTTTGGCTCACTTTTGCTACGTTGGGGCATATTTTTGCTTCCCGGTGACCCTTTCTGCTACCTGGGGCATATGTTTCCTTATGGTGATTTTTAACACTATCGTATGACTTATTTTAATTTTCTACATTATTTTCTTCTATAAAATTCAAAAAACCAAAAAAAAAATTAAAAAATCAAAAAAATTGGTAAAAATCCAAAAAAATGTAAAAATTCAAAAATTGGTAAATGGCATGCATGTAGCTAAAGCCTATATCAAATGCTTTGTCCTCGAACATCGAAATTTGTCCTACAAAAACATCTTTCTTAGGTTCTTGCTTATTTTTTTCTCAAACAACTCGTGGATCATTGTGATCTACCTCTATTAATAAAGTTGACTTACTATGTCAATACTCCCGTGCAACAATGAGTTGTCAGAGACTGTGTCATAGTGCACAAATGATTTTTCATGGGACTACTTGTGTCCTTTTTTATTACCCTTGCATGTATCCTTGCTTAGGGCACTATTTTTAACCCTTTTCGTTAAAACAAGAACATTCGAGAATTGAAGTTTGATAACAAAAACATTGGTGAAATTGTCTTGAACATTGTTTATTTGAGTGTATGTGATTGTGCTTGTTTCTCTGTTAGGTTAGCTAGTTTACTTTCTTGTATAGCATTGCATTATGTATGTCACATGGAGTTATGCATTTTTAGCAATGAACAAATGTTATTAATATAGTTTTTCAAGTTATTTTACACTTTTAATATTTTAATAAGGGTCGATGATGTAGATCACGAGTAATATGATGAAACAAGAGTTATTTTTTGAAATCTTGGATCCAAAAGCTAGTCATATATTCTTTATTGTCATGTCTTATCATTATTCATTTTTCTTCCACAACACTGGGGCCAATACAAATCCTTTGTATACCTATCCTATTTCTTCTATCCGTTTTGATCCAGTTTTCGATCGTTGATTGACTTCTTCTATCACCTCATCGACCCTCGAGGGGGCATCCTTAATTCTACTCATTTTTCTTCAAAAAATTACTTGTTAATGCTTTTCTACTATATTTTAAGTGAATTCACTTACTTCACCTCAAACAAGCGAAAATGTAGACACATAAATTCCGCTTACGCAATTTTATTGCTAAAAGCACACTAATTACCCTCATTCTTACCATTTTGGTTAATTAACAACGCTTTGTTCATTAATTAACCTCTATCACATTCTGAATGCCAATTGATGACAAATCATTTATAATCCTCTTTTGAGTAATAATTAGCATTTATTAGCTAATTAAGCCTATTTACCCTTGTTTTTCCCAATAAATCCTATTATTTGCGAAAACCCCTCTTCCAACCATTCAAAATCACCCCATTTCCCTCCAAGACATCTCAAAAGGCTTTAAAAGCTTATCCTAGCCTCTTAATTGACCCTAAGTGGTTAATTAAGGCTCCTCACATACTAATCATGTGTTAATTCACTAATCATGATTAGCAATCCTTAATCTACTTTGTACTTTTAGTCCCATGTGCACCAAGATACAAGTTTTCCCCAAATAGAAAACTATAAAAGGACTAAATACCACCTTCCAATTTTACAACAAGTTTTGAATGACATTAATCATATAAAACATATGATAAGAGTCATCACTTCCTTCTAGGATTAGCTTGCTCAATGTTTGCATCCAATTTTCATGTTGGTTAGTAGAGGGATATCCAATATGGCCTTGTAGCCATTGTTGGAGAGGTCCTCTCACCATTGTGGAGTAGCAACAACCCAATTTGATTTTCTAGTGATCTCCATAGGTCCATGTTAGTTAGAAATTCATACTAAGTAGGCATGTTTTAGCTAAGATTGATTTATATCATGTTAGTTCTTTCAAGTATTCCAATAAGCTAAGATCGTGATGTTACTATTGTTAATTCATAAGCATTATTAAATATACTATGTGGTGTTAGTCTAGTTATTTTGGCCTTGCTAGATTGTTTGGTAGTGCACATAACTAAGATGATATAATAAGCCACACATCAAACCACTAATAATCATGTCCGCTCGAATTTTCAACAATACATCTTTGGTCATACACACATAGATCATATGTACACAAATCCTATAATAGGTTATGTGTGTTTTGATGGAGATATAAGGTACACATATACAACTCTAAATGCTTAACGATATAGTTGAAATATCCTCCAAATTTAGGTGTTCCAATTATAACAATTTTGAAAGGTTTTTGTCTTATTTAAGTGTCGAAACCTCTAAAGAGACAGGCATGTATATTGATAATGTTATCCATTAAATTTTGATGGAGAATGTAGAATTTATTTTGTTTGTTTTTCAAAATAAATAGATTTTGGATAATTTGTTTTTATACAATACAATCATTCATTACAAATCAAAGCCTTGAAACTAATTCAGTTGCAGATATGATTACAAGTAAATAGAATAAAACCTTTACATAAAAAAAAACTTCATTCCCCATGACACATAAGCTTAATTAGTTATGTTTTTTAACACAATTTAATCTTGTTCCAAGTTCAATGTTGTATGTGATCTTTATTTGGTATATTTTCTAACTCATTTGTTTCACTTTACACACCAAAATTATTATAATTTTAATCTAATATAATTATAAACACATAAGTACATTTAATAAAATTACACAAACAATCATTTGAAGCTTCGAAAATAATAAATCCTTTTATTTCTACTTGTATTGATAATTGCATTAAAAAGATAAGGTTTGGGGTAAATGTATATTAATCAAGATTGCTTATGAAAATCCAATATGCTTATTACAAGAAAAGTTAGTTAGGGTTTTTTGAAATGAAAAAGAGAAACGGATAAAGCTCGAATGGGGAGTTCGTTGTATTCATTCTTTTGGGGGCTCAGAGGAAGGAAGTTAAGGAGAAGAAGGAACATTGTAAGAAAGTACATCAAAAAGAAGGAAATTTTGTTTTTACATGGTGATATTGTCCTTTTCATCAAGAATTTTGAGTTTGACGTCTTTTCTTTAAGAATGACCGAGTTTTTTCTTATGTGCACTTGTAGGAGTTACTTGGAGTCTACTTCAAGAATTTTTATACAACATTTGATTTGAAAAATGCTTTATTGTAGTTGAAAATCCACTTTAAAGGACTGTTATGATTGTAAGATTGTATTCTTGTAAGAATTTGACATAGATTGACATTGAACTGCCCTTTGTGAAGTCATTTTAGTCATTGAAGGCTTGCAATAGGTCAAGGAGATTCCTTTAAAGATTATTTATGGATATTCTAAGACACAAACCTATGATTGGGGGCTACGAACCTTAAGACTATATAGAACTTTATTTTTCATGTTTGAAGAAGAAAGGCCATTGATTAAAAACTTTTGTTTTAAGAATATTTGGTGTACATTGTTAATACAAGGTGGTTTTGAGGGTCAATTATGGACATGTATAAGGAGTTTCTAGTTGTGAAAGTAAATTGGATATTTTTTACAAACAAATTTCTTTTACCGGGTGAGAAAAGAATTCAACCCATTATTTGGAGATCAATTCCATTTTGGATAATTTATAACACCTTTATAGTTTGTATCAAACCTTCAAAAGTTGTAGGAATCATACATGAAGTGTATGTCTCTTAATTTTTAAGGATACAAATGTACATGAGCCATAAATTCTTTGTAAACCATTACAGTCTAAAACCTAATATACATCCATTTACACTCAACTGATGTAGGCAAGAAACATAAACAACTAGCAAATCACTCATCAGAATGTTTTCAACAACCAACTCCCCCTCACTCTACAATGTGAGAATCATCAAGCTTAACTAGATGCCTAAAAATGGTTTATTCATGCAAATTTTCACCAATTTTACCTTAGATGACTTTTTAAGGTCTATATCCTACTTCACACCCTGCAATCAATGTATATCCACTGATCACAATGATCTTTGGTTAAGAGACAATCCACTCTTCTTATACTCCAAACTATCTCTCCTTTTCATTACTAGCTTCCTTAATCCCAATTGACATAACCTTAATCCTTTAACTCATTCTCAATGCTTCCTCACATTTCTTTGCTTCCAACACCTACATACACTCTTCCCCATACGTACTTCAAGCCTCCAATAACTCACTTTTCATCCACAGTTACTTGGCTTATACCTTTCTCACTTTTCCCTTTAAGATTTTTAACTAGACCTCTTTCTTCAATATCCAAATTTCGATTTTAGCTTATTTTCTTACTCCCTCTGTCAAGTACCCTACTCACACACCTTAAAACACAGTTAGAATGATTATCAAAAATGATTTAAACCACTAAAATTACAATACTAATCTCTCTTAGCAAAACTATCATTTTCCTTCTTGAGACAATGTGTATCGGTACCATATAGGGGTATAGACTTCTAATATCACTATCAAGTTTCTCTCTTCACTTTACAAGCCTCTGAGTCATGTCTTGATTCACTAGGTTCCTCTTATAAAACTAAATTTCTTATTAATGGCTCCTTAGCTTCAACTAGCCCTGTAGTAGTATATTGTCCTTCATATCTTCTTATATCAGAGGTATCCAGACACAAAACATATGTTTTAGAGCACCCTTTAATATCTACTTATTTGGTAAGAAATTTCAATTCTGATCTCTATAGGGAAAAATTACTTCCTTTGAAAATGGATCACTCCTTTTAGGTTTTAGACTGGGTTTTTGTATTCCATGCCCAACTGTCATTTGTAACTCTAAAACCTACCACTGAAACTGAGAAATTCCTTTAAAATCCTCGAGAAGTAATCCATACCAAGATTTTTTGAAAGTTTTGAGACTAACTTCAATGATTGAATGCTCCTAAACCCTTGCCCTAGCAATAACTTAATTGTAATCTACAGTTAAGCCCGAGAACTTTATTTTTCTTATAACTTCATTTGTGGATTGATTTAAACCCCAATATTTTAGGTTAAGCACTATCTCTATGGGATCTACATACCTTTCTTACCAGTAATTAAACAATAAGTGTAGAAAACTCACATTGAGTCTCTGACTTACTTCCTCCAAGGGCACTAAATTGTGCATGTAAGGTTTGTCAAGCCCAATAAGGGTTCATGACAAACCCCTATTTCACTCTTCTTATACATACACTATTGTTAACCTCCATAAACTTCAACACATTTTCCCTGATGAATGTATAAGCATACCTAACAAGTCTGGGTTCAATGACAGTGGGGGGAGGGGGTTCTCACATTAATGAGAAATTCAACCATCATTACTCACCCCAACTCCTTAGAAACAGAGACTTGTAACAACTGTTCAAAAGACATGATGTTCAAACCCTCATACTCCAAGTATAAACCCCACCATCTTCAAGGTTTTGAGATTGACATAACCATCCTCGTAGACTCGTAATATGATTCTACACAGTCTTCTCAAGACTCTTACAATAGTTATGTAAGCTAATAATTAATACAATGAATTCGAATCTTACTCAAATCACAGTGCTTGGACAATCATAGGTCCTCTATTTTATCAAATGCATCTCCCACATGCAACAAGAAAGCATTCCATCAAGTTAGGGACTACCTAGTAAACCTTGCTAAGATCACTTCTAAACTCATTGAGATTCAAGTCAACAAATCTCACATACACTTATTTTCTCTGTGAATCACCTTCATTTATCTCTGCACTCCTTCAACACAACCACCTTGAAGAAGATATTAGGGAAAAATACTTTCTTGAACAAAACCACATTTTTAATTTGTGAACAAGAATATGTTTCAATCTTCATATTCACTCCCCTACATGTCTTGTTAGTCATGGCCACTTTACAAACATAGAATATAAGATCCAAAGATACAATTTTCCAATAATGTAAACATCCAAAAACTCATGTTTTCCTTCAATTTTCCTCTTGAAGCCTTACAACTTGATTTTGACCCAGATGGAATGAGATGATATAATTACTTTTGATCATTTATAGGTTTCTTAGTCAATTATCGCGCCGATTAAGAACATCTATTCCTCTTATTTTCATGGTGATCACTTTCATATTACAATGATTTTTCCACTTATACTTCAAGACAACAACTTAGCCTCATAATTATGACTTCTAACTCCAAGAGTTAGACCTAACGACACCCTTATTGACATCATTTTATCCTTTTGACAAGCTTTCAAGCTCCAAGATCACATTAAAAACACCTAAGTCAAACTTTCATAATCAAAGCAAAATAGGCCTCCAAGACTCAAACTGCACTTTTGGAGGGAAAAGGAGTAATTTGAAATCTCAAAGGTCTAGAATCCTACTAACACACTTAAATGCCACCTAATGACCTCTAGAACGTTATTGACATACTTTCAAACAAAGCATGGATGTTTCCATCCCTGTACATACCCTAGAGTTGATGCTCCTACATCATACCCTAAGGGTAAGAAAGATTAGACCATATAACTTGTCTTTTTCTTCTTTTTCCAATTCCTCTGCTTCTTCATCTTCATTATAATCTGATCTTCACTTTCAACTTCCCCTATCTGCATTCTTATGCCTTACTTGGTCTTCATAGTTCTCTTCATCTTTATGAGTGTGGTCTGGTACTTTACATGCTTCTTTTTCTTCTTCATTCTTCACATTTTCCACTTGCTTGTATTGTTGCTGCTCTTTCTCTACCCTAGAACTGATTTTCATCTCTTTCCCACATGATTCCTCTTTATATAAAGCATGCTCCAAATATGCTATTTCTGCTTGTAATTGTTCCCAAATTTCATAAACAAATGAACTCTCTTGTTCAATCATTTCTTCTTGTTCTTGGCTTACTATCTTCTTATTTTCTTCTTCTCCCTCATGCTCATTCTTCACACCTACAAACACACAACTGCACACATGGTTAAATTCAAATTTTTGTGGCTTGGCTGCCCCTTTAGATTCCTTTTTTCGTGTCATTACTTCACTTTGTTCCTTCTTGAACTCTTCTTCATACCACCTGCTTTCATCATACTCATATCTCTCAAGAGAAGCTAGAAATACTTCTATCACCACTTCTTCTTCATGCTTATCCTCTATCAACACCATCTCTTTAATCTCCTTTGTTTCTTGTTTACTCATCCTCTTTTCCACCTGTCTCAAGCTTCTTTCTTCTTCTCTTATCCTTAGCTACTTTCTTTGTCTCTTTTCCATAAGCATTTTAACTGGCCATTTAACTCTCTTCTTCATCATCATTCCTGTCTCTTGTTCTTGTTCTTCTCTCTCTCTCTCTCTATGAGCACCATCACCTCTGCTACCTCTTGCTTTAACTACGTGATCTCCTGTTGGAACCACTTCTCTCTTTTCTTCCTCTCTTACTATTTCCTTTTTCTCTCTCCCTCTTCTTTTTCTCTCTTTTTGTACCTCATTAACTCTATCAATACTTGAATCACCTTTACTATTGATTATTCTTCCTCGTTACCATCTGCCAAGTCTTCTTTATGAGGTTTAATAGCCTTCAACTCTCTTTTTCTACATGTTTCCCTTGTTTCTATCATCCTGGCTATTCTTCTCTTCTACTCTTATTCTCTTATCCTCTCTTGCACTTTCTTTAACCTAGATTATTCTCTTTCTTCTATTGACAATAACTATTCATTCAAATCTCAAACCAAAACATAACCTAAAATCCAAGCTTTGATACCACTAATGATGTAGGCAAGAAACATAAACAACCAAAAAATCACTCATCAGAAGGTTTAAAACAACCAATTCCCCCTTACTCTTAGTGTGGCAATCATCAAGCTTAACTAGATGCCTTAAAATGACTTATTCATGCAAATTTTTACCAATTTTACCTTAGATGACTTTCCAAGGTCTATATCCTACTTCACACCCTATAATCAATGTCTATTCACTTATCACAATGATCCTTGGTCAAGATACAATCCAATCTTCTTATACTCCAAACTATCTCTTCTTTTCATTACTAGCTTCATTAACCCCAATTGACATAACCTTAATACCTTAATTAATTCCCAATTCTTTAATCAACTTTCTCTACTTCCAACACCTACATACACTCTTCCCCTTATGTACTTCAAGCCTCCAATAACACACTTTTCATCCACAGTTAGTTGGCTTATATCTTTCTCACTTTTCCCTTCAAGATTTTTTAACTAGACCTCTTTCTTCAATATCCAAATTTGGGTTTTAGTTTCTTTTCTTACTCCCTCTGTCAGGTACCCTACTCATACACCTTGAAACATGGTTAGAATGATTATAAAAAATGATTCAAACCACTAAAATTACAATATTAATCTCTCTTAGCAAAACTATCATTTTCCTTCTTAAGACAATGTGTATTTGTACCATATAGGGGTATAGACTTCTAATACCACTCTCAAGTTTCTCTCTTCACTTTCCAAGCCTCTTAGTCATACTTGATATACACCCCAAATTTTATCTCTTGATTCCTAGGCTCCTCTTGTAAAACTACTTTTCTTACTTGTGGCTCTTTACCTTCAACTAGCCCTATAGCAGTATATAGTCCTTCATATCTTTTTGTGTCATAGGTATCTAGGAACAAAATATATGTTTTAGAGCACCCTTTAAGCTCTAATTTTTTAGTTCAAGTCTAATCTCTATAGGGAAATATTACTTCCTTTGAAAATGGGTCACTCCTTTTAGGTTTTAGACTGGGTTTTTATATTCTATGGCCAACTGCCATTTGTAACTCTAAAACCTACCACCGAAACTGAGAAATTCATTTAAAATACTCTAGAAGGAAGCCATACCAAGATTTCTTTAAAGTTTTGAGACTAGATTCAATGATTGAATGCTCCTAACCTCGTTCCCTAGCAACAACTTAACTGTAATCTACAGTTAAGCCTGAGAATGTTATTTTGCTTACAACTTCATTGGTGGATCGATTCAAACCCCAATATTTTGGGTTAAGCACTATCTCCAGGGGCTCTACATACCTTCCTTTCCAGTAATTAGAGATTATTTATCAAATTCACATTTACTTCCCTTTTCCTCTAAGGGCACTTTGTGCATGTAGGGTTTATGAAGACAACAAAGGTTTCTAAGGAGGGTTATTTCAGTTTTCTTATACATACAGTATTGTTAACCCCATATGGACTTGATTGTGAAATCAAATTGCTCAAACACAGTGCTTAGAAACAAGGTATATCCTTATCAAATCATCTCTAAACTACTCAAAAACATTCCCCCAAGTCAGTTACTAATTGAAAAATGCTAAGATGCTCTGAGCCCATTAAGATTCAAGTCTAAAACACGCATACACTTATTTGTCATGACTATCTCAGGATTGTATAAGTCTTTCAATTCAGGGATATATTCATAATGCATATATATTTTACCTACAAGAATCAGTGTGAAAGAACTCTAATGCTCTGTCTAACTCTATATTATCTCCTCACATAACTGCAATATCAAACACCATAGCATGAACACTCAATATATTCAAGAAATGTCAAAAGAAACAGTCATAGATTTAGTTTTTCCTTCAATACTTCTTCTTAAAACTTCACAAACTTTAATTCTCATCTAGATGGAATGAGGAATTCATTTACATTTTCACATTTATATGTCTTTCATTCAGTTTCCCACAAATTAAAAACATCTAGTCCTCTTAGTTTCATGGTTAGCCTTTCATATAACAATGAATTTTTTATTTATACTTCAAGACATAACAACTTAGCCTCTAATTATGACTTCTAACTCCTTTAGAAGACCTAGGACACCCAATTGTACCTCATCTCACCCTTTGATGAGTTTTAAAGCTCTAAGAGCACATTAAAAATGCCTAACTAAGTCAAACTTACATAATCAAACCAAAATAGGCCTCCAAGACTAAAATTACACTTTTGGAGGGAAAAGGAGTAATTTGAAATTTCAAAGGTCTAGAATCCTACTAACACACTTAAATACCACCTAATGACCTCTAAAACCTTACTGACATACTTTCAAACCAAAACTAGATTTTTTCATGCATGTACATATCCTAGAGTTGATGCTCCTGCATCATCAACTAAACTCTATTTCAAGCAACCCATAAATAATTACAACACATCGGATGAGGGAGAAGATTAGTGAGAGGATCAGAATACTTCAAAGGCTAGTTCTAGATGGTATTAAAATGGATACAACTTCCATGCTTGATGAAGCGGTGAACTACCTCAAGTTCCTCAAAACCCAGGTTATAGCTCTTCAATCCATTTCTAATAATAATAAGGTTGATAACAATATGCAGATCACTTCCATGCCCAGTTTCTTCTCGGTTGGTACTTTTCTAAATTTAAGTTGGGGTAAGTTATTTATGATATTTTGACCTAATATGAAACATACTCTCTTTAAGTCTATGTTGTTCAAATATTCATTATTTTTTCTCTAATCATGATTATGTTTACATAATAGACTAATACTAGAATAAATATGGAATTTTATGGGTAATCTTATGAGCTTGTTTTGTGAAGCTAAATGGCATGACTAAACGTGTAGACATATATACTCATAACTTTGAGAGGCATGGCCATAAAATTCAGAGAAGAAATTCCCTCTATACAATGGGGTTAACACTAATGATCTTACATATTTTGATATGAAGATCAAAATTTTTGATTATGTAGGACCAAATAAAGGTAGAACTAAATAAATATAGAGTCTAGAGATTCGGATCCAGAATTTTTAAATCCCAAGTTTGCATGAACTATTTGCTAAATTGCATAAGTCACATCTTTTATGGGATGAATCTTAAACACTAATACATGGATAATGTAAATGGACCTCTTCAAAAACTAGAGAGATCAATAAGTTAGAGCTTATATGTAATAATTTGACAAAAAAAAATAGGAGATGCCCCTGTAACAAGGTTATTCAAATCTTTAAGGCTTTTACACACCCCTCCACCATATTAACTACAAATAACCATATACCACCATTATCATATACAAGATCAAAAATACCACATAATACACAAAATATTAGATTGTGTAAACCATAGAACGTACAGAAAACAATAATAAGCAGTATCTATCATAAACAAAATAAAACCAGACTATGTATACCATAGAACATACCAAAAACAAAATGATTCATTATTTTTCATATACATACTAAAACCAGATTGTGCAAACCACATAACACACAGAAAACAACATTAAGCGTTATTGGTCATAAACACAAAAATACCTTCAAGATGCATTCAATTTTCTAAAAGACAACTGACAACATGGAACTTGAATTTTAGTCAAGGGGTTTGTCCTGGTGATTCATCGAACACAAAATTTAGTGTTTTAAAGTCGAATAAATACATCCTTTAATCACATAATAGTGATACTCACCCAAATTCTCTGTTACAGCTTCACAACTATCTCTGATTGTTGTACCAGACCATTTCTATGTTTTTTGTGTATTTTTCTTCCACAAGCTGTGTTAGGAAATGTGTACTCCTCATAGTCATGAGCATAATTGTTTACATCCTCTACCATGACCTCATTTTTCTTCCTCTTTCGAGGCTGGCTACTTGTATTGAACCATGGTCGTAAGTGGGTGGAAGAAGTATTGTTTCCACTACAATCTAGAATGAACTCGGATGGAAACAAACCTGAGTTGTGTAAAAACTTTTCAAATTGTTGCACATAATATCCAAAAGTAAATATATTTTCATTAGTGTATGACACCACATCCAACAATGCTTTCAAAAACTATTTTGATTGGTTGAGAACTTGTGATGCCATTGTTTCTATCATGTTGCTCATGGCCAAGGTATTGTGTTTTTTTGTTGTATACTATCATCACCCTCAACTGTCACAAAAAAAAAGTGTATTAGTAATTACAAAATAGTTGAAATAGTAAACATTATTTAGTAATAATAAAATGTGTACTATAAATGACAATGCAGGGTTGATCTAATGCAACTTCGTCAGGTGCATTGCATTCAGCTAATTTTGCAACATGAACATTATGGTCACCTAAAATGACAACAAGACTTTTATTAATGTACAATGAATTATTTATAGGATAACAATGATACAACATAGTTGAAATAATGAAAAGAAAATATCCATTCTCACCAATGAAATTTGGATCCCTAGTAGATGGACTACCCTCACGTGTCCTTTGAAGTTGTAACACCTTCAAAAAATGTTTGCAGGTGTTGCTTTGGGTAGCCCATGGACAGTTGCAAACATGAAAATTTGGGCCGAATCTCTGAACTAAATACCATCGTTCTCTAGATGTTTGACTTCTAACCATGTAAGACCCAAGAATTATATTATTTGTGCAACATTCACTATTAGGTATTGTTATGGCCCTCTAAGTGGTAGCCAAAATTTCCTTCTCCTTCTTGTAATTTATCAAGAAGTATGATACTTACAACTTCCTCTTTTGTATAATGTGGTTCAATTCGAAACACCAATGTATACAACAAGTAATCCATTCTCCTTTTGTATTTTTTTCTTTGATAACACAAGTATCATGTCTTCAAGAAGTAATGATATGATTTTATGGATGCATTTGTATCCGCATGGATGAAGTTGTGGAATTTTTGTGACCACATAGCTTCACGCGGAAACAATAAAACTATTATAAATGGCCAAAAAATTGTTAACTCTACACATAGCTTCAAATAGAATCATAAGAACTATAACTAACACTTACCAATATGTCCTTCTTACAACCACATATTTCTAAAATATTCTTTAAAGATTATCTCCTCTTTAGACACCTCTATGAATTCGTCGACCAGAAAAAATGTCATGTGCTCATTATCAGTGATGTCACACATGATCTCACCTAGTCTCTAAAACATAATTGTCCCCACCTCCTTCTTCGCATATCTATAAATAAACATTTCATAGATAATAAGTAATGTAGAAAAACTAAAACCAACTCAAGCCTGTAAATATTGTATCGCAAAATGAAGAAAAAAAACCTGTAAATATTCTTTAGACAAGCCCTGCGAACATGCCAAATGCATAGCAAAACATGACTACTGAATACATCCCTAACACACAAAAAATGCTATTAGGGTTGTAAATTACATGCATAAAATTTATACAATAAAATGTTTGTAAATTTGTACCTTATAGCTTATATTTTAGAAGTTACATCATCTGTAATGAATGCATTGGCATGTTAATCCATATATTTCCTTTTCCCCTTATGTAGACTTCAGTAAGCCATGCATATATGTTGACAACTTTATTATGGGACAAAATCGCCCATGCAATGGGAATCCTAGCCTCTTGCTTGTAAAAAACAAGAAGCATGTATAATTGGTACTAAGGAAAATGTGTACATGAAAATATAGTTAGAATGAGAATCACATAAACACGCATATCCAAATATAAAATATAATTGAAAATGAGATAATAATTACCTTACCCCATATTATTAGTTTAGAATGTTGAATCCATTGCAATAATGGATATTTGGGAATGACAAACCATCATTTCAAGCATTCACGGTGTTTGAAGACCCATAATGAAAGGCACGGAAATCCCACACGACCTCTGATAATAGATAAATATATACCTCTCTATGACATGCCACAAGTTGATACTAGTGCTATTGTGTCGGTGATTTTGGGATCTAATGCACTTGACCCTCCTTCATGCATTCAATGCATCTTTCCTAATTATGCACTCATATGTTTTGTTGATAATCCTCACCAATTCTGGATCTGTGTAGTGCCTTTCGATAATGGTGTCGACATATATACCAGCAAGCAAAAGAGATTCAATGTATTTTTTACATTCAGCTAATAAATTAGGAGTGAAACCACTTAATGCATCTAAGCTTGTCCTTTGCACCATGGAAAAACTCACCGTTCATATCACAATGATACATATCATTGTATATGATATGTGTCACATCTAGTCTACTAAACATAACCATCACATTGAAATGGAACTGACATCCATGATTTTTTTGAAACCTCTTTATTCTTTCACTAGTATGTGGTTTGTTCCTCTTGTTGTTAGGGCCGTAAGTACACCAGTATCTAAAATAAAAGGAAATACAAAATTATATTAGATATTGAATATGAAAAATGTAGCACTAACATATGTGAACATTATTCCTAAGGTGTACCAAAGATAAAGTTAATATAAACAAACATGCAGTACATAATGGTAGCATGTGGTGCTCTGTATTCCACCGTATCCAGGATATCCTTTTCTGTTTTCATATGAATGTCGTCTCGATGTTATCAAAAATGCCTTCCCCTTTAATAAATGCATTGATCATTGTAAGAGGGATCACCACATAAAGATCCAAATGATCATTATCTTTGCCTATCGATGTCCATTCAAGATCGTTTTGTGAAAAATGAGATTTCCCATTTCCCAGGTCTTGAACATCTAGGGAAATTGATTGTTTTTACTTTGTCTTTCGAGGCATACCAAACAAAATCATGTAAATAAAAATGTATAAACAATAAGCATGGTATCGAACATATCAATATATAATGAAATATGACAAATGAAACATAAATATCATGTTCTTAAGATATTTGTAAACAAACTTGCATGGAATAATATACAGACTATATTTTTTGTAAACAAACAATACCCTAATATGATACTCGTAATGAAAATGTTATAGAGATGCATTATGTGGTATACACATTCTGTGTTTAATGTGTATATGGAAAAGTAGGAATGAGTATGTTTTTTTATGTGTACTATATGGTATACAAATTGTTTTTTATTGTGTGTATACGCCAAACAGAATAAATGGGATGAAACTAGTAACGATTATGTTTTTATGTCTATGTTGTGGTATATACAATGTTGTAAGTTTGTATATGCCAAATAATATAACAGGTTGATAGTAGTAATGACAATGTTTTTTTGTAAAATAATGTGGTATACACGTGTTGTGTTTTTTGTGTGTATGTCTCGAATGACGCCAACACCCTAATATGATACTAGTAATGAAAATGTTTTGGACACATATTATGTGGTATACACAGCATGTTTATATTGTGTATATGAAAAAATATAGCTATGTATGAAACTAGTAACGATTATGTTGTTATGTGTATTTTGTGGTAAACACATTGTCATTAAAAGTGTGTATATGTCAAACAATACAATGGGTTGATAGTAGTAATGACATTTTTTATCTGTAAAATAATGTGGTATACATAGGTAGTGTTTTTGGTGCATATATGTCGAATGACACCAACACCCTAATATGATACTAGTAATGAAAATGTTCTAGACACATATTCTATGGTATACATGGTCTGTTTATATTGTGTATACAAAAAAAATACAGCTATGTATAAAACTACTAACGATTATGTTGTTATGTGTATTCTATGGTCTACACACTATCATTTAAAGTGTGTATATGATAAGCAATACAATGGGATGACAGTACTAATGACAATGTTTTTTTGTAAAATAATATGGTATACACAAGCAGTGTTTTTTGTGTGTATGTGTTGAATGACTCCAACACCCTAGTATGATACTAGTAATGAAAATGTTTTGGACACATATTTTGTGGTACACACGGTTTAATTATATTGTGTATATGAAAAAATGAAACTAATAATGATTATGTTGTTATGTGTATGTTATGGTATACACATTATCGTTTAACATGTGTATATTCCAAACAATACAATGGGTTAATTGATATGTAAGCCCTCTACTTTGGAATTCTCAAAATCACAATTTGGAAATGATATTATTCTACTTTCTATTTGAAAATGACAGTTTGAGCTATTGAATGAATTATCTAAGCTATGGAATTAGAATTTGTAGAGAGAGATAATGAATTCTAGCACACAACACCAAGAATTTTACCCTGGAAACCCCCAAAGGAAGAAAACCATTCAAGAAGGGAAATTTTCTCTTTCTTCCCACATATATTGGCCAATTAAAATATATTAAGTTACAAAAATTACAATAAGTATGAAATGAAATTGACAATGTCTCACACTTCCTCTCAATTACTTGTTTGATATACCTTCAATCCCCTTGCTTCTACAAACTCAACGGCACTAAGAATACTTTGCTCACTTATTTTCATGCTTTGATGATCAACTCTCTCCTTCCTTTCAAGTATTTATAGCCCCTCCCATATCCTCTCGTGCACTGGAGGATGAGAAAGGTCGTGGAAGGGAAGAGACACGTACAAACCTTTCAATTATGGGACTGTTCATTCTTTAAATTTTATTTTTCCATCGAAAGAGATAGGACCACCACCTGATACATACCAATGATCATAGGACCGATGTGCTGGCTAGGGGGTGGCTACAGGACCGCCACCTTGAGGGGGGGTAGTTCTACAAACACCGCTCTGCACAGGGTGGCAGTTTTGTTAAAATACTGACTGAACCTTATTTTCTCCATTTTCTCCTTTTGGTGTTGGATGATCTAATAATCTAGAGTGATTTTGGATCCCTATGGATCATTAATAATAGTAATGACAATGTTTTTTCTATAATGCATATGTGTCGAATGACACCAACACCCTAATATGATATTAGTAATGAAAATGTTCTAGACACATATCATGTGGTATACATGGGCTATTTATATTATGTATATGAAAGATGTATTTTTGTATGAAACTAGTAATGATTATGTTGTTATGTGTATTATGTGGTATACACTCTATCATTTAAAGTGTGTATATGTCAAACAATACAATGGGTTGATAGTAGTAATGACAATGTTTTTTCTGTAAAATAAAGTGGTATACACAAGCTGTGTTTTTGTGCATATGTGTCAAATGACACCAACACTCTAATATGATACCAGTAATGATAATATTCTGGAGACGTATTATGTGGTATACATGATTTGTTTATAGTGTGTATATGAAAAAATGCAGTTGTGTATGAAAGTAGGAATGAATGTGTTTTTTATGTGTACTATATGGTATACAAGTTGTCTTTTATTGTGTGCATACACCAAGAAAAATAAAAGGGTTGATACTAGTAACAATTATGTTGTTATGTGGATTATGTGGTATACACACTCTCATTTAAATGGTGTATATGTCAAACAAAACAATTCAAATGATTATCATTCAAGAGATAAAGAGTCACCCATGGTTCAAAAATAACTTACCTAAGGAACTCACAGAAGGTGTAGGAGTAAACTACCAATATGATGATCCTAGTAACCTTCCTCGAATTCTAGAAGAAACTATCAAGATCTTAAAAGAGACAAAAATAGCCCCTCCACGATAGAATATTGTCGATCTTTTCTTGTGGGAGGAAGATGATAATGAGGAAAATGAATTTCAATCAAGGATTGAACAACAGCTAGAGGGAAGTGGAGAATATGATGAATATTATTATGATCCCAACTATGAGCATCCAAAACACTAGGAAGATCCAAAGAACTATGACGATTCCAAACACTATGACCCCAAATGAAGATTTTCAAATTCAAATAGAGTATTAGATTGTATAAGTTTATTTCCCTTTTTTCAAGCTTAGAAGTCTTGATTTCCCTAATAATTACAACCATAATCCTCTTATTGAGGTGTTTTATCCAAGTTTTTATCATCAATAACTTGGTAAAGGTTCGAAGGGAGCAAACATGTCTTACATAATATAGAAATCATTGTTTGTTGATTAAGAAAATATTGAAATAATCTAAATGTTAAATCTAAATATGTACCAACACAATGATATAAACAATTAAGTACAAATTTGATCCAAGTAAATAATCAATTTGAATTTGAAACCCTAGTTGCAAATGAATAAATAAAAATACTTAGCTAATTTGCAACGATGTCAAAGGTGTGTAGAGCTATAAAACTACTGGAATGGAGAGGCAAGATGTTGGAATCAGACCCAAAAAATCACAGGAGTGTTGTAAATGCCAGGACTAGGGTGTCTATGCCAGTTCAAGGGCATCTGGGGCATCAGATACCTATTTTGGGTGTCTATGACTGCTTAGAAGTTGTGAAAATTAGTTTTACAGGGTCACAAGATGTTCGCTTCTTGTTGCCTTTGATCGCATGTATGTCGTTACACTTCATTGTTGTTCACCTGAAACCTATAATAAGAAATGAGTACATGTAAAACCCCCAAAATACATCAAATACTAAAAAATAAAGATACAAAATGGGAGGTTGAACTGTCCTCGGCTATCAACAAAGTGAACTTATGATTGACCGTTGCGCTACATCTCAGACCCCATGCAGTTCTATGTGGTGGGTGTAAAATTGTGCTCTAGAAGGCTCTTATGCGGGTCACACTTGATAGTGAGCAATAGCTTGATGTAGAAAATGTAGATAGATGTGTGCATGAAACAATGAACTTCCCCTCTTATGAAGTGTATGTAGAAAAATGCAATCCCTTGCCCTTATGTGGATGTTATATGCATGCTTGAATGCTCTTGTAAATGCCTTGGATGCAACCCTAGGTGGAGATTGTAGGTGTTTAGTGCTTGGTCTTTTATTATGATCACATATCTTTGTATTTATATGATTCCCTTGGTTGAATTTCGTAATTAATCACTAAAATGCCTACTAGTAAAAATCAAGCTACACAAATGGCTAGAAAAGACCCAAAATATGTGAGCAAAGTACAAAGAGGTTGGGGGCTCCCAGAGGGAATAGGGACGCCTAGGCATTGGTGTCATGGCTAGGAGCTAGTGTCCAAAATGAGAAATTCTGAAGTATGAAAAGATAGACTGGGCAAGAAGGAGTGTAAGACCAAAAGAGGAAATAGAAAGCAAGCAAAGATGAATAAAGATAGTGATAAATTAGTATGTTTCTCACTTAGGAATCATATGAATAGTGGTATGTGATCAAGACTAGATAAATACCCAAAGTGCATGATTTATTGTCTAAATTTTCCCCCACTTTATGTTGTTGAGAGAATTCTCGATAATATATAGTAGATAAGATATATGTACCTGATAACCATGTAGATTGATGGCACAAAGCGTGGCGAGAGACAGGGAAAAGCGTGGAGTAATAAAAAAATGTGAAGCATGGAAGCTAGAGAAGAGGAAGTAAAAAAGTGATGATGATGACCCTAGGGGTGAAAGCGTATATTTAGATGGTGTGTTATACCTGTTTTTGATGTTGTTTGATGTGTGATGATGTATGATTGATGTGACTACCACTTCCCATAAGGACATACCTACAAAAGAGAAGAATGAATAAGTAGTCAAATATGTGTATATCAACATTTCGATCCTAATGAGTAAAAAGTGTGTAAAAATTATATAGAAATGCAAAAAGGAACATGTGCACTTGATCTGTGATGAGTGAAAGAGATAGAAAAGAATCTTGAAGATGTTATAGAAGAATGAGTTTTGTGGACAATCTCACATCAGTTGCGCTGAGTGCGATTATTTTGGGTGATCTCACGCTAAGTGCGGAAGAAGTGTAGGGAGAAAGGTATGGTGTTATTCTCCAACCTTTGAATGATTCCTGAAGTGTAAAAACCACTGAAGATGGTGTGTAAAAATTTGATCCAGTCTAATCCAACAGGAAAGTAGAAAAGAAGGTGTAGTGCATGCATGTAGAGTGCTAAAGGATTGTCTTTCCTATAAAATCTGTTGAGTAAATTATCAAAACTATACTAAAATGAGAAATGTTGTGTAACTGCCCCTAGTCACAGGTGTCCAGGAAGGGTCAAGAGCACCCAGGCGCTATTGTCTGGTGTTTGGCACTGGCGTTTGTGTTGTGTTGAAGACCCAAGTCAAGTTTTGGGTCTTTTCTGAGACTGAATACTATGTTGACTTTGAACTGACCTATGTTATATTGTGACTGTAGAATGATGTATAGGTTGACAGATTCACCCAATGGATTCCCCCCTTCATTTACGGTGCATGCGATGTCGTAAAGAGTATGCAACCCAAAGGAGGACCAATCGTTGTGCTGAAATTGATGCCCTACAGGGGGAGGGAGTGTGTTTGGTAGAAACCAAGGCACATACAAAAAAAGTGGATAGAAAACAAGTGTTAGTAAAACATGTAAGATATGTACGTAAGAAAACAATGTAGATAAGTAATAACATAGACAAAGTAGACCGTAAAATCGGGTTTCAAAAATGGGACATCACTCACAATGTTGCAAGACAATCGAGGCCGAGGTGGCCAAAAGCATATAATGTGCACACAAGACAAAGGTAAAATCATGCAAACAAAATCAAACAAGACAATAACAAGCAAGGTAACAGACAACCATGGTGGCACATAGTTCTTGCAAAGTAAATATTACACATGAAGCACCCGTTAGTATGTTAAACAAATAATAAAGTATGTCAAAACGTGTATGATCTGATATAATGTAGTGTGTTGATATGAATAGGAAGTAGTATAAACTAGAACAATAGCACTTAAAGTGTGTACAAAATTGGATGCCCCCAGGAGCCATTGTGGGATTGGTAATAGGTATTGTGCCAAGCATCCATAATGTGTGTATCGATCTACGTAAATTATATGAGCATAACTGAAAGACAAATGAACGTGCATGTCCATATAGAAAAGATAATGGCATACAATGTATCTAACTAACATAGTAAGCAAGATGTAACATGCGAGTATAAGTAAGCAAAAACAATGTGTAAAACAAGATATGTAGTATGTTGTGGATGTGTGAGATGGAATGGAATTCATAGTGAGTGTTATATGAGCCATGTTCCCCCCGAGTGGATGTGTATGAGTATGTATGTGATGAGGTTAATTTATACATACCCCCTCAGCAATCAAGAATAAACCATATAATAAGAATGCATCATCAGGAAATGGTTTGAATTTGTGAGCTATAAATATATGATCACCAAAGCCTAAAGCATAGAGAGTGATTGATTGTGGTGAGGTTCATTTTAGAATAAAACCCCTAGCAATCGATTTTGAACCACATAACTAGAGTGCATCATAGGGAAGTGTGTTGTGTTCACTGTATACAAAAGAGATATGTCATAAATGCGTGAAGTGTGGAATGTTATGTGGGGTTCATGAATGTAGTGAGCCCTTAACAGTTAAGTGTGAACCGTAGCACAAGAGTGCATCATCGGGTAATGACGATGAATTTTGTGTGTGTCAAGATGCATATGATGTGTGTGAAAGAGTAGATGCGAGGTAAGAAGGGAAATGATAGAAGTGTTAGACATGTGAGAATGCTAGAATGGGGGGTAGAATAAGTATGATGCCTCCCATGTGTGTGATAATGAATATGTTATCCGATGAAGGTGAAAGACAAAGGTCCTTTACTCGATGCTTGCGGAGTTAAAGGCATGTGACCATGCTCAAAGATGGGAAATGTATGAGAAAAATGTTGATCCGGTGAATGAGAGTTGTGTGCATGAGAGCTAGGAGGTGATGAATGCCTATGTGGAGGATACCATGAAGGTGATATGCACCTATATGAAGGAGACCGCGTAGGTGATGCGTACCTATATGAAAGAGGATGTGAAGGTGATGTGCACCTATATGAAAGAGAGTGAGGAGGTAATGAGCACCTATGTGAAGGAGACTATGGAATTGATGGAAACCTATGGAGAGGAAAGCATGGAGGTGATGTATACCTAGATGTAGGAGTTGTCTAAGCGGTGGACCTAGACTAATGTGATGGAGTAACAAATCGATGAGACCATGTAGGTCGTGTGTGAATAGGTAAGATAAGAGCAAATTTTGATTTAGATTCGAGAGGTCACAAGGACCTAGATGTTGTAGCGAGTGCAATGGCAACCTCAAGAGGAGGTTGTGACCATGGTGTGGATGGTGGAACACCATTAATAGCAATGACTTGTTTGTTATGAATGAACTTTAGACTTAGTGATTCATGGAGATAATATCTTGAGTTCTGTGGAGCCAGGGGAGACCTAAGATCATGTCACACCCTTCAACTAAAGGTGCCACTAGAAAAGACACAAGCATGGTGAGAGGAATGACAGTGATTGAAAGTTTTACAAAACCATATGATTTAGGAATCGGATATGAAATTTGTGAGAGGGGATAATCAATAGCGAAAATAAGTGTGATAGAACATATACTTACGTGAAATGATGGATCAACAACAGTGTTATAGATAGAAGTGGATCCAATATAACTAATAATGTGAAAGTGATCAGAAGAGAATGTAGCATGGTAGTCATGATCGGAGAAAGTAATGATCAGTGGATATGTCTCAGCATGAGTAACTATAAAATCAAGATCCCCCTATACAGGAGGAGTCATCATGCGATGTGTATGATTAGTTGAAGGTTCAGTCATTTGTTTGTCATGTTTAAAAGAGGATTGTTGAAGATTTTGAGCTTATGATTTTCATTGACAGATGTAAAATTCATAGGCTTAGGAAGCTCAATTGCATTATTATCGATAAGATCTTAAATAAGATTGTGAAGTTTGAAACATCGATATGTAGAATTTCCAACGCATTAATGATATCCGTACATGAAGTTCTCATTGTAATTATGGCCTTTAGGATGAGATGGGTCCAAATTAAGTGGAGCAAGCATAATAAGAATGCTCTCAACAAGTTATGGCAATAGCAGATGTGAAGCGACAATCAATTTTGTATATATACGCTTAAGCGGTTGCCATTGAATCTCTTTAGTATTAGATACAACATTGATAGTGGCTTTAGCTTCATTAGGTTTTGTAGATGGATTGAAAGTTTATTTACTTTGAAAACACGTAGAATATGAAGTTTGTTTCAGATACTTAAGCTTGTCTATAGATAAGAATTTAGTTTCGTGTAACTTAAGAGTATGACATAAATGATCAAATTAAGGAGATGTCTCAAAGATAAAACTCTCCTGGAGAGGTGGTAATATAATTTGGACAAATAGATATTGAAGCTCAGATTTTGTGAGTACATTAGACATCTTAGCTAAGTTATTATTTATATCGCAAGACATAATCCCCTAGATGTTCATTAGATCCTTGTTTAAGTTGTGTGATTTGAGCATAGGATATCTTAGAGCTGATATTAATAGAGAAATGAGCAAGAAAAGCATCGGCTAAATGCATAAAAAAGAGGTTACCGAGTGGACAAGTAGATCATAAAACCAACACATTGCATAATCATGGAGACTTCTAGGAAAAATATTTCCAAGTAAAGTGTGATCATCTGCATAGTATAGGCATGTTACATTAAATTCTCGAAGATGCTCTTAAGGGTCGTCATGGCCTTTGAAAATGGGCAACTTAAGAGTGACAAAATTAAGCAGAAGAAGATAGGCAGAAATGGTGGGTGCTAAAGGAGTGTGAATGAGTGAAGTGGAATCCAAAGATGGAGATGCATGAGAGGCAGCCAATTGAAGTTGGAAAATTTGAGTTAGTAAATCCTGATATAAAGAAGTTAAATCAAGAGTATTCGCAGAAGAGCCAGGTGGTGCATTAGAAGAATTAAGTTAAATGATGGGAGCGGTAGTAGTAGGAATGAAAGTGGGAATATGAAGGGGTTGAGTGGAGGACATGGCAGTTGAGGAAGAACCTACAAGAGGTGTTGAAGTAACATCACGATAGTTTTTAGCAACAATCAAAGCATGAAATCTCGCAAATCTTGATGAAAAATTGTGAGCTTGTTTAATTTTTCTTGGTCAACATTTGTGTCTTTATCATATGAGTGTTCTCTATCAGATGCTTCAATGTTTTTTAGAGGAACTTTTTGATAGTTAGCAAATGGATTATCAATTCCAACCATTTCTTTTGAAACCCTACGAGATGATGGAGGAATCTCAAGACTCTCAAAAGACCTAAAACAACCACAAGTGGTGACGGTCATAAGAAGAAAACCATGGAAAGAAGGTTGTAATAGAGTGACGGGTTCACCAAATGATTAAGCAAATATTGAAATAATATAAATTCTAAATCTAAATATGTACTAGCATAATGATATAAACAATTAAGTACAAATTTGATCCAAGTAAATAAGCAATTTGAATTTGAAACCCTAGTTATAAATGAAAAAATAAAAAGACTTGGTTGATTCGCAACAACGTCGAAGGTGTGTAGATCTAGAAAACTATTGGAATAGAGAGGCAGGATGTCGCAATCAGACCCAGAAAATCACAAGAGTGTCAAAAATGTCAAGACCAGGGCACCTATGTCAGGTTAGGGGTGCCAGAGACTGCTCAAAATCTATGAAACTCGATTTTGTAAGGTCGCGAGATGTTTGTTACTTGTCACCTTTGATCATTTGTATGTCATTACACTTTATTGTTGTTCACATGAAACCTACAACAAGAAAGAAACACATGCAAAACTCCAAAACCACATCAAATCCTAAAAACTAAAAATGCAAAATGGGAGGTCGCACTGTCCTCAACTATCAATAAAGTGAACTTATGACCTAACATTGCACTGTAGGTTAGACCCCATGTAGTTCTATGTTTGTGGGTGTAAAATCGTGCCCTAATAGGCTCTTATGCATGTCACACTTAATAATAAGTAATAACTAGATGTAAAAAATATAGATAGAAATATGCATGAAAAATTTAACTTCCCCTCCTATGAAGTGTATGCAGGAAAATACAGTCCCTTTCCCTTGTGTGGATGTTAGATAGATGCTTGAATTCTCTTGTAAATTCCTTTAATGCAACCTTAGGTGTTGATAGTAGATTTTAGTGTTTGGTTCTTTATTATGATCACATAGCTTTGTATTTATATGATTTCCTTGGTTGAATTCTGTAATTAATCACTAAAAGGTCAACTAGTAAAAAGAAAGATGCCTAATCGGCTAGAAAAGACCCAAAAGTTGTGAGTAAAGTGCAAGAGGTTGGGGGGCCTCCAAGGGCGGTGGGGGGGGCCTCAGCATGGCATTTGGATGGGCATAGTGTCTAGAATGAGATATGTCTGAAGTATTATGAAAAAAAGACAACACTGGGCAAGGAGTGTTGTAAGACCAAAAGAGAGGAAATAGAAAGCAAGCAAAGATTAATAAAGATTAGTGCCAATTAGGAGTCTCTCAGTAGGAATCATATGAATAGTGTGTATGCTGATCAAGACTCGATAAATACCAAAGGCCTGATTTTATTGTCTTAAATTTTCCCCACTTATGTTTTTGAGAGAATTTCGATAATATCTCGTCTTTAAAGATATATGTACCTGATAACCATGTAGATGCTGGACAAAGGCTGGCGGAGAAACAGGGAAACGCGTGTGTGGGTAATAAAAAATGTGAAGAATGGACGCTAGAGAGAGGAAAGTCAAAGTAAAAAAGTGATGATGATGGACCCAGGCGTGAAAAGCGTTATATTTAGATGGTGTGTTATACCGTTTTTGAGGTTGTTTGATGTTTGGTGATGATTGTATGATTGAGGTGACTCACACTTCCCATCCGGACATACCTACAAAAGCGAAGAATGAATAAGTAGTCAAAATGTGTTTATATAAACATTCGTACTAATAATGAGTAAAAAGTGTGTAAAAAAAATTTATAGTAGAAATGCAAAAAGGAAAACATGGCACTTGACTGTGATGAGTGAAAGAGATAGAAACGTATCGTGAAGTGTTATAGAAGAAGAGTTTTGTGGACAATCTCCCATCATTTGACGTGAGTGCGATTATTTGGGTGATTCTCACGCATAAGTGCGGAAGAAGTGTAGGGAGAAAGGTTATGGTGTATTCTCCAACCTGTGAATGATTCCTTGAAGTGTAAAAAACCATGAAGATGGTGTGTAAAAATTTGATCCAGTCTAATCAAACAGGGAAAGTAGCAAAGCAGAAGGTGTAGTGCATGCATTGTAGAGTGCTTAAAAGGATTGGCTTTCTATAAAATTGTTGAGTAAATTACAAAAACTATACTAAAATGAAAATGTCTGTGTAACTGCCCCAGTCACAGGTGTCCAGGACGGGTTCAAGAGCACCCAGTCGCTATGTGTCTGGGTTTGGCCTGGCGGTTTGTGCTTGTGTTGAAGACCCAGTCAAGTTTGGGTCTTCTTTTCTGAGACTGAATACATGTTGATTTGCAGACCATGGTCTCTGGACTGTAGAATGATGTCTGGTTGACAGATGCACCAATGGATTCCCCCCTTCATTACGGTGCATGCGAGTGTAAAGAGTTTGCAACCCAAAGGAGACCAATCGTAATGTGCTGCCTTGAATGAAAATGATGCCCTACCGGGGAAGGGCGTGTGTTTGGGAGAAAACCACGCACTACAAAAAAAGTGGATAGAGATAGAAACAGGTTAGTAAAACATGTGACGATATGTACGTAGACAACAATGTGATCCGTAAATAACTCGACAAAGTAGCCCGTAAAATGGGTTTCAAAAATGGGAAATCACTCACAATGGCAAGACAATCGAGGCGAGGTGCCAAAAAAGACATATAATGTGACACACAAGACAAAGGTAAATGCATGCAAACAAAATCAAAACACGCCACTAACAAGACAAGGTTAACAGACAACCATGGTGGCACATAGTCTTTGCAAAGTAAAAGTAAATATTACACATGATGCAGCACCCGTTAGTATGTTAAACAAATAATAAAGTATGTCAAAACGTGATACTGCTCTGATTAAATGTAGTGTGTTGATATGAATAGGAAGAGTAGTATAAAACTAGGAACAATAGCACTAACTTAAGTTGTTGTACAAAAATTGGATGCCAAAAGGCAGCCATTGTGGGATTGGTAATAGGTATCTGTTGCCAAGCATAATAATGTGTGTATCGATCTTACGTAATATATGGCATAAATGAAAGGACAAATGAAACGTGCATGTCCAATGAAAAGATTCAGGGCCTACAATGTATCTAACTAACCTAGTAAGCCAGATGTCAATGCGAGTATAAGTAAGCAAAAACAATGTGTAAAACAAGATATGTAGATGTTGTGGGATGGGTGTGAGATGGAATGGAATTCATAGTTGAGTGATATGAGACATGTACCCCCCGCCAGTGGATGGGGTATTTATGAGTAATGTATGTGATTGAGGTTATTTAACATACCCTCAGCAATAAGAATAAACCATAGACTAGAATGCATCATCAGAACTGTTGATTTGTGAGCTATAATATATGATCACCACGCCCAAGCATAGAGAGTGATTGATTGTGGTGAGGTTTCAATTTTTAGAATAAAACCCTAGCAATCGATTTTGAACCACATAACTACGAGGTGCATAATAGGGAAGTGTGTTTGTTCACTGTATAAAAGAGATTGTCATAACATGGTGAAGTGTGGATGTTATTGGGGTTCATGAATGTAGTGAGCCCTTAAAAGTTAAGTGTGGGACACCGTAGCACACGAGTGCATCTCGGGTAAGACCGTGATGAATTTGTTGTGGGTCAAGAGGCATTATGATGTGTTGTGAAAGAGTAGATGCGACGGTAAGAAGGGAAAATGTTAGAAAGGGTTAGACCTGTGAGAAGCTAGATGGGGGTGGTAGGATAGAATTAAGTATGATGCTCCATGTTGTGCTGATTAATGAAGATGGTTATCGATTGATGAAGTGAAAGACAAAGGTCCTTTATCGATGCTTGCGGAGTTATTAAAGGCATGTGACCATGTCAAAGATGGGCATGTAGAGAAAACGTTGTCTCGGTGAATGAGGAGTTTGTGTGCATTGAGAGCTAGGAGGTGATGATGCCTATGTGGAGGATACCATGAAGGGGATCTGCCCCTATATGAAGGAGACCGCGTAGGATGCGTTACCTATATGAAAGAGGAGGTAAGGTGATGTGCACCTATATGAAAGAGGAGTGAGGAGGTAATGAGCCACCTATGTGAAGGAAAGGAGACTATGGGATTGATGGAAACTATGAGCGGAGCATGGAGGGATGTATACTAGAGGTGGATGTGTCTAAGCGAGGGACCTAGACTAAGAATAATGTGATGGAGGAACAACGATGAGCCCTGTAGGTGCTGTGGAAGAGGTAAGATCAGAGCAAAATTTTGAGTTAGATAGAGAGGTAACAAGGGACCTAGATGGTTGTAGCGAGTGCAATGGCAACTAAGGGAGGTGGACCCTGGTGTGGATGGGGAACACATTAATAGCAGACTTGTGGTTAATGAATGAACTTAGATAGTGATTCATGGAGATAATACTTGAGTTTCTGTGGGAGCAGGGGAGACATAAGATCAGTTACACCATTCAACAAAGGTGCCACTAGAACCCCCCCCCCCCCCAAGACACAAGCATGGTTAGAGGAATGAAAGTGATGAAAGTTTTACAACCCATATATTTAGGAATCGGATATGAAATTGGAGAGGGGATAGGGGGATAATGCAATATCGAAAATAAGATGTGATAGACATATACTCCGTGAAATGATGGATCAAAACAGGGTATAGATAGAAGTGGACCAAGTAGAACTAATAATGTGAAAGTGATCAGAAGGAGAATGGGTAGCATGGTCGTAATGCTCGGAGAAAGTCATGACTGTGGCGATGTCTCAGCCGAGTAACTATAAAAATCAAGATCCCCCTATACAGGAGGAGTCATCCTGCGATGTGTTATGATTACGTGAAGGTTCAGTCATTGTTTGTAATGTTAAAAGAGGATGTTGAAGATTGGAGCTTATGTTTCATTGACAGATGTAAAATTCATAGGACTTGGAAGCTCAATTGCATTATTATCCGATAAGAGCTTAAAAAGATTAAGTTTGAAACATCGATATGTAGATTCCAACGCATTAATGAGAGCGTACATGAAGAAGTTCTCCCTTGTCCTTCTGGCCTTTAGGATGAGATGGGTCCAAATTAAGTGGCGCACGATAATAAGAATGCTATTAACAAGTTATGGCAATAGCAGATGTGACGCGACAATAAATTTGTATATATACGATTAAGCGGTTGCCATTGATCTCTTTAGTATTATTCCAACATTGATGAGTGCTTTAGATTCATTAGGTTTGTAGATGATTGAAAGTTTAAGTTACTTTGAAAACAGTAGATATGAAGTTAGTTAGTTTCAGATACTTAAGCTTGTCTATAGATAAAGAAGTAGTTTCGTGTAACTTAAGAGTATGACATTAAATGATCATTAAGGAGATGTCCAAAGATAAACTCTCTGGAGAGGTGGTAAATATAATTTGGGAAAATAGATATTGAAGCGCAGATTTTGTTGAACGTACTTAGACATCTAGCTAAGTGCTTATTTATATCGCCAAAAGAATAAGCCCTAGATGTCCATTAGATCCTTGTTATTTACAGTTGTGTGATTGCGCTGGATATCTAGAGCTGATATTAATAAGAAATGAGCAGAAAGAATCGGCTAACTGCAAATAAAAAAGAGGTTACCGAGTGGCCAAGTCAGATCAAAACCAAAACACATTGCAATCATGGAGGACTTCAGGAAAAATTGCCAAGTAAAGTGTGGATATCTGCATAGTATAGGCATGTACATTAAATATTCTCGAAGAGCTCTTAAGGGTCGTCATGGCCTTAAAAGGCAAACTTAAGAGTGACAAATTAAGCCGGACGCAGACGGCAAGGAAATGGTGGGTGCTAAAGGAGTGTGAATGAGTGAAGGGAATCCAAAGATGGAGATGCATGGGAGGCAGCCAATGAAGTTGGAAAAATTTGAGTTAGTAAATACTGATATAAGAAAGTAAATCAAGAGTATTGCCGAAGAGCCAGTGTGCATTGAGAAGAATTACGTTAAAATGATGGAGCGGCGAAGTATAGGAATGAAAGGTGTGAATATGAAGGGGTTGAGTGGGAGGAATGAGTTGAGGAAGAACTACAAGAGGTGGAAGGAACATCACGATTAGTTTTTAGCACAATCAAAGCATGAACTCCTCTCCAATCTTGATGAAAAAATGTGAGCTTGTTTAATTTTTCTTGGTCAACATTTGTGTCTTTATATATGAGTGTTCTCTATCAGATGCTTCATGTTTTTTAGAGGAAACTTTTTATAGTTAGCAAAGGATTATAATTCCAAACCATTTCTTTTGAAACCCTCGAGCTCTGGTGGCATCTAAGAATCTCAAAAGACCTAAAACACCACAAGTGGTGGTGACGGTCATAAGAAGAACCCGGGAAAGAAGGTTGTCAATTAGGAGGAAGGGTTCACAAATATGATTAAGCAAATATTGAATAATATAAATCTAAATCTACATAGGTACTAGCATAATGATATAAACCCATAAAGTACAAACTTTGATCAAGTAAATACGCAATTTTTTTGTGAAAAAAAATTTGAAACCTAGTATAAATGAAAAAATAAAAAGACTTGGTGATTCGAAACAACGTCGAAGGGGTGTAGATCTAGAAAACTCTTGGTAGAGAGGCCGGAGTCGCATCAGACCCAGAAAATAAAAGCGTGTCAAAATGTCAGACCAGGGCACCTATGTCAGGGGTAGGGGTGCCAGAGAGAAGACATGCTCAAAATCTATGATGAACTCGATTTTGTAAGTCGCGAGAATGTTGGTTACTTGTCACCTTTGATCATTTGTATGTCATTAACTTTATTGTTGTTCACATGAACCTACAACAAGAAAGAAACCATGCAAAAACTCCCAACACCACATCAAATCCTAAACAAAAATGCAAAATGGGAGGTCGCATGTCCTCAACTATAAATTGAAGGTGAACTTTAGGGACCTAACATTGCACTGTAGGTTAGACCCATGTAGTTGATGTTTTGGTGTAAAAGCGTGCCCTAATGGGCTCTTATGATGTGCACTTAATCATGAAGTAATAACTCAGATGTAAAAAAATCTAGATAGAAATATGCATGAAAAATTTAACTTCCCCTCTATGAGTGTATGCAGGAAAAGACAGTCCGTTCCCTGTGTGGATGTTTAGATAGATGTTGACTATCTTGTAACTTCATTTAAGCGCAAACCTAGGTGTTGCTAGTAGATTTTAGTGTTTGGTCGTTAGATGATCACATAGCTTTGTGTTTAATGATTCCTTGGTTGATCTGTATATATCCTAAAAGGTCAACTAGTACAAAGAAAGATGCCTCCTAATCGGACTAGAAAAGACCAAAAGTTGTGAGTCCGTAAAGTGCAAACGGTTGGGGCCGGTCCCCACGGGGCGGGGGATCTAGGCAGTGGCATCTTGGATGGGCCACTAGTGTCCGAATGAGCTCTGTTGTGCAGTCTCCCCCGCCCCCCGGGCCCGCGTGTCAGACCAACAGAGGACCCCCGCCCGCCCACCAGATGGCCACGCTAGTGCTTGCTAGTATTTTTCTCGCTTAGGAAGCATTATGCTCGTGTCTGTGATCAGGACTCTATAATGACCCCCCAGTGTGTGATTCGTGTTTATGTTTGTTCACTCTAAGCTTCATCCCCTTGGCCCCTGTCGGGGCTGTGATCTAAGCTCTGCCCCCAGGTTCAATCACGTCACTAACTGCCCTTCCAACGCGTCTGTTCACGCTCTAAGCTCACTCTGCCACAGGCCCTGTAACCCTAAACATATCAGAGCAAAGAGGAAAAACCATGAACCACTCAGCTGGCCTGCAGGACACTGCCCCCGCGGTGCTTGGCAACATTCAAAGCCGGAATGACTTGTGTCGGAATCGCAGGAAAAGGAGGGCTCTGGAGGACCTAGTGGGACTAGCGCACCTAAGAAGGGACTGGGGTGGTTGGGGCACTCTGGTTTGCCAATATAGGCACACTAGTCTATGTCACATCCTTTGCCCTTGATCTTCTACAGGGTTGGGAGATGGTTCTCGATCCCCTTTTTGGTGGTTAACTGTCAGATTTCCTTACCACTTCAACTGTCACCATAAACTAAGAGAAGGCACTACTTGCCACGACAAAAACCAGATCACTCCTAAAAAAAAACTGATATGCCTGGTTTGTGACTGACCTCATCTACCCAATGGTGGACTTACTAAGTGTGCCTACATCTCATACCAATGCAAGTCTCTGGTACGTGTGTATGAACATTCCCGAGGTTACTTTGTTTCCGTCACACTTTGTTGCCCTGGCGAGCCCATCCTCGTGTAGCCCCTGTCTCGCATGTGTTCTGAACATGGCCTCGCCTCCCCGCCCTCTGCAGCGTGACTGCAAACTTTCCCTAGCTTATGCCTGGTGCTGGAGCTATAATATATGTTCGCGGCTCCCCCTGTGTCGCTGGATTGCCCCCCCTCGCTGCATGATCGTCGTACGCTGATGTTCGTCCCCTTATGGTCTCCTAACTTCTCGTCTCGGGTTATTTGATCTAATTTGTACTTATACCCTGAAACTGCCAACCTAAGCAATATCCCGCTGTCCAACTGGCTAGCACGAGCCCAAACGGTGTCGGACCAGTGGACAACGGCCTGGGGCCCCCCTCGTCGGATAGCGCCACCCCCCAGGCACCACAGCCCTAATTGGGTGCCTAGTGCGGCTCCACTCCGCCTCCTGCCAGCCAGGACTGGGCCTGTGGCTGTGGGTACAAGAGGTTAGTAATGACGAATTAAAACAAAACACGCTGGCCCCGCTGGGGGTTAGTTAGTACTTTCGTCACTCACAAACCCTCTCACTCGTCGTCTCGAGCCGCTAACTTAATGTCTACCGTGCAACTTTTGTGTCTCCTTTTTCCCCCACTTTATGTTAGTGCGTGGAGGAAAGAGCCGCTAATATACAGTGATCGGATGTGTACCTGATTTCCATGACGGGTCGTCGCCCGATCCACAGGACCTAGGCCAAAGGTCTGTGGTGGACTGCCAACCAGCCGAGGCCCGTGGAACACCACGCATGAAACTGCGCCACACGAAAAGTGATGAGAGTGACCCTAGGATGGAATGCATGTGATTGGTTGTGAGTGTGATTTGATTGCATGGTTCTAGTCACGTATTGTTCAGCCGACGTGTGTTGTTCTCCCATTTGACTGTATTTCTCATACGGCCAGGACCTAATCCAATGTCAAGAAAGAGAGTGTAGAGGATATCCGTACTGTGATTTTTTGGGCAATCCCATGTCATAGGCCGAGGAATTGTAGGGCGGAAATTCTCGGTGTCCTCCAAACTCTAACTATTTCCCTGGTATGTGTGTAGATATCTTGTACGCCCTAGTTTTTAGGCAAATGTGACACTATTGGCCCCACGTAGTGTCGAGAGGTAAATTCCCTGTCCTCAAGTCTTTGTACCACTACTCTCCCTCGCAAGCAAGGACACCAGTCGGTACCAAGCATTAGTATGGATTCGTAGACCTTGCTTGAACTACTCCTATATAGAAAAACTGAACCGGTTTGTAGAATCTTGTTTAGTATGTAAAACCCCCCAAATGAATTGCCCCCCTCTGGGGGCGCATGAGATGTCATTGAGAGGAGACATTCGGCTCCAAAAGCGGACCCAACTGCATCTTACGTTGTAACCCTGGGAAGTGCTGGTAAAAAACAAGGCACACACAAAAAGACGGCTACCGAAGAAAGCGTAAAAAACATTCTGCATATGAAAAACATGTGTGTAAAATACCAAGCGATGGATGAATGCAAAACACAAAGAAAGAAGACACAGTAAACCCACATAGAGTGGGGGATACAAACATGGGGCAGCACTCACGATGTCGTAAGACATGCCCGGCCCTATATGGTCATAAAAAAGCAAACAAGTATGCCACACCACACATAGGAACCGGCCTACATTATAATAAACCAAAAAAGCAGCCCATTTAACAAACAAGTATGGAAATGGATCCATGTATACATTGTTGCACATGGACGCACCCGTACTATGCTAGACCTAAAAACTAGCGTCTAAAAGCATTTACGTTAAGTAATGTAAAGTGTTAAGTAAAAACAACTGAAATAATAGCACCGATAGTAGAAAGAGCCCAAAAGGTGGCGGAAAAGTGGAAAAAGGACTGGGGCACCCCTAGTAGGATAGCGCCACCCACAGGCACCCCAGCACTAATCTGGGTGCCCTAGTTGAGGCTAAAATAACGCATCATGACAGAAATTGACTGGGCATGTGGGTACAAGAGGTTAGTAATGACGAATTAAAACAAAACAAGATGGCCAAAAGATGGGGGTTAGTTAGTACTTTATTCACTAAAAAACCCTCTAAATAGTAGTATGAGAGCAAGACTAAATAATGTCTAAAGTGCATAATTTTGTGTCTACATTTTCCCCCAATTTATGTTGGTGAGTGGAAAGATCGATAATATAAAGTAGATAGAGATGTGTACCTGATTTCCATGAAGAGTGTAGTAGAAACGCATCAAAGGACTAGACAAAAGTGTGGAATGACAAAAAGATCGAGGAAAGTGGAAACTAAAGATGAAAAATGCGCAAAAGAAAAGTGATGAGAGTGAACCTAGGATGGAATGCATGTGTATTTGTTGTGATGTGTGATGTACTTGCATGGTTAGTAAAGTATTTGTTATCACGAAGTGTTGTTGTTATCCCCATTTGACTGTTTATTTCTCATACGGCCAGACCTAATCCATGTCAAGAAAGAGAGTGTAGAGGGATATCCTGTACTGTGAGTTTTTTGGGCAATCCCATGTCATAGGCCGAAGAATTGTAGGGAGGAAATTCTCTGTGTCCTCCAAACTCTAACTATTTCCCTGAATATGTGTGTAGATATCTTTGTACGCCCTAGTTTTTTAGGCAATGTGACACTATTGGCCAAAGTAGTGTAGAGAGGTACATCCACTGTAACCTCCAAGTCTGTAACTACTTCCCTAGAATGCCAAGGACACCATGTCCTGTAAAAGCCATTATGTATGGGATTCATAGACTTGCTTGAACCTACTCCCTATATATAACTAAACTGAACCGGTGTAGAATCTATGTTTTAGTATGTAAAACCCCCCAAATGATGCCCCCCTCTTTGGGGGCGCATGAGATGTCATTGATAGGAGACATTCGGCTCCAAAAGAGGACCAACTGCATCTACGTTGTAACCCTGGGAAGTGCTTGGTAAAAACCAAGGCACACACAAACAAGAAGGCTATCGAAAGACAAGTGTAAATAAACATGCATGCATATGAAAAACATGTGTAAAATACCAAGCGATGTATGAATGCAAAACACACAAGAAGACAAAGTAAACCACATAGAGTGGGATACAAACATGGGGCATCACTCACGATGTCGTAAGAAATGCAAGGCCATCATGGTCATAAACAAGCAAACAAGTATGCACACCAAACATAGGGCAAGGCCTACATATAATAACAAACAAAGCAGACAATTTAACAAACAAGTATGGAAATGGATATCCATGTATAACAATTGTTGCACATGAAGCACCCGTAATCATGATAGAAATATAACTAGTATGTCAAAAGCATTTATAAGTAAGTAATGTAAAGTGTTAAGTAAAAAATGAAATAATAGCACCTAGAAGAGACAAATGTGGATGCCCCCAGCGACCAGTATAGGAAGAGTAGATGTCGAGAGTCCATGTTATGTGTAAGAGACATGTATCTGTGATCACAACTAGAAAAATATGTGAACGTGCATGTGTGGATGATCTAGATAAACGACATACAAGTAATTGAACTAGAATGTGTAATAAAGTGACCATAAAAAATCAAAGTAAGCAAGAATAAAATCAACCATAATATGTAGTATGTTGTGGATGGATGGAATGTAATGTAAAATAGAATGATAGGAGCCACATGCCTCCTGAGTGAATGGAAGTATATGCAGTTAGGTTCATTTTTCCCCATCAATAGTCAATAATGAACCGTAAACGAGAGTGAGTCATCGGGAAATGGTCGAGTAGTGTTTGTTATGTTTACCACGTTATGATGAATGTGTATACGTACTGGTGATGATATGTGATATATAGAGGTGATGTAGCCTATAGCGTATACCACTACAAGATGGAATAAAGCAAGTGATGATTTAACCTATAACATATGTCATTATTCTAGAAATGTCGCATGATGAAAGGTCGAATGATAAATGTGTGGTGAATTTAAGGTCCATTTGATTTGTAAACCCTCGACAATCAAGTATGGACTAATGAACTAAAGTGCATCATCCGGCAATGAGTACAACGCATAGAAAAAAATATAGTATATGTAATGATAAAAGATGACCATGTGATGAGTATAATGTGTAAAGACACGATATTTAGAATGTATAACATGCAATGTACTAAGTGGTATGTGTGTAGATAGACTAGGAATGTAATGCTAGACTCCTATGTGGTGAAGACTAGGATGAAATATGATGTGTAAATGCGCAAATGTGGAAATGTTGTAGACTAAAAATAGAATGTAACGTGTGAGAAGCGTAATGTGGGATGAAACAAAACGTTTAATGTTTATAGTGCAGTGTGTGGGTTCATGTGTAGTAATCCCTCAACAGTCAAGTGTGAACCGAAGCACAAGAGTGTGTCATTGGGTAATGACACTAGAATGTATGATTAGTATGCCTAATGCGAGGAGATGAATGTATGTGAATGTAAAAAGGATAAACGTGACTATGCTAAGATGAGGTGGGGGGAGGTGAAGTGTTATTCCCCCAAGTGCATGTGAATGAATGACTTATCTAATGATGGTAAAGGATGGAGGTCCACCATCTGATGTAGGAGATAAAAGCATATGATCATACTCTAATAATGGAGGTATGGTAGACAGACGTTGTAGTGGTGAATAAATTTTGTGCACATGTGAGGGATGAATTTATGAAGAAGGTTATGGCATCAAAAAAGGTTTCGGTGATGGAGATCTACGTGATGCATAATGTAAAGGTGAAGAAGATCTGCGTGGAATAAACTGAGGTGGTGATCTATGCCGAGATGCAGTAATTGTCCTAGGAATGGGTTGATACTGATGCATAGGACTAGTGGAATGATGTGGTGTTGGCTAGATTTTCTGCATAGCATCAAACCTAGGCAGTCATGAGATAAATCTCCCTCATTTAACCGGTGAGGCTCCCGTGTCAGATTTGTCAATAAAAATGTGTTATTATCTATCAGGGGTTTTACTTTAACCACTTAGTTCATGAACCATAACTAAGAAGTTCTACAGCAAGTACGCAGCTGTTTAAGAAAGGAAGTATTTTATAGACGAAGGAAGTAAAGGAAATACAGAGAAGAAATGGAGAAGATGTGCATCCCAATTAGTAGATAGCAAATCTAATTGCATGCACATAGAAGAAACTAAATAGAAATGAACACACAGAATTATAAAACAAAGGCAGCTCTAGATCCAGATCTAAAATAACACAAAGTCTATTAAGAGATCTGAGATTAAAAGCAAGAAACACAGTACACCATGACACAAAGTTCTCCTGAAACCTGCTCCTTTGTATTCCTTTGCTCCAAGTTGCTCTTAGGGGTTCAACACAAAGTCTAGAACACAAGATTGCTGCTTACAAATTCTGATTGATTCTTAACCCGAAGGTTCTTCCTCTACTTATAGAATGTAGAGGGGCAATTACAAGTTAGAAGCTTTAGTTGAACTGGCACATGTGGAAGTCGGATGAAAGAAACAACTGGCAATCTCCATCCTGGAATTCCCCTTTGCATGACATGTATGATTTGCAACTAAAAATAGAACCTTCTATTTTGCACGTCCGCCACCTATCTCCAAGTAGTTGACTTCTTCAAGTAATGGCTTTTAAACCAATCACTTAAGTTGTATAATTTAATTGATCACTCAATTACCTTGTCGGAGGAAAGAAGAAGGAAGAGGAAAGCTGTAGTCTTGTCCTTTTTCATGTCTACATGCAGCTGATTCAAACTGGATCTGGAAGCGGCTGGAATTGACTAGATCTGGAATTGGAAATGACTGGATCTGGAAACAACAAGTTGGATCTGGAAACAGCTGGATTTTACCTTCGCCTTGTCTTCTTTTTTATCCTTGAAGCTTTTGCAGTTCTTCTCCAATACATGCATCAATGCATTGTTTGTCGTAGATAACACATCATCCTTATTTTTAATTGCATATGAGCAATTAAAAATCCTGGAAAGTACTCTGGATGAATGAAAATTCAATGAAGGCTTCAACTGGAAGGTGGGAGTATTTGCACAAGATCTTGGAAGGAATTTTCCACGCACTGACTTCTTCACGGGCTACATTCGAAACAAGAGGATGAAGCCTTTGTGCCGGAAGCCTTTGCAACTATAAGATCTCGATCTACATCTGCATATGGATTTGCATCTGCATCTAGATATGGATCTGCACCTGCATAACAAACTTTGGCAACTGGGCTATGGATGGAAAAGCTGCAACTCGAATAATTCCACTGCTTTTAATCTGCACGCATGAGTGAAGTCTTTCCTGCTCTGGATCTGTCTATCAATTCAGCAAGAGGTTCTGAGCCTAGATCTATGTCTCTAATATCTACAAATTTAGAAGTGATGCATGACTCCGTTGTGCTTTCTTTTTCATCTTTCTTCGTCATAGCTTTGTCTATAGTTGTCTGAATAATTCTTTTTCTTCTTACTTGGCCAAATTTCTTCAATACTGGTGTAGATCTAGGTATTTCTTTAGATTCAAAGGATATATGCAATGTATTGGACATTGATCAAAGCTCATTTTCTTTTGTAAAACACCTGTAATGAATTTTTATGCTAACAATTATGTAGACAAAGATCAACCTCCTTCAAAGCATGCGCCAATTTTGGAAGCTTTTAACCTTGTTGCCACCTTGCCTGAGCAAAATCCTTCTTCAAATGGGGCGCACTTTTCCTCTTGGCTGCAATTCTTTACCTGTGAATTAAACAATTCACCCATATGGCAGCCCATGCTTATATAACTCTCACAATTCTATAATTAATAATTGCCCTTCCTATTCCTAGCAATTAATTAATTAAAAATCAAGCTTTTCTCTTTTAAATATAGCATGTTTAAGGACAGCCATCCAATCACTTAAATTAATTCAATTTAATCATCCACACTTCACTTCACTTAAGCTTCACAGTGTGCTTTGACCATAGCCACTGAAAATAGGAATTAATATAATCATTTAATACTTTAAAAAGCATTAATTCCTTCTCAAAAGGGGCTGCATTAAATAAATTAAATTTATTTAATTTTGAAATTCTATTTTTAAATTCCTTATGTCCACTTCCCTTTGTTGACTTTTCCACAAGCCAAAGTTGGGTGAATAAATATTAACAAATATTTATTTAATGCATTATTATTCACCCAAGGTGGGTCGCACTTTTTGCATAATAGAATTCTATTTTTAAGAATTTTTCACAATGGGATTCTTTACCCTGCAAGGCAGCCCCGGAAATCCCATGATCCACTTAAGTGATTTGACTTTGACAATGGGATTATTTACCCTACAAGGCAGGCAATAAAATCCTGTGATTTCACTTAAGTCACTTTTCTTTTATTTCGCCATGGGAATTTTTACCCTGCAAGGCAGGCAATAAATTCCTGCCTGCCTGCTGCCTCTAATTTTCCCACTGCAGTTTAAGTGAATTTTATATCACAGGAAAAAGTACCCTGCAAGGCAAGCAATAAAATCCCACCTGCCTTCTGCTTCTATTTTCCCCACTACAGCTTAAATCCTTTGTTTCCAAAAATGCGCCCAACCCCACAGGGGCTTTTCTGTGCACGAATTCACTTTTTCCCAGTGATCCAGACCTCTGATGGTGACTTCCTCCAGGCATAACGTGCATATATGTTCTCCAGCTGCTCCAGGCCAAAAATCGGGCTTACCTGGCAAAGGAATTGTTCTAGAGAAATTTCACAGAAAATGAAACGAGAAAACACAAAAACACGAAAAATTGCCAAAAGTCACAAATAAAAGCCCAAAACTTATTCCAAGTTAAAACCCTTCTGGTACATAAGAATAATAACATGTTTGATCGTAACAGAGTTAAAACAAAGCGCAAATAGCCTCATACGAGGCTTAAAATAATTAAATACAAATTTTCCGCAGACAAATCCCGACGACAGAATATAACAATTTTGGGCATTTGGGTATTTGGCAAAAAAGGCTAATATGGCTCTTTGGGAATATCTTGAAACAATACAAGAACTTTCAGGCAATAAAAACACAAAACAACCCATTATTTTAAAAGTATGAAATTTTTTCGGATAGGGTAGTCACAAATTTCAGGATGAAATCTAGGGACACCATGTGGTCATGTAGTTGATGCTCAAGTAGGTGAGTTAGGGGTAGATTGCACTTCGAGTAACATAGGATGTGATGTGATAAAAGAAGTGGGTGATGTACTAGCTATTTTGTGAGGAGATGATGACCATGGAGTAGATGGAGGGACGTCATCGATACAAATGACCTGGTTGTTGTAAATGAATTTGAGTCATGAATGATGCATGGAAATGATAAATTGAGAGCGATGAATCCAATTGAGGCCGAGAATCGTGTCGTATCCTTCAACTGTGTTTCCAACGAAGAAAGGTACAAGCATAGTAATAGGACCAACCATAACATGTAGTTGAACGATGCCAAAGGGATTTTTGAATGGATACTCAATTTACGATTGAGGATATTTGATAGCCTTAAGAAGTGAAATGGAACATGTGTTAATGGGCCATGATGGGTCAACCTTAGTGTTGTTAATGGAGGTCAAGCCAATAGATGCATTGATGTGTAAATGATTAGATGCAAACTTAACATGATAATCGATGTTGGAAAATGATTGGTGGTGAAGCTTCAGTGTTAGCAACTAAGGAATTCAGAACTCCTGAACTAGGAGGTGATACCGTATGATACGCATGGTTAACAGAGTCTAGTGTCTGCGTGTCACGTTGTTGAGAGTCATTTTTGGAGACCTTGAGTTTACCCTTATCGTTGTTTGGGGTAGAGTTAATAGACTCTACGAACTCTAGTTTGTTGTTGTCAATTAGATCTTGGATGATTGTTTGGAGTTTAAGGCATCTATTTGTATAATGTCTCACACATCCATGATAATCACAGTAGAAGTTCTCATTGTAGTTCCTACCTTTTGGTCACGAAGGGTCTAACTTGAGTGGTGAGGGAAGGGTAATAAGATTTCTCTCAAGAAGTTGTTTCAATATAATACGTGGAGCCATTAGAAAGCTGTTAAACATGCACCGAGGTTGTTGCGAATGAACCTCCTTACTAGGAGTGATTGCCTTGACAGTGATTTTAGTGTCGGTTGGTTTAGTTGTAGATGGTTTGAATGTCGTCTTGTTAGGAAAACAACCGAAGGACGAAGCCTATTCTTAATACTCAAGCTTTCCTATGGATAGGAGTTTGGTCTCATGAAGCTTAAGAGTATGAAACAACTAATAAAATGAAGGAGAGGTATCAAAGAGAACACTCTCTTGTATATGTGGTAATATACTCTGAATAAATGAATCTTGAAGCTCAAAGTCAGTAAGCATGTTTGTCATCGTATCTAGATTGTTCTTATACCTCAAAACATAGTTAGCTAGATGTTCATTTGAGCCTTGTTTAAGTTGTGCTAGCTGAGTGTAAGAGATCTTGGAGCCAATATTAATGGATAAATGAGTAACAAATTCATCAATTAAGTATGTGAATGAATTTACAGAGTGAACAAGTACGTCATAAAACTAACGCATCGCATAATCATGGAGACTACGAGGAAAGAGATTAGCTAAAAGTATATGATCATAAGCAAAGTCAAGACAAGCGACATGAAATGCTCTAAGGTATTCTTGTGGGTCACCATGCCCATTGAAAATGGAAAGCTTAGGGGTGACGAAACTAGGAGGAAGTGGGTAAGTAGAGATGGTAGGTGCAAATGGGGTATGCAATAACAAGGTAGAATCTAAAGACGGTGATGCATGCGAAGTGGCCTGTTGGAACTTACGAATTTGAGCTTGAAGATCGTGATAAAAAGAAGTCTTGATTGCCAACAGATGATACTTTTCATACATGAGAAACTAAGGGTGGCATAAAATGATTGGTAGGAGTAAGAAAAGAAATGGGAATAGTTGAAATAGGAGGAATAGTAGAAGCATGCGGCTGAGTAGTAATAGAAGTGGGTATGGCGGTAGAAGCAATGAGTTCCGCCAAGTTAGTAGGTTCCTCATGAGCAACATGTAAAAGTAAATCTAGATCTTGGGGATGCTCAACAAGGTGAACATTGATGACTTTAAGATGAACTTCAGTAAACTCCTCATGAGATTGAGCCATGAAAAAAGGGGAATAAACCCTAGAATGATAATGTGAAGAGGGAGATCCTAGAAGCGTGAATGATCAAGTCAGGTTCACCAAAATGATTAACTAAAATTGGAAAATGTGGGGATATTTAATATAAGCTATGAACGGTTATAAATAAGGGTAACTTAAATGACAATGGACACCAACTATTTAGACATTGGGTACGGGGGTACTTTGATGTGGCAAAAGAAAATGCTAAAAATAATGTGCTTGAGAGACGAGGAAAGACCCCCAATTTTTAGACATAATGGTATGGTGGTACTTCGAGAGTGGCATAGAAATAAATGAAATAATATAAAAGTAAGAATTCCTAATGCTGTTGAGTCACGACCCAAAGGACGGATCTGGAGGATCTAGAAGGACTGGAGCACCTCGGAAGGGACTAGAGCACCTACTAGCACTTTGGTCTATAATCCAATGGGAGTTCCAACTGGTCTATGTTACATATGATGAAAATGACCTATGCAAGGTTGGGAGATGGACGGGGGTCCGTTTTTATATGTGTCATGTGTGGTATTGACCTTGCCACTTCAGATGATAAAAATATACCAAGCATGAAGGAAAGATATATAAGGGACCCCAAAACAAGCTTCAAACTCCTTGCTAGGTCATTTTATGCATATGTAACAAGTATACGGAACTGACCTCATTGGATTTGCCACTTATGGAATTGACTTACTTATGGTTACTTAAGCATTGCTTTTATTTTTTGATGCCTAATGTCATGTCTCAACAGACTAGGAATCATCACTTCATTTGTGATCGAGGTCTTCTAGTGGTACTTACTTGTGTCAGAATTTTTCTTTTTTCAGTTTTTATCAAGTACTTCTAGGGGTACTTCATTTAGCAGATCATTTCTATGAAAAAGGATAGAATTTTTCCACCTTTTAATTATGATGCTTTTCAATGTCCTAAAATCTGTTTTCTTGTTAGCTAGCAAACACATTTTCCATAGTACAATGATGCTCCAATGCAATAGATAGCATGGACTATTTCTATATGCAATCACTGGTATCTTAGATGATGCTAGGTCCCACATTATGGTCTTGGTTCCAAATTCTCTCTCTTTGCTTTGTGAGTGAAATCTGTGATCAAATATATTCATCGGTTGACCATAAGAAAATAGTGGATGGAGTATTTTATTGAAAGATAAATATTGCAAACAACTAGAAAGAGCCCAAAAAGTGGAAAAAGGACCGGAGCACCCACAGGCGCCCTAGTACTAATCTGGGTGCCCTATTTGAGGCTAAAATAACACAGGATGACAGAAGCTGACTGGGCATGTGGGTAAAAGAGGTTAGTAATGATGAAATAAAATAAAACAAGATGGCCAAAGGATGGGGGTTAATTAGTACTTTCTTCACTCAAAAACCCTCTAAATAGTAGTATGAGATTGGGACTAAATAATGTCTAAAGTGTATAATTTTGTGTCGACATATAATGCTTCTTAGCTAGATCAAATGCAAACCAAAAAAGGGGTGTGTGAGTGTCATTTCTCACATGAATTGGTCCATATTTCATATTGTGTGGTTTACTTGGTTATAGATAAAAGATAATATGTACTATAAAACTCTCTTATTTGTAACTTCACTTATTCATGGAGCTTATATATTTTATAGTGTTTAGCTTTTGGGTATTGGATTGTATAAGCTTATTTCCCTTTTTTCGGGCTTGGAATTCTTGATTTCCCTAATAACTCCAACCATAAATCCTCTTATTGAGTTGTTTTATCCAATTTTTTAATTATCAATAACTCGGTAAAGGTTTAAAGGGATCAATTTTGTGATTAACTAAAATTGACCTATATGGGGGATAATAACCTTAGTTAATCTAATATAGGAGGACTAAAATGATGTATAAACACAATAAATAAAGTAAAGCAATATGCAATAAATATAAGTAAACTATGCTAAATGAAATAGAAACCCTAATGAAAAGGAAAGAGAGGGAAAATGATTTAGCTGATTAAGGCAAATTGTCATAGATCTAAAATTGGGATCCGACTATGTAGATGATCACTCAGGGACCCTGTAAAGGGTAGATTTGGGCTATCTGAAGTGACACGGGCACTTGGGAGTGTATTGGGGTGCCCCAGGGCACCCTAGTTTGGATTCTAAGCATTGTGAATTGTGTAGGGATTCAAAAATTATGTTCGGCAGTGTCGCAACTAGGTCTAAAACCATGTATGTTTGCCGCACTATATTCACTAGATGGACTGTATGACACCCTACACAAGAAGAATAAGAATGGGTCAGACTGACCTCACCCACCAAAAATGGACTTATCATTGAGTACTCCATTACATTTCGGACCCGGATGTAGTTCTGGTGAGTGTGTGCATGTCGTGTCCTTGATGCTCTCATGTCAGTCACACTTTGTGAATTAGCGAGCTATAGTAGCTGTAGAATAATATAGATAGTAGAATCCCTCCTCCTCTAAGAATGTGATTGATGCAAATTACCTAGCTAGTATGTATGGCACTATGTTGATGTAAATGATGCAGCCCTAGATGGAGTGATAGTAGTGATAGGATGCCAAGACCTAGGACCCCCATTATGGTCTTATAAGCTTTATATTTATAGGGCTCTCAAGTTCAATTTCGCAATTAATCCTGACAATGCTGACTGAGGAAAAGATAAAGGAGACTAACAGCTAGAAGTAACCCAAAAACAAGCGAAAGAGGCTAAGCATAGAGTGGGGCGCCAAGGGTGGGACCAGGGCACCTTGGGGCGCCCCAGGACAAGGTAGGGTGCCCGGAATCAAGGCTAGAATCTCAGGGAAGTTGTGAAATGGGTTGATAGGTAATAGTAAATATGTCGGAAAGATAAAATAAAATATAAAACAAAGATGGCAAAAAGGTGGGATTAATTGGTACTTTGTACACTTGAGAAGCTTCTAAATAGTAGTATAAGACCGGGCTGATTATTGTCTAAAATGCATGATTTTATGTCTATAGTTTGTTGTGTTACATAATATAGAAATGACTATTTGTAGAATATAATGCTTCTTGGCTAGAGCAAATGCAAACCAAAAAAGGGTGGTGTGAGTGTCATTTCTCACATTAAGTAGTCCATATTGCATATGGTATGATTTACTTGGTTGTGAATAGAAGACAATATGTACTTAACACTATGTTCTTTGTACTTCACTCATTTATGGAGCTTATATATTTTGCACTATTTAGCTTTTGGGTATTGAATTGTATAATCTTATTTCCCTTTTTTCGGGCTTAGAAGTCTTGATTTCCCTAATAACTGTAATCATAAATCCTCTTGTTGAGGTTTTTTATACAAGTTTTTTATCATCAATAACTTGGTAAAAGTTTGAAGGGAGCAAACATATTGTCTTACATAATCTGGAAATTATTTTTTGTAGAATATAGTGCTTCTTGGCTCGAGCAAATGCAAACCAAAAAAGGGGTGTGTGATTGTCATTTCTCACATGAGTTGGTCCATATTGTATATGGTATGATTTACTTAGTTGTGGATAGAAGACAATATGTACTATTAGACTCTGTTTTTTGTAACTTCACTCATTCATGGAGCTTATATATTTTGCATTATTTAGATTTTTGGTATTGGATTATATATTCTTATTTCCCCCTTTTCAGGCTTGGAAGTCTTGATTTCCCTAATAACTGCAACCATAAATACTTTTATTGAGGTGTTTTATCCAAGTTTTTTATCATCAATAACTTGGTAAAGGTTTGAAGGGAGCAAACATGTTGTCCTACATAATCCAAAAATAATTTTTTATATAATATAATGCTTCTTAGGTAGAGTAAATGCCAACCAAAAAAGGGTCACTTGTGTGTCATTTCTCACATGAATTAGTCCATATTGCATATGGTATGATTTACTTGGTTGTGGATAAAAGACAATATGTACTAAAAACATTGTTCTTTATAACTTCACCCATTCATAGAGCTTATATATTTTGTAGTATTTAAATTTTGTGTTTCTGTACTTATCAGATAGGCTCCATCAAGAATTCTTTGAATAAATACATTGTTATCAATTCATTTAAAACTCGAGCATAAATGAACAACATGAAACCTTATAACTGATTTCTGAAAAATATATAATATATAAAACAACATTAAGCCTTATAACAATATCCCAAACAAGAACCTTTGTAGTTCTACAGCTCCTCAACGTGCCCTGGACAATTCTCCGGTGTAGGTACCTTGCTTTGGGAGAAAATAGAGTCGTATGGATCTTCACAGAAAAATTGGAAGTGTTTTGGTGGTTAACATTATTGACCTTGGAGTGATTAATCAAAATGGAAGAGTCTGGTGCTTTTGTAACAAAACCAAAGTAATACATCAAACCTATTAAATCCACCACATTTTTCCATCCACCATGTCATCTTTTCTCCCCTTTTCTCTTCCTTGTCTTGGTAGGCGAGGCAATGATTGATCTGTGTTGAGTCATTGTCACGTTTGCAAAATCGAGTCCCACAGGTGGGTGATACATGTATGAAATTTTATGATGTATCTTATGGGGGCCATGCAATCCTATCACAAGGATAGATGACTTCATTGATGACCCATCAACCATCATATTAGTGACCCTCTTACTAACATGATGGCTGATTGGTTGCGAGATGAGTATTTTTGACTGCTCGACCTTTCCCTCTCATTCTTCAAGTTGAACATGTCTCTTTTAAAAACCTCACATTATAGACGGGTATGGGCTGCAAATGTTAAATTTGATGGCCACCTATCCCTTTCAAACAATTTTAAATAGCGATAATTTTTCAATATTATCCTTCAAAAATAAAAAGCAATATTATTTATACACTATTATTAAAATATATAAGAGATTAGTCTCTTTATTCCTTTACTAGGTTTGGTTCATCGAAATAGGTTGGTTGGTTGATTGCTATTTGAAAATTAATTAGTTATCAGTAAGGGAAGCTTCCTTTTTGCCCCTAGATATCTATCTGAAGGGGGAGGATAATTCTCTCTAGTATTTAAAATCTACAAACCATACGTAATAATTATTTCAAAAAATTGAAAGTATTTTACTACTAAACTATTGTTCGGATAAGCACAATGAAAACCTTGAGAAGGTTGAGCAGGTTCCAATGTTGGGTTGAGTAGTTTCCCCGCCGTCCATACAGAGGTTGAAAGCTCCCACAATGACAGGGAAAAATTCTTTGATTGATAATTTTGATTGTTCATCAAAATATGTTTTGTGCAATTGTTTGATTTCCTCAATCTTAGCTGCAACTTCCTTCATGTCTAACTTAACATCCATGTCACTTGCAAGGCAGCCCAAGGCCAACTTTACAACTACACTAACCATGGGTTTAGCATCATTGTTTTTCTATATTGCTAAATGTGGATCTACTAGTTCATTCAAAGCTCCAATTTTTATCCTATTTATTGCCATAATAACGAGGTTGCTTTCATTGTTTTTGCTAGCTGTATCTACTACTAATTTGGCAGAGAGAAGCTCCACAAAAACAACCCCAAAGTTGTAAACATCATATTTTTCTGTCAGTTGAAACCATTTATGGTACTTTGGATCAACATATTTGAGTGTGCCTTGTGGAGCACTGGTAACGTGGAAAGTCCAAAATTTGTAACTTTTGCCCTGAAATTTTCATCAAGGAGAATATAAAAACGAACAAGGTTTGGATGTCCATGGAGGCAAAGATAGAAATTTGTGGTCTCTTGAAGTTCTTCATACGAAAAAAATAGTAAATTGGTTATCGTACAACCTGGCCGACCTACTTCCATATCGTTTACTTTTTTTCTAAAATCACAAGGGAGAGCCCAGGAAGCAAGGGATTTTCTCATATTTTCTCATCTTCACACAAAAAATTAGAAACATGGCCACTATTGTTGTAAGAAAAATGCCACCTCCGATGGTTAAACCTGTCAGCAAACTAACAATGTAAAAAACATTAACCCCAGGGTTTAATGTCTAGAAAAACCTGAAAATGTTTCTGAAGGATCTGGGTGAAAATTTTAGGTTGATTGCAAGGTTGGTTTGTAATAAATTTCCACCTTGGATTTTACTTTCTGTTGGAGCCTTCAATGGGCCAGTTGGTTATGGAGTGCTATGTGTGGCTTCTATAGGAAGAATCGCTCCTCTGTCGTATTAGAAAGTAAGTATCAATAATAATTCTCCTTTTCCTCTCTCTTGTTGAAACATTAATCATTAAATCATGATGATGAATTGCATAGTATTGTTTGAAACATCCACAAAAAAATGATTCAACAGAGTTTATCAAGGTATTAGGGTAAATACGTGGCACTTCAACATTATAGCCCATATAGATACCAATGTGGCTTTCGATTTGAGGATTGGCGATCACACTTGTGGTACTCTAGTTTTCAAATTCAATGCTAATTAGAACATCAATTTTATGTTCTAGACCTCCCTTGTGGAAATATTGTTTTGTCAGTTACCTAATCTAGATGATATTGACCCTACAAATTTTTTATTTATATTGACATTCTCTTGTTTTTTGTTATTGACTAAAGCACCTCAGGTTTCTTAATTCTTTCTAGTACCTTAGAGTGGATAATGATAAGATATTTGCATATAATAAATGGACAATTTGCAGAAGATAACACAACACAAGAGATATTGGTGGGCCAAGATGCCCAAATATTCAATATATGCATAATAATACCCTTAAGGTAGGGCAACACCGTACAATGCTCCTTAAGGAAGGAGTAACTCCACAAGATGGGAATCCACTTCGAGGGGGACACCTCCAATATACCTTTACCAAGTATAAGAGTCCACTCATACATCCATGACATGAATCATAATGATAATCACATCTCTTATATAGACATACATTACTCTTAATGGATGGGTAACACCTAATCTCAATGTAGGCTGACTCATTACCCAATATAACTAATTTCTATGTGAACCCATATATTATAAAGATATATTTAACTAACGAGATGTGTGCCACATGTCAACATCTCCATTAACCCATATACATTATGATATCATATCCCAAGGTACATATCATTGTCTCCCTCCTTGACATGTTTCATCCCTAAAAAATAAGAAGAAGCCATATAATGAGTGTGCTTTAAATTTTTTCACACTTGTTGCCATGTGCGATCATCCAAACACCCATATGAGATCCTAGTGGGTGATGTTGCTCCAAACCCAATTCCATATTTCATTGGACTCATCTGATTCCATCCTTGTCCATATGTGTTCCTCCTCAGCATCCATGCATATCCATAATAATTATTCATGTGATTTCATGTCATATAATTATTGCTCCATTGATTTCGTGTATATCCATGATTATTGCTCCTTTAATTCCCTTTACATCTATATAGACTACTGCCCTGATGTGTCCTAGCATGACTCCCTAATTTTTCCCTCTCATGATGATGTGGGTGTCTATATGGTGCAACCTTAGTATCCTCAACCTTATCAACCATTTCCTCAACTTTCTTTTCCTCTTCCACCTTGTTTGTTATTTCTTTTTTCTCTTGAGTAGATGAATTATTTTTGTCTTTTTCATCTTTTTCTTCAGCCTATCCTTCTGAATAATTCATATTCCCTTCTTCACCATATTCAAATTCATCCTCCTGATCCTCATTTATATTAATTTTTTTCCTACTAAGTGTGATATCTTGCAATGTAATTTTCTTTCTCTTATACCACAATTTCATGAATTTATTTTGCACATCAAGATTAATTGTTCCCAATGTCTCTAACCAATGATATCCAAAAACAACATCCATACCATCCATATCTAAAGCATAAAAATCTAAATATAAAACATATTTATCCATAGAGAGATTTAAATCTTCAAAAACTTGAATATGCTTACCATCCACTTGAGCTTCCTTAATATGCTTTGCTTGCACATGTAGATTTTCAGCTACATCCATATTGATGAAGTTATATTTGTTACTACGGTTTATGGAAACAATTACCTTTTTTCTTTGAATGCACCCTTCAAACTGAAATATTGAAGCTTCCTTCCTTGGATCTTGATCATTTGTCTCTCTTTCTAAATCATGTGTAGCAACTTCATCATCAACATTTTCTTCTTATTCTTCTTCTTCTTTGACAAAATAATGTTTCTTTTTTGTTTCCCATCTAGCTAAGAAAATATCTTCCATTTCCTCCATATCCTGATCTAATAGATTTATATCCAAATAAGAATACCAATGTCGTGCTTTCCCACCAAGATGAAGATAAAAACTAATCCATACTAAACATTTTTCAAAATACATTTGCTTAAATTGTATACACCATTTGTTTGCATTATTTTCCCCATTGCCATAGAAAATTGGTATATCCATGATGCACAAAAATTAGGGTTTCACAAACTTACTCCTTTGACCAATATTTGACCTGATGATTTCATCTATAATTCGGCCTCCAATCTAAAACCACAAAGAAGTAACCCCTACTAAAATTGTGAGAGCTTTCCGAATATGTAAAAAAATCAAAGAAAGATGGAAAATTGCAACCTATAGACCAATGTTATATAAAACCCAAAACTCTCAATATCTTCTTCAAACCAATCAAAAAATTCTGAATTTTTTACCACAACTTCCTGAAGGGGAGTCCTAATGTTGGTAAAAATTTAGAAAATTAAATCCAAAAAATGAGGCTTGTGAAACAAATTTAGGTGAAACCCTAAAAATGTAATAACTTCTACAAAACACCTTGAAAATTTCTGAAAGTTGGATTGTAGCTTCCTGAAACTATTTCACAAATGTGGTAAAAATTTTGAGGAAAAAAATCATATCCAATTTCAAAATATAGATGAATCTCTAAAATTAGGGTTTTGACCCAAATTTTACCAAAATCGATGCTCTGATTCCAAATGATAAGATCTTTGCATATAACAAATGAAGAATTTGAAGAAGATAAAATAACACAAGATATATGGGTGGGCCAAGATTCTCAAATATTTAATATATGCAAAATAATACCCTTAAGGTAAGGCAAGACCATACAATGCTCCTTAAGGAAGGAGTAACTCCACAATCTCCCAAGATGGGAATCCACTTCGAGGGTGACACCTCCAATATACCTTTACCAAGTATAAGACTCCACTCATACATCCATGACATGAATCATAATGATACTCACATCTCTTATATAGACATACATTACTCTTAATTGATGGGTAACACCTAATCTCAATGTAGGCTGACTCATTACCCAATATAACTAATTCCTATGTGAACCCATATATTATAAAGATATAACTAACTAAGGGGATGTGTGGCACATGTCAGCATCTACATCAACCCATGTACATTATAATATCATATCCCAAGGTACATATCAGATAAAGTAGCATATCACCCTTCTTACCGATGTTATTTCCTAAATTCAACCATACTCAGAAAATCACTTTTTATTTTTCCAAGACGTAATTGTTCTTTAATATTTTTATGTAGAATGGCTTCAAGTTAGTTAGGAATATTCTCCTGTCTTTCTTAATGTTTTTGCCTCAAGTATGCAGATACACTTGTTTGGAAGCCAGGTGACTTCTTGGAAGAATGAACAAAGTGAGGAATTATTGTTTACAAGTAGTAAGGTACACATCTGTAGTATCTATGTGAAGAATAGATCAAGAGTGATTTCCTGTATCTAATGGAATTTTCTATGAGGATAATTAGTATAGAAGTGGAGAACTATTGAATGCCCTTACCTAAGTTTTCCTTTCATAATCTTAGAATTTGTTCACAACATTGCTCAACACAACGTGTCATTGTATCTTATCTTGGGATTTGATATCATGACTTACATTTAATAGTAGATGAAAATTAACAATCCATTCACACTTGAAGAAGCACATGTTTTCATAAATTAACAGATCCAACTAAATTTCTTATTGTCAATTGTAGGGAAATACACCCTGTGGATTCTCTGTAGGAAAATACAAGGATGGGATACTCTTCCAAAAGTTATTGATGTAACAAGTGAGGATATTCTATCTATAACATCCCAAAATTTCTTGTAAGTTAAATTAACTACAATTAAGTCTAAACAAGATTAGACGAGATCATCATTGGGTGTAAAATTCATTTAGTTCATCTTATCATGACCCACAGCTTCTGCTACGGGGCATAACACTGTGGAACGAATAACCCCGCACCCACCTTGATGATCCTTCCTAAAACATGATTAGGCCTTAATCATAGGGAAAACGGTTCATAAATGATAGTGAATCTTTCGGTTATTTTTATTCTGGTTACTTTATTTTAATCGGTTTAGTCGTCTTTTGTTTTGCTCGACTTTTGCATGATCACGATGATAATTGTCTATGTTTTATTTGACAATGCTATATCAAGCCAACTTTATGAGAATATTCAAATTATTATTTACGGAATTCATGATTTTCATATTGAAATGTTTTATATAAACCTAGAAATTCAACTAATTTTTATGGTAATATATTGTTGGAAATATGTGGACTTGTATTATGAAGGTTAATTTTAACTTAACCATTAATTTAGGTAACAACTAATATATATATATATATATATATATATTAGAGGGATTTGACATGTAAGCCGAAAGTTTTATTTAGTTATTGAAATTTAAGGGTTTTATAAAGTGAAACACTTTCACATGGCACAAGTGTGCGGCATGCACTAAAACACGTACCAGCATTGTGAAGCCCGAAAATTCTTCAATATGCCGCTCAACTATAGTTCTTTCATTATATTTTTCTGTTATTTTTTCCTTCATCTATTTTCATCCTCCCCTTCTAGAATACTTGCGTGAATTTTGGAGGAAAGAAGGATTCAACTTGTTGGAGCGGGAAGAGTAGAAGGTTGCCAATTCTGGGTTTACTTCAGGCATGAATATCTTCTCCTTTCTTTGTTGCATTATTTGTAAAAAAATGAGGAAATACACATTCTGTTTTTAATGGCAATCAAGAAAATTGTGGACAGATTTTGATTTAATTGTTTGGAGATGAAGTATGAAAAGAAAATCGATGGATTTTGTATTCCTTTTAGTTTTCTTTGTGTGGTTTTAACCTAACCCAGAAAAATACGCAGATGGGGTTTTGGGTTTTGATCAGCAAAAATAAAGTAAAATAAAGGTTAAAAATTCCTTCTCTGCATTATAATAAATTATACCTAAAACGAAAAAAGAGTTGGGTTTTTCCTGTACAGGAAGAATGAAAATGTTTTGTGAATTTGTGTGTTTAAAATCGATTTGTGCTTGTGGGTTTTCATTTTGTTAAACTGAAATTTGGTTGTGTGTATTCTGTAAACAAATTGATTTGGGTATACAAATCGATTTGCATAAAGGAATCGATTTGGGTAACCCAATCAATATGGGTATGTAACTAGTTGGGGTTTTGTATTTTTCTTCTTGGTTGTTATATGCAGGTCCGATTTTTAATTTATTGAGATATTTTGAATGATAATTTGTGGGTGTCAAAGTTCTTGCATGGGGCTGTATTTTCCAGAAATTTTATTATTATGGACCACTAGATCGGTTCATGTATGAATGAGGGTGTCTTGTTAGGTGTGAATAATTACAAAAAAAATGGCATTTAGCTTGTAACTTCTAGCCTGGCAATATGACTTGGATTCTTGTAAGACTATGAAAAATAAATTGCTTGTCTTGTTAAGGGCATGAAAGTCAGGACAACCTGACCGAGATGCACCAAGGAGTAATTGGAGGCATGATTGGGTTTCAAATAATGATGAAAGAAATTATTGGTTGTTCTTTTACTAAAAAGAGTATGTTTAAATGATGTAGCCATGGTGTTGCGATATTGTTGGTTGGGTTGTTTGTTTACCAGATAGAACATGTTAAAGTGATGTAAATATGGTGATATTTGTGCTGATTTGTAGAGTTGCTCATTGACTGAAAAAAATTATCTTCTTAATCATATTGTTTTTACGAAGTTATGTAGGAATTTTAAATTTCAAATGCTTATTGATTAAAGTTGGAATATGAATGTATTGACCTTTGTGATTAGAGGGAAACATGATCGCTGAAATAGAAATTGGTGTTATATTTGTGTGCATCCATAGCTGTATCTTTATAGAAACCAGGTAGTAATATGTTTTCAATTGTATTATCATGTGCTTGTTGATAAAACAACATGTATATACTTTCATATTTTATTAATTAATTGCATCAGAAAATGGAGTTAATATTCATGCCAGTTCATTTTGAACTAACATCATACCACTACTCCAGTCTTGCATGACCATTAGCCATTACATTTGGGTGTGCGAAAACTCGTGTCTTGTGAAGTTTTATCATAGCATGGATCTAAATGAGATACTTGGATTTCAATTGGTGAAAGGATGATATCCTTGAATTTTTTGTTGAATTATTGGGATCTTGGACCCATTGTAAATATTCAAACCTCATTGTGTGAGAATTATTATACTGGGTATATATTTCACCTTAACGACATATGTAATATATGATTTTAATAAAGAGATGATTGCTTTGTGTGTAATAATATCTCAATATGAGTAAATGATGAATACTTGAGTTGTGAAATCTTACTTTTCACAAATTGTTGAATACATTTATTTGATAGTTATCAATGTATGAAGCCGATAATTGGGTAATTATTGTAACAATCAATTGTCTTTAATTTCTAAATTAAATAAGTTATTTAGTGGCGTAGCTAATCGAAGGAATAATTAAATATGCATGTTTTAATATATATTTAATTCGGCCTTTTGGTAAACTTGGTATTAATATGATAAGATTGTAAATCTTGTTGTATAGAGAATGGAAGAGTATCGTTGTAAAAAGGTAATTTAAGGTTAAAGAATCAAACATCAGGAAAAAAGAGACTAAATGGGATGGTAAATAGATGAAAAGATCCATTAGGCATATTAAGGGATAAGTACATGCGGAATGTTGATATAGTTACATTTCAGCATAACGAATGTACTTATCTCATAAAGATCCTAGTTGGCCTTTGGCATTTATCTCAATATAAACTCTTGCAAGATAGGTTTAATTGGAAATAAAATAAAAACAAACTATAAAGATCTAGATAACTGTGAAAGGGATAGTTGTGAGGTGGCGGAAGACTTAAAACTCATAAGACTAGTGTGTTGTCTTGACTTTAGCCGTAACCTGCACGGCGGATAACTTTGGCCAAAGTAATGCATTGATGGTTGTGCATTGTTTGATCACCTAGTCCTCCAATTAAATAAAAAAATTGTATGTAACCTGATCATGGGAAGTTGAAATATTGAACATGAGGTAGACAATGGTCAGATACCAGAATACGAAGTCGAGAAACTAGCTTTTTGGTAGACCCAATGACTTTCACATAGTTCCCATGACCTTTAAAAGGTTGAGCCGAAATGCTAGTAAGCAATGTCACTCGAAGTAGTGACGAAGGGAGATCGTGGAGATCTGGATACACCGTTCTCAACCGCACATGGCTTACATGGATGTTATCGGATAGATCAAAAGAGCAAAATTGATTAATGAATTTGATTAAATAAATCTATACGATTGCAGTTGTGTAATTTGTTATTATGTTTATGTGTTAAAAAAAATCCTCATTTTTCAGCTCTTGTAATTTTGAGCGTTACACTATCAAAAAGATTGATCATGGACATATTTCCCCTAGATAGGAGGAGTGATGCAGATGGTCATTTCCAACTCATTGGTGATGGTATTTATTGTGTGCCATCCGACTCTCATATAAGTGTTCATCAAAGTTTATAAATTCATCCTCTCTTAGGCCAATGTTTGCAAGAAAATGTAATGGCTATGTTGTCATTTGCGACCCCGATAATAAGATTTGAGGGTTTGTCCTTCGCTAATAGTGGCACTAAATGTTTATCATATAGTTTGATCCATCCATTGTTTAGTGAACTTCATTCAGGTGTGTTGAACTCAATAACATCTCATCAAGTATTCCAATGTAATATAGAGGAACAATGCATCGAACTGATTAAGATTCTCCTCCCAACTAAAAAAACCTCTCTTCGATAGGCTATCAAATTAATGAAATATGTCGTGTAAGAAGAGGGGATCAAAATTAATGCATGCAATAGGTAAATGTTCATTGCATCCATTATGTCTCGGGTAGTTACTATATTTCTAATTTCGGTCAATTTCGTAAAAAAATTGTGTTTGGATGTGGTGATTAATATTTTGGGATATTAATAATATTTTTTCCTATTATTAAAAAAAAATTAATACCTTGATAGATTTTATACATGTTATCAAAGTAATTAACTTTCTTAAGCCCTTCTCAAAACATGGCCAAAATAAAAGATAAGGGAAATAGGTGATTTGCCTACTCATTTTGGAACATACCCTCCTGGTGAAAACTATGAGAGCATAGGATGGACACTGGATTTCCAATGGAATATTAGAGCTCCAGTGATGCTTTCTTATCTTGTTCCTTTGTATTTCCATTACAGATATTATTGTCCTATAATGATATCTTGATACCACTAATCTGAACTATTGATCTTTACATTCTCTATGTTAATTCTATTCAAAAGAATGTTTCCCCCCATACTCTGCATTCTTTATATTTGAATTCTCTCAATCATTGGAACCAAAGAGATAGGAATTAGTGCAAGCTTTTATGGAAATTGAGTCGACTCTCCTTGTGATCGGGATGAGTTGGGTGCCTCCCAACAACACCTCCTAGGTAGTACGAGTTTTTTACATGTCAAATTTATGATTATTTATAAGATTAGTAAACACACAAGAATAAATGTCCAAATACAAGTACATTTCTATGGCACTAAAAAAATCGGCGATATAAATTTAAAATATTCCATATCAAATTAAAAATACATCTAATGATGCTTAGAAAAGTGTTCCATCAAATTTCCTTACATAGTTGTTGCTCTTATTATATACAAAATAAATACAAATACAAAACTATCACATGTATGGAAGGTGCACATGTATGGAGGGTGCTCAGAGCTCCATATGGTTCACACAAATATCTCACATAGGGTTCATTTGCAAGATTCATTTCAGGAATTTTATGGAACTAATAAATTGATAGATTTTTAAATCTAATGTAAATTGAAGGCACATAAATCACTTGTCAGAGTAACATTGATTATTTCCACTCGTCCAACACAACTTCCACCTAAAACCCTCCTGGCGTAGACTTGCTCCTCTTCATCATACCTAAAATAATGACAGTCTTAGACTTGCCTCTAACACCTTAACCATAATTTTGTGAGAAATTCATAATTTAATCAACCCATAATAAACACGTTGAAATCCCATTCGCTTGCAACTTAAATTTGAGAAATGGAGTTTGGATTCTTACCGCCGCCGTAATTTTGTGAATAGGAAATACCACCGTAGTAGCAGAAAAATGGCGTCTTGAAATAAGAAATCTTTTGTAATCTGATTTGCAATTGTGATAATATTCACTTGCAGTCCATTTTATTTCTAGCCCTCAATTTACAATCTAATCTAGAGGTTATGCCAGGTCAAATTCTGACTCACAAGCTATACTCGTGTCTGGAACACTGAAATTATAATACGCATGATACTTACATTTTTTACTATTTACCGCCTTTGAAGACCCTGTAACGCATGTTTTTCCTAGCATACTATTCATGTAACCACAGGCAATATGAAAGCGAGTGCCGCACAAGAATTGATCATAGATATTCTCCGGCAGATCACATTGATCTTCCAGTAGATGTTTATCTAATATTCTCATGGTATGGTTGTAAAACCCCTCCCAGAAGTTGACCCAGGAGTACTGTGTGGGTTGCAGTATGAAGTATGGGTGTCCATCAATATTTAACAAAGGCAGAGCACCCTTGACTGTGTAATCACACTCGAGCTGAAGAAGAGGGTCACCGCGACCGGTGTTGTTAAATCCAAAGGGGTAATCTAGGGTATAATTTCCACACTTGACAATGTTGCATGCTCCATTGCAGTGAGAGACTAGCCATGATGATGTTAAAATGGTGAAGAACAGCATGAAGCATTGCAGAGACGAAGAGTGGGCTACGAGAAATGGGTGAGGCATCTCAAATGCTTTCATGGGAAATAATTCAAGTGAGTGTCAGGGGAACAAATTAACTGAAACCACCATACTCATTTCTTACAGATGAAACACAAAATTTACAAAGACTTTTTTTGAACAGTCGTTGTTTGTCACTCTCTTCGTCAATTATTTGTTTATTTGAAATTTGACTTTTCTAAATCTAAATTAAAATTTGTATATATACTAAATATTTTTACGCCTATTGGCAATACCACTATGGGAGGAGGCGGGCTACACAAATCAACGGTTCGCATTTTGTTTCAAGTGTTGAAAGCCGATACTTTCTATCTTTTCCATTTGAGTGCTCCATTACGTTTTCTTCTACGCACAATTTTTTCAAGTCAAATATGGATAACACAAATAAAAAACAATCCATATTAATATTAAAACTAGCAATCGCATGTGTACAATATGAGAACACCGAACGGTATATGTTATTTGTTGTAGAGGGATAGTTATTGCTTTTGTAGTTGATTTTGTTTAAACGGTGGGTGATTGATTTTGTAAGGATAGAAATATAGATGAACCACTTCATTTAAAAAGCGCAAACATAAGGTCTAACCCTTAAAACAATTCAAAATGCAAAAAAGTGATATAATATACAAAGCTCTGGATGGAAACAACTATAAATTGCATGGTTCTTTCTCGGCATTTTAAAACTATAGATATTTGTATGCAGATATAATAAAGAAGACATTAAAAATGCGTTATTGTTGGTTTACATAAAGAAGCGAGCAACGGTAAAAAGGAAAACTTTAACATGTATGTTGAATAGTGTAATTTTGTAAGTGTAGAAATATAGATGAACCACTTCATTTAAAGGTATCATCTCTTCATTTCAAACTTGTTACAAATTCAGACATATATAATTGCAAATCTTATATCATGAGTGGTAGCGTTTTGCGGACTATTTTATTTAAACTTAACATGAATACATGAAAACTTCCGTGCATGTGCATATTTTATATCATAAGTCGTATCGTTTTGTGGCCAATTTTTTTCGCTCTAAACATGAATACATTTGATACCATTTTGGATAGTTACTTATTTTTGTAGTTGACATAGTTTATATTTATTTCAGGGTAATTGTGTTAGTATTGCATCATTTGTTTGGTTGGTCTTTTGTTGAAAAAAACCTTAACTACGCCTCGCTTGCAACGGGAGGAAGTTTTTTTTGCCAACATCTAATAATACAAATGAACAACTTCACATAACAAGTGGCAATTTTTGTAGCATGTGGCATGTTTCTTGTGCACTTATGTCATGTTCAACAACGCGCTCTGTGAGAATTTTGTGGATCGCAATGTGTGTTGGAGAATCCGCGTCCACATCTCTTGAAAATCTGGATAGCATTTGGTGATAGGTTTCTAAACGTTGTTATGCTTTTGAAGCATATTTTGCAATATACTTAAGAATTGCATGGCAAGAAAGTATCGGTTGATAGTAGACATTTTATCTCCATATGGATATCATAGTTTGATTGTGGATGTTCAGTCTATCACCGTTTCTCAAAGGGACGTACTTAATTTTCCCATCACTTTCAATGAGCAGGGATGAAGTAGGTTATGTGGCCTAGGATGCATTGTACTTGCAATGCAGATGTGATTACTTTCTATGCAGGCATGTCTGTTCTGAACATTTTGTGTGGCGCTAAACACGATTAAGCAATTTTCCAAGGTCTACATGTGGGGAGGAGGATAGAAGTTGTGTTGTGTTTAGCAAACAAGGGTCGTCTAGGAGGGACCTGCGAATAAAATCTAAGCGGTTGCAAGCCGGATGGGGGTTCCAGGCAGACATGAACTTATCAAAGTATTGTTTTGTTGCCTTAATAAATGTTGTATCCTCCTAGTCCATTGCGTCAAATTTATGTGCGTTGTCGAGCCACAATAAACTGTGGACGTGTGCGGAGCCTCTATGTTGCCATTCACACCTGCGAGTTGAGAGAACATAAATATTAGTTATGTAGTCTGGAACAAACTTATTAAATAGTAGATTTTATTACTTGTACCAAAAGTCTACTGCTCCAAGTTCCTTCTGCAATATTTCTTCACATAACAAGTGGCAATTTTTACAGCATGTGGCATGTTTCTTGTACGCTTATGTCATGTTCAACAACGCTCTCTATGAGCATTTTGCAGATCGCAATGTGTGCTAGAGAATTTGTGTTTGCATCTCTTGAAAAATGGATAGCATTTGGTGATAGGTTTTTTAACGTTGCTCTGCTTTTGAAGCATATTTTGCAATATACTTAAGAACTGCATGGCGGCAAAGTATGGATGAAAAAAAAACATAAAGAAATTATAATTAATATAGGTGCTTTATATACATTGGTAATCGAGCAGGAGATGAAGCTTACAGTTCATTTTGGATCATTCTAATGCGGGATTTGTGTAAGCACACAATGGACCTTTTTTGTACTGATTTATTGGTTACACATCTTGTAAATTTGGAAGGTGGAAGTGTTGTTTGAAAATGTATGCCATCTGAAAGGTCGACATGATGTTGGGCACCCATGTTGAGAATGGACCTCAGGGATGAAAAGTGCAATATCTGAAATGTGGGGTCAACAATGGAACCACCCTCAATCAATTGAGAAATGCCTTCATGTGGCAAAGTTATTTCCATGGCAACTAAAAGATTCTCGAGATAGTGGGATTCTTGTAAATGTATGGTGGAAAATGTAAACTTGTAGTGTGGTCAAATATGAAATGAAGATGTGTTCAGGAAAGCATGCATTTCTAAATAATGAAAACCTTTAAAGTTTGTTTTCTTATTATTTTATATTTTTTTAAAAGCGCAAACATGAAGTCTAACACTTTAACAATTCAATATGCAAAAAAGTGATATAATGTATAAAGCTATAACGCCTGCTAAAACAACCCACTTGAGACCCATGAACAACCTAGGTTTAGTTAGAAAATTATGGAATAATTTTTTATTTTTTTAGGTATTAACAACCAAAGTCTCAAGGACAATAAAATTCAACTAATAGCTTTTCCCATTATAAAAATTACTAATTCCACATTATAAAGCAATGAGTGTAGTAAATCCACACCTAGCTCAAAACTCCTTAGGGATTAATTTAATCACTAATTACATTGACATTTTAGCTAAATATTCCCTAATTAAAAATTTTAGGGTTAAGGTACCAAAACAATTAAATACCCAAGGTACTTAATTCCATGAGATCCAAGACAAGAGAAAGGTTTAAATACAAGGGGGAAGAATACATAATTAAAATTATCAGAGTAAATTCTTATTTGCCCACTCCTAGAATTCGGTTAAAGATTCAATTTGAATTTTCCCATGATTAATGCAATTAAAACTTCCTGAAAACACTCCCATTAGATAGGAAATTTCTTCCCCTTTATATTGATATAAAGAAGTCCTCTTCACTCCTTGTAATTCTCAAGTTATGGCCCGGCAAGCCTTGGGAGGAAACTTTTCCCAAGGGCAAGCCTACCGGCCCAAGGGAGAAATTTTGCCCAAGCGAGCCTGCGCGCCTGGGGAAGCCTTTAGCACTTTTCACCCTTTGGGTGAAAAGTGAATTTTACACCCGCACCCTCGCCGATGCCCAAGGAGGCCACGTGGCAGCTTCTTATTGGCTACAGGTCAGCGAACCGACGGGGAACATTTAGAAAATATGACTTTTCAAAAGGAAAGGCAAAAAGGTCGAAAGGAACCCGCGCCTCCGCTAACGCGAGAAGATGCCACGTGTCATCCAACCATTGGTTGCGAGTTGGCGAGCCGGTGGGGATATTATGGAAATTTTGCTCGAAATTTTTCTGAAGCGTTAAGGCTTAAAAATATTCGCTCCTCCGCCGACACCTCGTGAAGCCACATGGCAACACTTGATTGGTTGCGGGTCGGCAGGGCTGCGGAGGAAACTTACAAAAATTTCCAAATTTATTTTTAAAAGTGTTTAAGGTTAAAATTGATCCAAGCCTCTGTCGGCGCTCAACGAAGCCACTTGTTGATCAATGATTGGCTGCGGGGCCGCGGAGTAAAAATTGCCAAACTAACTTTTTGGACTTAGATCATTTTTAGACAAAATGAAGGCTTGCGGATTAGCGGAGTGGCAGAAAACCTCATGACTTTGCACTTTTTGGGAAAAAAGCAAAAAAAAGAAAGTTTTAGCCTGTGGGTCCACCCAAGAATATTTTATTCATTTAAATTTGACAGTTAGATTATTTTTGAAGCCAAATGAAGTAAAAACTTCAAAAGACCATAACTTTTGATAGGGAACTCAACTTTTGGAAAACGAGGACTTTCTGGAAATCTCTCGACGTCCTCTTTGCACAACAACCTTAGGAATTTAATTTTGATAAATTTTAAAGGGTCAATTTTTAGAAAACGTCCTTCTGCCACTTAGAAACTGAACTAGTATTTTTAACTTATCAATTTTGTTCAAATTTGCCATTAATTCTTTCTCAACATGCCAAACAGACATGGAGGATTTCACTTGGAATATTTTAGGATAGATTACAAGATTAAATTTGCTTGATTGATTTGCATTCAAAAATTATCAATGTTCACACAATGGAAAACCTGCAATTTCACCTTTACTCGATTTGAAAGGTTCTTTAAAAAATTCTTCAGTGTTTTAGTTTAGTTTGGGGATCATTCTGATCTCATTACGTCCAATTGGATATTTCATTTGTCTCTTATAGATTTACAAGGTTATTTTGGACATTTGATAAAAAGGAATTTGCGAAGTATACAGTGAAGTAGAAATGAAGTTTGTACATTTCAAGAACAGAGATTAAACTATCTCTTTTGCCATGCAATAAAAACATTGAATTTATTTCATGCTAGTTGTAAATAGTTTTCTTTCCTTCAATCAAATGATAGAGACAAGAATGTAACTTCTATATTTAAAAAATAAAAAATAAACATTTCAAATGAGACAGAGCAGTGCAATATTTCTTCATACATGCTTCCTTTTCACTTTTACAAACAGAGATTTCCTATTGTATATTAGACATAGATTTCCAATGGAAATAATATCATATGAACATGGAAAAACACTTCTATTAATTCAAAGGAATCTCTTACAACTTCTTTCCCATTTATGTTCAAAATACAACATACCAAATACATATCTTTCTTTTCTGTTCACAGAATTGAATACAAGATATATTCTTCCAAAATCAATTACAACTTTCATAGCTAAAACAGAGTAGTCTTTCCAACACAATAATATAAAAGATCATTCACCTCAATGTGGGAAAGGTTACAAAAGAATTTTCACAAGGGACTGTCAGAACTCTGTCTTCTTTCTCAATTATAATATACAGAATACAGTTTCTTCCACATTTATTCAAAACCAAAAAATAGAGTATATCTCTTTCACATTTCGAATTGCAATTTTCATAGCTAATACAACACATATTTCCATCACAAATAATGTACAAGGTCATCCACTTCAAAGTGGGAAGGGATTACAATAAGAATAATGTCAACAAGGACTGTCAAACTTGTCTTTTTCCTCTGCTACAGAATAGCAACATGAATATCCTCCATTTTCTTTATTTCAATTTGATCACAATAGAATAGGGGGAAAGGCAACGCTCTCCACCCAACCAGGACATCCAATCACAAGGGGAAGCCACCCTCTTCATTGGCCCCCGAGCCCCAACCACAATGCAATAGAAGATGTGTTTCAACTCATGGCAACAACAGGCTTCCACCAACACACATGTAAATTTTCACATTGAAAAATGCAATCCAAAACAGAACAGCAGTTTTAGCAACCACAAGATAAAAACACAACAATACTCAGGCTCAATCAAGCAAGCCAAAGGGCAAAAAACTATGGGGGATGCCGTTTATGCCTCCCAAAGGGGAAATCGGTATCACCACCTAAGAACAAACTGCTAAAATATATATCATTTCAAATCCCTGACATGCCCTTATGCCTCCCCCAAGTACCCCTTATTCCTCCCATTTCCTTATGCCTCCCCAACCTCTTATGACACCCCATAACAAGTAAATAAAATCAAGCTATTTCTTTGTAAGGTGGAACCCAAATCCCAACTCCCTCCACATTTATACCTCCCCAAAACACTTATGCCTCCCACAAGATACTCCATAGTCTTCTCCTACACCATTCTTAGGCCATCTACCCAACCAGCCAACAAATAAAACAATACATTCAAACATTCAACCATTCACATATGCATAAAATAAAAGAGGATAATTTCTAAGAGCTAAGCTCTTACCTCTCCATGATGGAGTTTGTTCCAAGTTTACAAAACAACAAGCTTTCCAATGCAAAACAGTCCAAGATCAACAATCACAAGCATGCAACAATTCTCCAATCTTCTCCAAAATTTGCAAGAACTCTCGTTTTCTCACAAGTATTCACAATATCAAGATGAAGTGATGAAAGGGAAGCAACCAGGCACAAGTATTCAACAATCTCCCATTTTCTCTAAAAGTAAGAGCTCCCTCAACCAAAAGAAGTCACCCAAAAGAAGTATGCAAAAGTGAAGCAACCCAAAAACAAGCTAAAGAATTCCAATTTATAGAAGAGGGAAGGGAAGAGGATGAGGTGGATCCAAGTGGGATGCCACCTCACACATCCTCAACTCCAACTCATAAGTCAACTTCATTCTCTAATGCATAATAAATAGGTGGGTGGAAAAATGACAGTTTTACTTACACACTCAAATCAAGCCCACACCCCATAAGGACTTAAATTAACACATGTAAGAAAAGTGCAATTAAAACATTCAAATTGACTTACAAAAATGCACAAATAAGGTCTAAATTTAACCCTCCAACCATAGGCAAGGTTGGTATATAAATTTAAGAGGCATGGGACAAGTTTAACTTGTCCCACAAGTCTCCAAAATCAGACTCCAAGGACAAATTTGAATTTCAAAGAAGATGAAGTGTTTTTTTTCTCCAAAATCAACTTACATATCCCTTACACATTACTTACACATTTCTTACAACACTTTAATTCAAGGCCAACAACTCTATTAATTACTTTCTTATGACATATTTTAATTAATTAACTTAACAACAAGATTACTCACAATATTACACACCATTTAATAAATAATGAAAGGGATCAAAGCACCACAAAATAAACACATGCAAACATTAACAAAGGGACCAAATAAAATAAAATACATAAAACCCCTTAGTCACATTTAAAGGTGATCCCCCCATGGGAATCCCTAACACAATCAACACACATAAACAAATATAGTTGTCATGGTGACCTTGTTGAATTCATCTAGAATTCCAATGTGGTTGGTCTCCAATCCCCCGATGTTTGTTGTGATATTTTAACCTGCAAAACACAATACCTCATTCGGCCTCGTGGCCATATCTTAACATCCAAATGAGTGTTAATATAATTTCAAAATCATCAATATATATATATATATATGAATCACAACAACACCTAGACACTCAACAATATCACTTACAATTTCATCAACAACTATATCATCATCGATTTTAATTCAATTTTCTCGGTCTACTCAATATATCCAAGTATCACATGTCCTAACAACATCCATAAATATATATAACCATGTCCAACAGCATGTCAACATCTATATAAAATGTCTCTAACAATCATCATGCATCATATGTGAATCAGAGTCAATAATAGTCCATGCTCTAACATCTAATCATCATACTAAATCAAAACTATAATAATGTCCATAATATAGTCAGCAGTATCATGATCGATATCAAGAGTGTCGAAGGGAAGTGGGAACTACAAAAGCTTTGGATGAAAACAACTAAAAATTACATGGTTCTTTCTCAACATTTTAAAACTACATGTTATTGTGTGCAAATATAATGAAGAACACATTAAAAATGAATTGTTATTGGTTTACATAAAGAAGCAAATAATTGTTAAAAGGAAAAATTGAACACGTATGTTGAAAAGTTAGATTTTGTGTTCCATATATTTTGCCACAATATATACATGCATTTATTTGAAACAAATTACATATTATTATGTTAAACAAATAGAATGGACAATAAGAACAATATGTACACTTGACGTAAGAAAACTATAGGTATTTGTATGGAGATACATTGATAAAGAAATTAGAAATGCATAGTTGTTGGATTACAAAAAATGAACATGTGTTTAAAAAGTTTGATTCTCTGTTCGATATATACTACCACAATACATAAATGGAATTATTTGCAATCAGTTACAATTTTTTTTAAAACAATTATAGACAAACACTTATAAACTAACCACTACATGCTATTTTTTAAAATCAAATTTCTTGTTTTTTGTTTGTGTAATTTTCTTTGTATGTTTCTTGTATTTTTCTCCAGTTACAGATGCCTCGATTGGTATTCCCATTCTCCTGAATTTGTGGGGTGGTTCATATTTCAGTGCATCTTTGTTAGAATCAAAAATCAAGCAGAAGCCTCATGAATGATCTCCAATCATTCGGATTTTGGAGAGAAAAATTGGGGATGTTGGCATTAAGTGGAAGCAATCTCTGATCATTTTGGCTATCACTGTTTTAGGTGGTTTTGGTTGCCTACAATGTAAAACATTAATAACACATTGAAGACACTTAAAATATTCCTCCCTCTGCAAGCGAGGCGTAGTTAATGTCAATCCCATTGTGGGGAGGGGAATTGTGTTTCTAGTCTGCATCATAATATTACAGTGGAGAGGGAAAAGAAGTATGTTAGTCCAACAAGATGTTCTTAGGTATGACGGGCAACTTAAAAATCCTTCTTGTTAATCAGTCTAATGTCCAACTTGGGACGCTTCGAAATGGCCTCATTGGGGAATGAGCCCCTAACACATAACAAATCTTATCTTGATGAAGGCACATGCCCCCACATGTCACTTCGGAAAAAGGATTGGAGACAACTATAAATATAAATGGATCAATCCAAAGAAAACAACATGAAAACTCTCTACAATAATTTTTTAATCTAGAACATGTAATAAACAAAACAATTGAATAAATACTTCAATCGGTAATGAAACCCACATGAAGTTCGTATAGAGACAACACTTTTTTCTTTATCACTAGAGAAAAAGAATCACAAATATCCTGCAAAAAAGTGAAAGAAGAAGTTAATAAAACTAAATGTATCTATACTTATTCAATTAGTTACATCAAAAACATTCGTATTTTTGAAGAGATTGTAAATTGATAAAAAAAAATTGAATTGTTGGTAGAGGAGGTGTTAATAGAATTGATTGCATAGGTTATGTATCTACTCTTAATGCTTTCCCTCACTTCATTCATACTACTGCTCTTAATGTCTTCCCTGACTCCGTTCATCGTATTGGGACCCATAATACCCATGGTTGTTATTGGTTTTGTCAACCACCATCTAGTTTCATAATTAATCACAACCATGCTGCTACGTTTTCTAAGCACAATCTAGTATCCTATATCCTAGTAAAGAATTTTTATAATTTATAAACAACTGAAAATTGAATTTAAAACAAAGCTATAATTTATAGCTTTAAGCTTATTATTTATGCCCCTCATAATCAACGTGTGAAAATATCAGACATTGTTTCACCCAGAATTGAAAATACCATTCGGAGTTCAGATGGGTGGGATTTGAAAATTTAGGGTAAAAAAACCATGTAAATTATATCAAAAAAAATACCAAAACATGCAAACTTTTTTGATATGGCTATTTCGTTGTTATTCTCCCTAAACGGAACACGAAACTTCAAACAAGAGAGGGTTATTTTATAGCTGGCGAGATGGGTGCCTGGCTTTTAAATAAAGCCATCAAACAGAACAAACAAACAATTAAATGAACTTTGCAATAGTATAAACTAAGCTTCTGATTCACTTATAATTTGCATGTTCAATAACTACACATCTATTCAATAAAAAATTATGAAATAAGCTCTTATTTGGAACAAGAATTGAATGCCGATAGTCTCTGTAAAATATAGAGCTCAATGATTTTAACTGACTGTTTTTAGAATTCTCGGTCATGTGAGGAACATAGACATGTGTATTTTCATATATGTCTGATTGTAAGAAAGAAGATTTTTACATAGGTTCCCCCAATATTTTTCGCTTTCTCTCTCAATATCCTTCTTTATCATCATCTTCCTCCTCTTATATTTACTTTACTTTACCTTTGCACGTGGTTGTGTAGGCTCTCTTCTTTGAGCAAGAGCTTCCATGACTTACCAAATAGTGTCAAAGCATCATTACCTCCAGAAAATGGATCCCAAGGAAGTTTTCAATCAACAACAAATGTTGAAGATGAGTGGGAAGCAGTTCATGATGACTATAAAACTTTAAGAGGAGATCTAGCTTCTATGAAGATTAGAATAGCTGAAGCTGAAAGAGAACAAAATAACATGCATCAAACTGCAATGAAAAACATAAAATCAAGAGGCATATTTTTGTTACCATCAAGATCAAAGAAGATACTCCACAAGTTATGGAAAAACAAAGCACATTAAGAAATTAGGAGTTCAGAGATATCTAGAAGTCTTGCAAGTCCTAATTCTGTGAATCATGTTGATACCAAATCAACAGCGTCAAGAGAAAGACGACACTCAATATCGTAGGCCTTACATTGGAGCATCATATGGGGGGCATTTTCTTTTAACTAAGTGTGGGAATGCGTTGCATCAAAATATATTCTTGAGAGTGTAACCCTTGTCTTATAATTTCCTCTCCATGGCTGGGGAGTCCCCTACGGATATAGTTTATATCAACATCGTTCTAACATCTTTAATGGGCAGTATCAAGTTAGTTACTGTTTGCATATTACTATATCTATTGTACAAGTGGACGAGTTAAAAGGATCATTTTTGTTTAATACAGAGTGCTAGCGCTTTTTCTTCTACTCAAGAGTGTCAAAACAACCGTTCTTTGTATTCTTTAGAGGATCCAGTGTGTACTAGTATGGCTATGGTTTAGATACTAGTGGTTCTTAAACTGATTTATTTGACTGATACTTTCTCTAGCTGATTATGTTCATGCACTCAATTTATAATTCAAGTTCATATGGATGTCTTTAAAGGCTTAAACCTATGCAAACTCAAATCTTAAGGTTCTCTTGATCACAATTCATGATGATTAAAGGTGCGACAATATTAAGTTAAGAAATGACAGGTTTGTCTTGTTCGAAGAGTGAACAAATATGGGACACTCGGTATATATGATCTCTACGAGCTATTCAAGTTTGTAAACACTCAAATACATCATAAAAATTGACCACAAACCTTTAAACATTAATTTATATCAAGTTTTAACTCTTTATTGTATTTCCTGGCAATGTTTATTGCCCCTTACTGCACGGATTTTCTGGTATAGATATCTTCATACACACTTAACCATTCGATATGAAAATTTGTAGACCTCCTCTATGGACCGAGGTAGAAAAATGGTGGAAATTAAGAGAGTTTTTATTGGGCCAAACAATAGATATTTTATGCCCTATATTGGACCTGCGTATGGAAATCTGCTTGTAAATCCTGTACTGTCAACTGTAGAGGCAAATTAAAATTTGCTATGTGTTTTAAATAACGTCCTCCACCTATTTCTTATTGCAGTCAAGAATTTAGAGCATGATAAAAGACTCATAGGGTTTTTTAACCCATTGTTACCTGATAAACCTTAGATATAGTCAATCAGAACTTACAAAATTTCATACAAAGATCAAATTCTTTATTAAGAGGCACTGTGTAATCTCCTGGAAAGACATTGACATATTAATGCTTTTGTAAATTAAGTGTATAACTTACAAAACAACTGATGGCCGTCAAGGATCTTAGTGGACTCATCCAAAGAGCGCATGGTGGCATCACCTATCTTAAAGATAAAGAGAGCGAAGCCCCTGGAGCGGCCGGACTACTTTATCAAATCCAAGAGGGTCGTCTTCAATTTTTCCCGTACTAAGAAAACAAACTGAGAAGGCGATCTACAAGGATGTCAATGGAAATGTTTCCAAAAATAGACTACATAGTGATGGCATACAAACATGGTTCAGCTAATATACAAAAACATCATATACAGTGATGACATACAAACTTGATTCAGATCATATACAAAAACAATAAATAATTGCTTTTGATTAGGGCTTGTGAGGAACACAGACATCCGTATTTTGTTGGAAAATCATAATATTTCTAGCAAAAGAAGGTCCCAACAATTGTAAAACATTCAAGCATATCACAAAACCACCAACAAAACATGTTGATCTGAACAAAAGAATTTAAATGCATACCTACAGAATCACACTCAAATGTGTTTATTGGAGATTCCCACTCAAGAAGATGTTGCAAGAACAAGAGCTGAGAAAATTCAATAATGCCAAATAATGCATAATTACAGGCATGTATATAAGGAAAAACTCCTCACCCAAACATAGACACATGCGATTGCTAAAAAATAAAATTAATGCATGAAAAAGCTAAAAAATAAAATTTTAAAATAGCAAACCCAAAGCAACATGTAAAATTAGAAAAGCAAAATTGTTAGAAAAGTAAAAAGTAAAATTGTTAAAAATAACAAAATCGTCATTTAGGCCGTCAAATTTGACACAATCACGTGAATGTCCGCAAAGCCCTTTCCCATAGGGGGAATGCCTTCTGCGTAAAAAAATTAAAATAACATATTCTTTTTGTAGGTGAGAAATGTTATAATTTATCAGACTTTAACACAAAACCCCTCATTTGAAGATGGGCGAGCTGACAGAGAGAGTGACAACCATAAGAGGTGCTCATGGCGCCATGGTGGATACCACTCTCAAAAAAATAAAAAAATATTACCAATATATAGCATAGTGGGATCTAACATCACATGCAAAAGCCTCGAAGGAGGCAAATATATGTTTTTAACCTTTATCATGCTCTGCACTCCCTGAGATTCACATTAAACTAGTTCCATGACATGAGAGTGGGTTCAATGCCATACATCCATGAGGAATGTGATCACCATGTCATGTCCCCTATATATATATATATATATATATATATATATATATATATATATATATAGGGTCCACCGGCCACCATAGATTCTAAGGCCAAACTTCCATTTCTCCTATACATTGCCCACCTCATTTTGATTATCCTTTAAGAGCTTGTTGTATAACCATTATATAAAGTCCACTGAAATGTTCATTAATCCATGATGATTAGGTCTTATGGGTCTGTATAGATTGGTATGCACCAGATCAAGCTTACCTCAATCGGCATGGTGCTTGATATTGTTTACCTGCCAAACACTGTCGACACTTATTTGTGTCCTTCTTAAAAGGTGAAAATCCTCTCAGCATGTCATGCCAAAAGAGTGTGTCGAGATATTTGAAGTTGACATGACCAAGTCTCCAATACTACAATTGTCAGTTGGTTAATTTCGTGCAACAAAGCATGTAGTATACCCAGGAAAAACCGCGATGAAAGGAAAACTGCAGTGGAAGATTGCACAAAAAATACACACAGGTTTGAATTCGGCTTCTTAGTACCAATGCACATGGAATTACCACAACCTGGACATCAAATTCTTGGTGGGAATCATCAACTCTACAATGTTTAAATAACATCTCACGCTTCTCCCACGACCTTTTTTATGGTGATGTCCGTAGTGACAGGTGGATTTCGGAAATGGCTTGTTCAGCTTCCTATAGGTGCACCCGACATGGCATTTCCATGCAACTATAGAGAGGAGGAAAGAGTGGGTTGGTCATATCCCCAATCCATACAACTAATGTATAGGGTGAAATGATTATGGATAATAAGCTTCTCTATCTTGTACCAATGGTCGAGTATCTTCTCTAACTCAATATTGATCTGCCCAGCGGATCTTAACTATCTCTCTCACCGTTACCCCACAACCATTAATTGAGAGAGGCCTTCAATGTACATTCATCATACCTTCGTCTTGTCCTTAAACACTACGAAATATTTACACACTGTATGGTGAAAATAGAACAAAGTAGGATTTTAACCGATGTTTTCCTGCCATTAACTTTGTATTTGCATTCTCAAGATCAATGAAATCTTCACAGCAATAAAAAACATGAATGCAATGCTTAACATTTGCCTAGGTGCCTCTACATTCCTTAAATTTCCTAAACACGTCTAATGGGCAATCCCTTTTCAAATCACTTGTCACTGTGTGTGACATGTCTCAAAGGCCTAAAATAGCACATCAAGGTTTCCATAACCATTGCTTAGATGCTACATTGCAATATTTATATGATTAATACCGAGGTTGTTGGATATATGTATACTGCAACGTCCCCTCAGCCAAAGACCCTTTCGACATAGACTTACTCCTTCAGGAATTGACAATTGGTTTAGCGTCACCTTATAAAACAGATCATTACTAATGCTTATGAATTCCATCCCATAGGCCTTATGTTTTCTTACAACTGGTTTATTAGCTGACTTTATAAATCTCTATATATTTTAGTAAGATAATTTGTTACTTTGTATAATTATTATATACATTTAACTATGCTCTTAATTAATAATATTAATATTAACAATGTATGTGGATTTGGACGTTTCAGATTCAGGAAAGCATACAAATGCATATTACAACTCACAACGCTAAATATTAAAGAGTAAAAAAACAATTGCATATATAGTGTATAATATTTCAATATTTCACTTCCAAGTCAATTGCCACTTTTTCCTTGTTTTCCATCAGCGTTAGCAAAACATCACTAGGAAAAATAAATTACAAAGAATATTTACAACCTTTGAATATACCTAATAGTTTTCCCTAAAATGTCTTAAACCATGGAAATATATAAATTCGGGTCTATGAGAAAAACAAGAACTTAAAGTTGATCGGACAATACTGCTTCCACACCCTACCAATGTAGAGTTGCTCCTTAAGGAGCAACCACTAGTATTTAATAATAATTATTATGCTGATAGGTGTTCATCTAAACGTCTAACTTCTGACGCAGATGTAGGAAATCAACGGTTCAGATATGTTATGTCATACATGCGACGAAGCACGAAGTCCATCCAAGTGTGAGTTTCTGACATGCTTGCCACGTCTCATCCGTACCATGCAACGAAAATGATAGGTTTGTAAAAGAAGCTCTGGACATGTAATCTACATACGACAATTGAAAAGCATCTTGTGTTGACGTCATCCAAACTTTTGATTAAAGGAGTCTTGCGCCGATGTCATCCAAATTGCTGATTAAAGGAGTGTTGAGCTAACATCATCCAAATTGCTGATTAAATGAATTCTAAATTAGAAGTTGGGAGATTCAAACTTACGTCCTCTTCATGACCTCGCAGCTCGCATCGCAGACGAGATTGTTCGTCTTCCACCGCCATTTCTTCTCTTGTTTGAAATTAGAGAGCCTCCAAGACAAGTAGAGAAATTAATGCAAAATGAGTGGGGGTTTTAGGCGATAGAAAATAGTTTACAGAATTTATGTTCTTAGTGGAAATTACACAGGACTAATTAAATACAACTATGTTATTATCCTGCCGGTAGGCAGGTTTTATAGGCACCAAAAAAAATCATTTCATTTGTATGAAGAAGCCAATTGCAAAATTCCAAGTGGCACTTTATATATCTATTGTATAGTTTTCTATAAATGTATATTTATTTATTCATTTTTAAACAATTAATGCAATTTATTTATTGGTTGAATTAATTTTATAGGCCTTTTAGATTTTTTACTTTAAAAAAATATGAATTTCTGAATTTTTTTCCTATGTATAGTGTGAACATTAGAAAAGACAATAAATGTCATAAATATCATGATTACACCACTGCTCTGACAGGAATAAATCTTATTTATGACATTTATTTTTAGAGGATGCTAGTTGTTTATATGAATCTGTGCAGACTCTGAGGCTGATGTAAACGACATTGGGCTGATAACTCTAGTGTGTTGAATAGATCTGGCAGATTGGAAACTGTTTTACCTTGGTAAAAATTCGTTTTCCTGTGCTTTGCTGTGTTTTTTTTCCCTTTGCACTAGCGGCATATTATTGTTCTGGTACAATTTTTCTTCATTTTATTATTTTTATTGGTTTGCAACAGTTTCTTTTTGCTCTCGCACCTGCCCCCATATCCCTAGTTTTTACTTGAACGGCTCTTTCTACAGAAATCCCAATAGTTTGGGCAACTCTTTTCAATCAATTGAAGACTTAACAGTAAAAAACCCCTGTGGCGATGGCGTCGGACTGTAGGCTCTAGTTTCGCATCTTAGCTCATCAATGGAAACTAATAGAAATTGATGGATAAAATGAAAAATAATAGAGTGAATCATAAATCTGATCTACTTATTGCAGCTCCGTGCCTGCGACTGATTTCTCCTATTGAAAGCTTAATCATAAAAACCTGCTCTGGTAATGACATCTGTCTATAGGTCATTGTGTGCGTGGCAGTTTCCTGCAACCATTTTATTATTTATTTCTTCGGTGCCTTCTCTACATACAATGGTCAATGTTTCCTAGTCCTCTGCCTTGGTTTGGAATTGACAGTCTGTAGCCTCGAGCTTGTTGATTATACTCCCCTGCTTCTTTCCATTTTCAGGTTAGATACATCTTCCAACATAGTTATGCAGTTTGGGGCTTATCTGCTTCACTTTCTGCTTGTTGGTTTTGCTCTGTTTTAATACTATGTCATCTCTTTATGGTGATTGAGATTTGATCCAACTCCCAACAATGGTTGCCAAGGAGAGACAGACACAGTGGAAGGTGTAATCGGTGGAGTTTGTCATTGTTTGATGATGCTTGACCGACTTTACTTCAGGGCCTGACATCTTTTTAGAGGTGCGTTTGAGAGCTACATGAAATCGCTGGAATGTACATAGACAACTTTCCTAAGATGCTTTTCCTTAATCTATTACTACAATATTGACTTATATTAAAGAAGTTATTTGCAGGCTCCTGTTGCTTGATCTGTCACTACAATATTGAACTATTACTACAATATCTACCACTATCTGGGATGGTATTTGTTTGCTTGGGCATCATATGTTGTAAGAGTTTGAGATGGCTATAAAATGCAATACCCTGTAACAATAGTCTCCAATGGATAAAAAATCCAAATAGTCGAGCTTATCATCATAAAGTTGTAATACTATATGCTATTACATTCGAGACTGTGTGTTATCTACATCACTTAACGCCTATTATAGCACTCACTGAAAACGAGAACTCTCTACTTCTACCTCATCTGTACATCCTACTAAACACTCTTGACGCAAGACAATTTATGTTCCCAAATTCTTTTTTCTCTGTGATTGGATATTATCAGACAGTGGCAAAAAGATGGATTGTGCTAAACCAAACCTTTGATTTTCACTAGGACTGTGATTACTGACTCTTGCAGGTGTCTATGCAAATGTTTTTGTAATGAATATATCGTTTCCTCATTCTGCAATACTATTGTAGCTAAGGTGATGAACATGTTCATGATTAGATTCCTCCTGCTTGTTGTATTTTACTTGTGCTAGCAACTATGTGATCGTTAGTGCTAATGTCTTTTTCACAGTGAATAATGGACTGCTTATAGACATTCATGGATTTTTAAAACTTCTGTGATGAAAGTAAAAATATACATTTTAGTATGAGAGAAAAGAAAACCGATCAACATTCATGCAATATGTGTGGACAGATTGTTATGTGGGTCTTATATATTCTTAAAGTAGATGTTTACCAATCAAAACTGTAATTCTGGGGTCATGAGTTTAGAATCATTGTGCAAAATTTCACCTCCTTCAAATAAAACCTTACTTATGTAATTTAGATTACTTCAATTTTCTATGTTGTAATTTCAGTTTTCTGCGTTTCAACTCCAATCTTCAAGTTAGGTGCTTTTAGTTCCGTACGCCATCATTGTGTTCACAAAACACCTCCTTTTTGGTCAACTTCCCAATCAGACTCTTAACCTGGTTCACAAAGTTTATAGTTACTAAACTAATTTTCGAAACAGAAGATGATATCTATACATTTTTTCTTTTTGCTGAATTCTGTTCATTCGAAACAATTATACCATATGTGTTAATAAACAGTAAGGCTTATTCCTTGACTACCAACTTGAACAAATGAAAATTGCTCCCAAAACATCTTATTAAAGCTATATAATACGTTCATGCAAGTAGGCTTCTCGTTTTCGCTGAAAGCAAAAAAGAAATGCTCTATGAGAGGAATCCATGTCTTCATGTCTTTCCATAGCAGAATAGCCTGAGGTGATTTCTATTGATTTTTCATGTGCTCCGAAAACTATGTGAAGCGCAAAATGCAGTTGGGCAACTAACATTTTCTTTAGGCAATCAGAATCGGTTTAATAGCATGTGCATTTAGTCTAGTTGAACGACAGGGATTTACATGCATTGCAACAAGTGTAAGCTATATCTGAAACATGGCCAATCATTGCATTCCTTAACACACTTTAGATCTTGGTCCAAAGAGGTAGTTTTTTTTGTTATAATGGTCTCTGGTATATTGTGCTTCTTGGGATGATCTGTCTTTCTTCTTCCATACTTTGTCCTCGACATGGTTCATGTCGAGATGGTGTGGTCTTTCCAAATAGAGAGACGAAGGAGACAACTCACATGTCCACATTTGGTTTTGTGCAACTGGTTATCTCCTATCACAATTTGATTTCTTGTCATTTTCCAGCACCATTTACTGTATGCCACGTGATTCGTCATTTTTCCTGACTTATTTTAACTTATGGTAGCACAACTATCCAGACATATGTACCCATGATAGACATTGACAAATCGGTCCATTCGACTGTAACTAATTTTTGCTATGTATTATTAAACGCTAGGATATTGAAAAACGTGTGGATGTTTTCTTTTATAAAAGAATATAGAGTGTAAACGAATGAAAAAAAAATGCGTTGTTGGGATGTGTATATTACAACATCTATATATCTTGCATCTGTGTTCTTCAATTTTTTCAATGGGTGTCTACACAGGTGATAGTGATGTTTGCATTCCTTTTTTACAGGGGACAGGATACAAAAGTGACTCGTTATAGAAGACATTGTTCACATGATTTGATTTGTGGCCCAATTACACTTGCAAGGTGATTCCGTCTGACTATATCTTGAAAACAAACGGTTCTGGATAGATGCAAAATGTTTCCATTAGCTCTACTTGTCTCTAGACCAATGTTTTGTTGTTTTCATGTGTCTTTGCAACAACGAAGTTGATGTGTGCATTTTTTTTGCAGGGAGGCAGCGTATTCATAAAGTGAATAGTGTAGCAAACATCAGTGTGTGAAACCCCTTCTCTGTTGCCATAATCCAGGCTTTCAAAATTGAACTCAACAGACATATGTTGTAGGTACGACATGTTATATCTTTTTCCCTTGACAATGTGTGCTTTCATTGTTTGGAATTCTCTTTCATGCTATGGGAATTTTGCTCTCGCTGTTGCTACTTTTTTCGCTATTGGACTGAACACAAACCAAAAATAAAACTATGGTTGCCATTTGCATTTCTGTCGAAGGCTATGTCCCCGCGAAAAAGAAACCAGCTCACATTGATGACATGTTAAAAAAACATAACCTTTTTAGAGACATTGCATTCAAGTATAATGTGGGCGATTGCTTATTTGATACATTTGTTGTTTTGTTACACTTTCGTTATACCTCTATTGAACTTCGAACTGGAATCATAGACCACTTCTTACATTCTTTACATAGAGGCGATGCATATGCTTTTAAATCGCTCCATCTGGAACTAGATCATGACACCCTTTACGCTCTGCATCATATCCACGATGCGCAAACATATTTCCGTCGAATGCGACTTTCAACAATGCTCATTGCAAATGCAACCGAGATTGGTCTATGGGGCGACAACTTCTGTATAAACTGGTTGGCGAAATGGCTTAACATACCAATATGGGTATGGTAAAAAACAACAGGTAATAACTATTTCCAATTCAATGCACAAAGCCATCTGCTTCCATTCTGTGTGTTGTTTCATGATGCAAATCCTAGTTGCGGCCATTATGAGCCATTGTATTGGAAAAAAAAACTGACTCCTTTGTTACAC